>QXEO01001553.1:281383-768604 GCA_007115705.1 Dactylis glomerata
TTCATTGATTGATTCATATTGTTGGTTTCACTTGTTCTTAAATTATTTGTATCTAGTCGCCCTCTTAAACTTGAAGGTGTCCTATGCATTTATGTTTTGCTCTCTATGAAGGACAAGCTGAAAACCATTTGTATGTTTTTCCTTATGATTTGAACACACGTTTGACTTTCATTGTTTCATTTTCATGATCTTTTGTTTGTGTTCATTTTCATGTTTATAACAAGGTTGCTAAGTTTCTTCTATCAAGATTATGTCTTTCATGCAATGTTTTAAGTTCTTTTGATCCCAGCTCACAACGCTTACATAGATGATCAAGATTGTGTAGGTGCATGTCACCTCAAAAATTATTTCTTTTGTTATCACTTACCTACTCGAGGACGAGCAGGAGTTAAGCTTGGGATGCAGATACGTCTCCAACGTATCCATAATTTTTGATGCTCCATGCTTGTTTTTACACCATTTGCCTAATATTTCATTACACTTTGTGGCACTTTTATGCATTTTCCGGAACTAACCTATTAACAAGTCGCCATAGTGCCAGTTCCCTGTTTTCTGTTGTTTTTGTGTTTCAGAAAAGCTACACAGGAAATATTCTCGGAATTGGACGAAACCAAAGCCAGTCGCCCAGAATTTTACCGGAGCTTCCAGAGAACCGAAGAGGAGACGGAGTGGGGCCACGAGGGGCCCTCACACCAGGGCAGCGCGGCCAGGGGCTGGGCCGCGCCCCCTATGTGTGAGACCGCCTCGGTCCACTTCTGACGATGCCCCTTCGCCTATAAAGACCTCCTGACGGGAAAAATATAAGTACCTGATCAGTTTTCTAGAACACATCGCGATCCACCGCCGCCGTCGACCCGAAGATCGGGAGGGTCCAGAAGCTCTTCCCGGCATCATGCCGGAGAGGGGAATCGCCACCGGAGGTCTTCTTCATCGCCATGCTTGCCTCCGGAGCGATGAGTGAGTAGTCTACCTTGGACTATGGGTCCATAGCAGTAGCAAGATGGTTGTCTTCTCCACCATGTGCTTCATGTTTAGATCTCATGAGCTGCCCTACATGATTGGGATCACCGTTATGTAATTCTACATGTTTGGTTTGTTGGGATCCGATGAATATTGGTGTTATGCTTGAGTTGAAGTACTGAAATTTATCTTTTATTATCTCTATGTTGTTTATGATCTTGCATGCTCTACGTTGTTAGTAGCTATCTTGGCCGAGTAGTTGCTAGTGACTCCAAGAGGGGGTATTTATGCTCGATAGTGGGTTCATGCCTCTATTTAATCTGGGGGAGTGATAGAAACCTCTAAGGTTGTAGATGTGCTGTTGCTACTAGGGGGAAAACAACATTCATATGCTCGAGGGTATATGCTTTGTTTACATTGCACACTTTGCTTAATGCAATTATCTGTTGTTCGCAACTTAATACTCATGGGGTGTTCGGATGATATCCCCGTGAGTGGATTATTAGTCATAGATGCAGTTGGATGGCGGTCTATGTATTTTGTTGTAATGCCCAGAGTAAATCTCATAGTGATCCTCTCATCATATGCACGTTGTCTTTATTCTATCAATTGCCCAACTGTAATTTGTTTACCCAGCTTGTGTTATTTTATCTATGGAGAGACACCGCTAGTGAATTGTGGACCCCGGTCCTATTTCCTTTATATTGCAATCACTTGTTTACTTTACTCGCACTGTTTACTTTACTCGCATACTATTATCACTTTCCACTAGATATGCTCATACCCTTTGTTTCAAGCAAACCGGTGAGATTGACAACCTCATCGTAAGTTGGGAACAAAGTATTTGGTTGTGTTGTGTGCAGGTTCCACGTTGCTACTAGCTGAAGACGCGCTAACTCGTTTTGTTGTGAAACGGCGCCTTTGTTGGAGTGTCACTAGGCTATCAAGCATCACCTTCAGTCGTTTGTTTGCTCCTCTCCTGAACGATAAACCTTGGTTTCTTAACTGAGGGAAAACCTTGCTGCTATATTCATCACACCTTCCTCTTGGGGTTTCCAACGGGCTGGTTATTTACCACGCATCAGGACCCAAAGGAATTATCACAGTAAAAGGAAGTTTCGAGGTATCAGACCTATTCGACAAGGAGTTCCACAAGATGGCACAAAACTTTGGCATGATAGCCAACTATGGAGAACCCAAAGAGAAAGCGAAAAGCGCGACTACAGAAGTAGACAAGTTACCTGAAGGACGTCCCGCGGAACCAGAGATGAAGAAACCACGAGTAGAAGCACCAGGAGAAGACAAACCTACAAGGGAAGTAGAGAAGGCCACGGAGGCATAAGTGTCGAGAGCACCAAAGTAGGGTAGAAGAAAAAAGGCTGTAAAAGCCACAAGTTATCCTAGGGCAATGCCCTCTAGATCCAGAACACAGGTCACAGGCCGGATCTCTTGGGTTACCCCATGTATCTTATATTACAAGTATAATAAAGACAAGTTCCTCATATCTGAGCTTACATATCTAAACGCGGCAGACGCCAAAACAAACGAAACATCTTGAATACCAAAATTTCCCTCAAGGTAACAACTCAGGGAAAAAGTACTCTCGTGGTACAATAACTATATACATTGAAATCACAGTGCAGGTGGTTCTGAGTCATCGACACCAAAAGGATTCAAGTAATGATACTCCTGAAAAAACCTAGCGTCCTCTTGCAATAGCCTTGAGATAATTCTCTTCGCTGGCTCCAGCGTCGCATCCATGTGAATACCAACCGTAATTCATCCTGGAGGCAAACTCTGAGACAAGCGGTCAAAATTAAGTCTTGGATTCCACTTTCGCATCCATCCAAGAGCGAAATTAGCACCAGCAATCAAATTCAGCTTTATAAGGAGATGGACTCGCTGGCTCGTCCGGAAAGTTTTGAGTAGCTGTCTAAAATCCCCCGGCATAGGGTTACGAGGCAACATGACAGAGTACATGGTTGTCAGGGCCTTACGACAACCATCAACAGCTTCACCGATGTATTGCGCACGATCCTGAAGAAGCACGATAGCGCGACAACGACGGGGATTGGACCATAAGCTTTCGGTTCCTTGTGTAGCATTTTGAAGAGCAGTAATCCGCTCAGTAACTCGACTTGATTCACCAACAAGATCAAGGCAAGTACCTGCAGTTCAAGCGAAAATTGGCACACAGAAGACAAGAGGAAAAACAAAGAGAAAAGGATCCCCGAAGACTTACACAACAGCATCTCACAAACAGATTCGATGATACCAATCAGAAAAGATTCACATTCCTCAAAATGTGTGATTCTCGCTGCTAGACTCGAAACTTCATCTTGAAGATTGGATACTTGCTTCATCAAATCATGGGACTTACTAGCCTTGTCCAGAGCAACTTGCGCCTGGCGTTTCATAAAGGATAGGCGGCTCTCAAGGTCCGCAACTCTGAAAGAATATTCCTCACATCGGCAGGGAGGTCGAGGAGGCGAGGAAATTCCCGAAGCGAATATATCATCAGGGGATGGAGCTCGATCATAACCCGACGATTCACCAGCAAGCAAAGGCTGAAGTCAATCAGAAGAAAAGACACGTCTCAGGAACAGCATTCAAGCATTTCACATTAGAAAAGATATCTACGAACGAGTACAAGAGCCTTTTGACAAGTTCTCAGGCAAAGAACAAACTGGAAGTTCATTACAACAAAAGAGATTTTAAAAAATACAACAGGAAGACTAAGTCTACGCCACCTCAGTGTCCTGCTCCGTGGCAGAAGAAGGCATGGCAGAAGCAGCACCAGTAGTTGGAGGAGGCGCGGATTCATTAGTCGCTGGAATCGAAGGAGCTGGCACAGGAGAAGCCGTAGAGGCTGCTGAAGGAGAAATCATCGCCACGATGGCAGGCGAAAACTTCTTCGCCTTCTCAAAGAAAGCCTTCAGCTCCGAGCGGGTTCGGCCGTGGGAAGAGCCAATCTTCTCCCAGTCCAACTCCGCGCCATGTGCATATGAAAATGCAATGGCCCCTCGGCACCTCGCTTCAAAGAAAGGCCTTTCATTTGAAGGATGGGGTCTTCAGTAGTGTCGAAGGCTTGGGCAAGTTTCTTCACATCATTGTTTGGAACCTCTACCTTCCGCTTGGGCCATAACCCGACAAAAATCCGCGTAAGAACGCGGTTAACTAACTCAAAGATTTCCTGGACAGATATCTAGTTCACCTCAAGTAAGCTAACCGCAGCCATGAGAGGATCATTGTTTGGTTGCAAAGTCGACGAAGACACCTTGGTGCGTTCTGTAGAACCAAGGGAACAAAAAGCAGCAGAAGAGGAAAATATCAGTGAGTAAAAGAAAGCAAGAAAAACAATAGAAGAAGAAGAAGAAAGATATAGTATATACCTCCAGCAGCAGCAGACATCATGTTCAGCCGCTCAGCCACAGCTTGCTCCCTCTGGAGGTGCTCCTTTTTAGCATCAGCCAAGGCTTTCTCCGCTTTCTTCGCCATGGTCAATGCTGATTTATTCGACTTCTCAGCACTGACCTTGGCAGCAGTCGCGGCATCAAAAGCTTTCTGAGCAACGCTGAGTTCAGCTTCCAGCGAAGAAATGCGCACGTTGGCCGTCGCTAAAGCAGCTGCAAGACAACAAGGAGGAAAGAAAAAGTCAAGCAACAAACAAAGAAGAGCGTGCAAGATAAGCAATATAGGAAAAGGAGTTCACCTTCAAAAGCTCTAGCAGCTTTCAAATACTCAGCACACTCAGCGCCCAAGGCAGCAAACTTTTTCAACAATATCTAACAAAGAAGAACACGTAAGTATATGGATGACACATGGAAAATAAGTCAAGGACAATTACTCACATCATCAGGGGAGCCCGCGGACTCGTGGGCTTCAAGAGAAACATCGGCTTCCTTTGATTTTTTCGACCGTTTGGCGCTCCGGGAGACAGGAATTTTCTTGATAGGAGCTCTGGAGGCCTTTGGAGATTTCACGGCTGGTTCAACTTCTGGCATGGGAGGTTCATCAGCAGTTATATCCTCAGCAGAAGGAGCAGTGGTAGCATCCCTCTTCGGGTCCTCATCATCACTGCAAAGAAAGCAAAAGAAAGCAGGTTTTGTATAACTCAAAAGGGGAAAAAAAGCAAACATAATAAAATCATAGAGTACACAGAACATTTACAATGCCATGTAGTCGAACAGCTCTAGGTCATCTTCTTGAACAAGGGTTTCACCGGCCGCAGTTCTTTGGACGGAGGTACTCGAAGAAGCAAGATCTTTGACACGTTTCCTCTTTTTATCAACAAGAAGATCTTCAGACAGTGCAGGAGGAGGCGACGTCATCGAGCTCGTCTCATCTTCCGATATTTTGACATCATCTCCGTCCTGATTTTCTTCAGCCTCGGGGGCTTCGGAAACAGCAGAAGCAAGATCAGCCGGAAGAGGCCCCTCCTCTGGAAGGGGAGGGCGTGAAACAAGGAACTGATGACCCTGCAAAAGAAGTAAGTCAGTAAAATCATCGAGACATGCCAAATGACAGCAGGAAGATGATGGGAAACACGAAAATTCAGAACGCAAAGAAAACATACCTCGGGCAAAGGGTGCTCAGAGTCAAAATAGTGGGCGGCCAAGTCCGCAACTGCGTGATCCTTGGTGAGTTTGGTGAGATTCCTGACTCGCTTGTCGACATCTTGCTTCTCAATTAGATTTCCAGAGACTCGAGAAGAATCCACCAAGCCAGAGTAACTCCAAAGCTTGGAGAGACGATGCTGCAGGGGTTGAACCCGACGTTGTACGAAAAAAGCCATGAGTTGGATACCCGACAGAGCACCTCCTCTACCTCCTTTCAGAGCTTGGATGTGGTCCAGCAGTGGTGCGACCTCCTTCATCTCAGCATCTGTGGGAGGCGAATCCCACGATGCCAATTTCTTTAATTCTTTGGAGGCATCAAAAGGGTCTAGGCCATACTCATCTTCGGAGGAGGCTTTACGGTCTTTGATGTAGAACCATTTGGTCCTCCAACCCTGGACTGATGCAGACATTCCAAATACTGAGCTTCGGCACGCACAGAGACGACAGCCCCGCCCAGTTCGGGCTTATGTGATAAAGAAACGTTGGGGCGGAGCCGAAAGATGGACCTCCAAAGCAGAAAATGGGGTTCGACACCCAGAAACGACTCGCAAAGAGTCACAAAACTGGCAATGTGGAGGATAGAATTTGGGGTGAGCTGGTGAAGCTGCACACCGTAAACATAAAGAAGCCCACGAAGAAATTCGTGGGCAGGAAGAGAGAGTCCGCGGAGAAGGAAAGCGAGGAACATCACCCGGTAGCCGCTCGAGGGCTTGGGGATCCGCTCGGTGGTAGGGAAGACGATGGAATCCTTGTTGGAAATGAGACCGTCCGCCTTGGCCTTGTCCAACTCCTTCTGCGTGAGAGTAGAGGGCACCCAGCTCGTTGCAGAGTTTGCTTTACCCTTGGTCATCTTGTTCTTCGCCGCCAAGTGCTTCACGCGCATCTACGAATCTGCGCTTGGGGGCTATGCAGGAGAAGAACAGGGCCCAGAGATTGACAATGGTGGCGGCGGCGGAGACAAAGAACTGGTAAACAGTACAAATCCCCACTCTCCCCTAATATACCTTCTCGGTGAAGGAACATGGGTTCACACGTGGCGCAAGGAGAGGAAGCGGCATCCCACTAACGGGCAGGGACAATACAAAATTTCCGCGCTGCCCACGAAACGGTTCGCGCTCAGTTTATGTGACGTATAGGGAAATTTGTCCACTGACATCATGAAGAAGATAAAAGACCAATGGTATACTCGACAGATGCGTATACTTGACAAATATTGAATATGGCGATTTGTGAATAAAGAATGATAAGTAAGTAGAGGAAAATGATTGGAGCCGACAATACAGGAGTCAATTTTGGAGACTATATCCGAAAAACATTCGACTATAGCCTTGGGGGCTACTACCATCGGGAGCGCTGAGCGCGCCCCCGGCGATATTATTATTAAATTATTTTGAGTTGATGTATAAAGATGGAGCACATTATATTTGTGCCTATACTCGAAAAAATGATTTTTCGACTATAGCCTCGGGGGCTACTCCCATCGGGAGAGCTGGGCGCGCACCCGATGATGTTTATTCATGAGCTGGAGCAAGGAAGGTGAAGAAAGAATTTGTATATGACGTTACTCCCACCGGGAGCGAGGTTTTTATAAATCATGGTTATCTAACCCGAATATTTTGTGCGTTGGCTCAGTCAAACAAGGCTGCGATATATGATTCTTGAGTTGCGTCATCGCGACAAAACTCGAATGCCGTGATTTATCACGAAGGTAAGACCCCGGGATCCGTCCTGTGTGGCTAGGTATACGCACATGGATGTGCTCTACTGGTATGTATCCGTGTCTACGACGCGAAGAAAATCTTGGTGGACGCACTGGGTACCCTGAGAACCACTGGGATTCATTCTTTGTAAGTCCTAAATGCGGCAAAAGAATGGATTTCACCGGTTTCCCGAATTCAAGTCCAAGGGGATTGAATTTGAAGTAGGTGACAAGTATCTGTTTCGGTAGTTAACTGGCCTCTTGATCCGTCAGAGTTGTCAGGCTTGATTCATCAAAACCCCTTGCAAAGTACTGTAATGAAAATAAGTCGACAGACCAAGTCGAAGGTTTCAAGAGATGAAGAAGTCGAAGATTTAAAGATTAGAGATTCAACCCGAATCTGCAATTCTGGTAGAATCTCAGGGGCTACTGACAAGGGTATAGATCATAGAGCCCGTTAGTTGAGTACCCCTGAGGCCCATTAAGCTAAGCCCAATTGTAATACTAGTCAAAATACGAGTTCTTACAGTATGTCGATATTGTAATCTGTATCAGACCCTACCCGATCCTCGAGACCTGGCCACCTATATATAGGGGCCAGGAGGGGACGGTGTAGGCCAGATTGAAAGCAAGCCAGGTTCTACACCCATGTTTACTTTCATAGCCACGTTGTTTGACTGAGTTTACCTTCGAGTTCATCCGACGCCCTGTCTCCCTGATCATAAGTCCTTCATCTAGGACATTTGTCGAGTTAACCCCTCGTCAACGGGACATGAGGTTTTCAACTTATGATTTGTCAAGCATATGCTTCATAATTGTACTCGCATTAACTTTAACCATTCAAGATGCCTATGATGGGGGCAATGAGAGCTCAAAGCTAGTAAGTACCATAATTTTTGAAGGTTTATAAAACTTGCAATCACTGCTTCCCTCTGCGAAGGGCCTTTCTTTTACTTTATTGTTGAGTCACCACCTTCTATCTTTATGCACCATCTAAGAGAGCATAGTTGTCATTCTGAGTATAATGTGCATTGTCCCAAAGTTTTCATTGATTGATTCATGATGTTGGTTTCACTTGTTCTTAAATTACTTGTATCTAGTCGCCCTCTTAAACTTGAAGGTGTCCTATGCATTTATGTTTTGCTCTCTCATGAAGGACAAGCTGAAAACCATTTGTATGTTTTTCCATATAATTTGAACACACGTTTGACTTTCATTGTTTCATTTTCATGATCTTTCATTTGTGTTTTTTTTCATGTTATAACATGGTTGCTAAGTTTCTTCTATCAAGATTATATCTTTCATGCCTATGTTTTAAGTTCTTTTGATCCCAGCACTCAATGCTTACATAGATGATCAAGATTGTGTAGGTGCATGTCACCTCAAAAATTATTTCTTTTGTTATCACTAACCTACTCGAGGACGAGCAGGAGTTAAGCTTGGGGATGATGATACGTCTCAAACGTATCTATAATTTTTGATGCTCCATGCTTGTTTTTACACCATTTGCTTAGTGTTTCGTGACACTTCGTGGCATTTTTATGTATTTTTCGGAACTAACCTATTAACAAGATGCCACAGTGCCAGTTCCCTGTTTTCTGTTATTTTTGTGTTTCAGAAAAGTTACACAGGAAATATTCTCAGAATTGGACGAAACAAAAGCCGAACATCCTAATATTTACCGAAGCTTCCAAAAGTCCGAAGAGGAGACGGAGGGGAGCCACGGGCTGGCCACACCATAGGGCGGCGCGGCCAGCCCCTGGCCCGCGCCCCTATGGGTGAGGCCACCCTGGCCCACCTCTGACGCTACCCCTTCGCCTATAAAGACCCCCCAACGGGAAAAACCTAAATACCTAATCAATTTTTCAGAAACACATCGCGATCCGCTGCTGTCGTCGACCCGAGATCGGGAGGGTCCAGAAGCTCATCCCGGCACCCTGCCGGAGAGGGGAATCACCACCGGAGGTCTTCTTCATCGCCATGCTTGCCTCCATCATGATGAGTGAGTAGTCTACCTTGGACTATGGGTCCATAGCAGTAGCTAGATGGTTGTCTTCTCCACCATGTGCTTCATGTTTAGATCTCGTGAGCTGCCTTACATGATTGAGATCACCTTTATATAATTCTACATGTTGTGTTTGTTGGGATCCGATGAATATTGGTGTTATGTTAAGTTGATGTGCTGAATTTTATCTTATGTTATCTCTATGTTGTTTATGATCTTGCATGCTCTCCATTGTTAGTAGCTATCTTGGCCAAGTAGATACTAGTGACTCCAAGAGGGGTTATTTATGCTCGATAGTTGGGTTCATGCCTCTATTTAATCTGGGGGAGTGACAGAAACCTCTAAGGTTATAGATGTGCTGTTGCCACTAGGGAGAAAACAACATTTTTGTGTCCAAGGACATTCGTTTTGTTTATATTACACACTTTGCTTAATGCAGTTATCTGTCGTTCACAACTTAATACTCGAGGGGTGTTCGGATGATATCCCCGCGAGTGGATTATTAGTCATAGATATAGTTGGATGGCGGTCTATGTATTTTGTTGTAATGCCCAGAGTAAATCTGATAGTGATCCTCGTGACATATGCATGTTATCTTTATTCTATCAATTGCCCAACTGTAATTTGTTTACCCAGCATATTGTTATTTATCTTATGGAGAGACACCACTAGTGAACTATGGACCCCGGTCCAATTTCCTTTACATTGCTATTACCGTTTTACTTTTACTCGCACTGTTTACTTTCTCGCATACTACTATTGTTTTCCACTCGATACGCTCAATCCTTTGTTTACAGCAACCCGGTGAGATTGACAACCTCATCGTAAGTTAGGAGCAAAGTACTTGGTTGTGTTGTGTGCAGGTTCCACGTTGCTGCTGGTGCAAAGCAAAGCCCTGGACGAGGCGCCTTATAAATTGTCCGGAGCTATCGCGAAGCTAGCAAGCATCACCTTCTGAAGTTTGGCTTTTTCCTACTGGTTCGATAAACCTCGGTTTCTTACTGAGGGAAAACTTGCTGCTATGCTCATCATACCTTCTCTTGGGGTTCCCAACTGGTCGGTCATCTACATCAACACCGCACCGCAATCAGGAACATGTCAATGGGTTCTTTTTTCCCTCTTTCTTTATCCTATGTCTTCTTCCTAGGACATGCACACACACCTCACAAGTTGCTGCTATACCACAAATTGTTGTTTCACTCCCTAATGCCGATTGTTGATGCTCAGGCGGGCTGGCGGGCAGCCGGGAGCACCATCGGCTAGGACATCCACCGCAAGCGCCCCACCCCGTCAGAGACGACCGGCGGATGCGGGAGGGCAGAGCCTCAATGGATCCAGTGCGAGTGGCGGTTACAACTGGAATCGACCGCACCTGATCGAAACCGTGCCCGGTCATCGCGGGACGGATGCGAGGCAGCGGGATGACTGGTCGCTATGCATGACTACAGGAGGTGGCGTCGGATGAGGGACAACGATGACTAAGGAGGTGGGGCTGTGTCGGCATGGTGCAGGAGGAGGAGGATGAGATGGCTCAGCCCTCCCGCGTCGTGCAAGTTATAGAAATTGGGCACTCCCTTGCTATAGATGACAGCGCACAAAGTAAAATATAGTCAACTTGCTATTTTTTCCCGCAAAAAAAATCTTGCTATTTTTTTAGAAAGGGGACCACTTTCAGCAAGGGGGACACTAGCGCATCGGTCGCCTGACATGCAGCCTCAAAATTGGCTCCTCTCTCTACCATCAGATCGGCATCCAATGGGAGCGATAATTTTTTTTTTGCATTTTAGCCCCTCAAATTTCGTGAAAACAACTATAGAACTTATCCTTTTAAAATGTATTTGTTTGGCCCTGATATTTCCCATATTTACATTAAAATTCCATAGTTGAGATTTACGCCTAATAAGGCAACCTAAAAACCCAAGTATTGCAATAAAATCCCTCACCCCACAAAAAAATAATATATACTACAACAAAAATTACCACCTATTTCAGCAAAAATCACAATGTATTACCAAAAGTACGATGTGTTTACAACATTTCGAAAAACACACAAGCATCATTTGAAAAAATCCAAGAAAAATCTACAAATTTGTAGCAAATGGCCAAAAAACCTTGCAACATACGACATGCGATATCATAACAAAAAGTCAAATGAGTTTATTATAATTTCAAAGCACATATGCAAGATTGAAAAAATCATGAAGGAAGCTTAAGCGCACTGTTATCCATGGTGGCCCGATCACGCCGATTCGGCACAGCCGGCGAAGATTGCCACAATGGGTGACGTCATCCCTACTGGCGCGCGGCCAGGCGTGGCGAAACGACCGAACTAGACGGACCAAGACAAGCTAGTGTAACTTCTTATATTTACTAATTGGAGGCACCATAGGAGCTTCCACGTTAATCCTAGAGATAAGAAAATTTTGTCCGTCCGATATACACAAAAATTGTCTAAAGCCGTTGGATTTAAGTCGATCTTTCCGGCGCGTGACACGTGACCCTCCAACTCGACTCCAACTCGATCTCTGGCGGCCATAGTTCGAATCTCGGTTCATCCTCCAGATGAGCCCCTAATTAATTCGTATCGTCCTGCCGCAAGGATTACAGTCGCCTCTGCCCCCATGTCCAATTTGCATGATATGTAGTGCGCGTCTCCGCGGCGGCAATTGCACAAGTTTGCGCCATCCTCGAAGCCAACATCACGCAACTATCAAAGTTGTAGTTTCATGCGCCTTTTACTCGCGGGACCAGTGTTGCTGATCTCAGGTGAAGCCCCAACAGGAACAAATACCACTTTATATCCCAGTCAGATGATCTGTGTACTATTTTGATCTAGAAAACTGAACGCTCTCCTTTTCCCAGTCAGATGGGTCTAATACTTTGATCTATAGAATTGGAGAATAGTTTAGCATCGGATCCTCTCGGCGCAATCACCGGCGATAAACACTGGACCATGCTGCAGATTGCACTTGCTATGCTACGCAATTTTCAGGTAATTTTTAACGAAATCAAATTATCTTTGCAAAGTTTTAGCTTCTGCACACTCTAATATAGTGCTCAGTAACCAAAAAATTATTGCCATGCAGACAGAAATTAAAAGTGATGTTCTAGCCTTACTCTAGATTTACTCTATGTCAAAATAACCATTTTTTCCTTAAAGACTATAAAATCCATCTAAATTGGATACAAACCTCGCTTTAGTTATGGCCACATCAGCACTCCATTTTGCTGCCTGCAGGCGTGTCATGTATTTGATGGGACCTTGCACGGAATAATGGTATGCCACAGATTAGAATTTGGTTAGCATAACTGACAGCCTTCTAGGTTTAGTTGTTCTACGATGGTACAAGTAATGTTGACATGCAGTGACTACAGTGGAAGGAGTGCTGGCGTCGGTAGCGCCGGTGGAAGGAATATAAATCAAATATTTAAGTGCTTCGTCAATATTTAGTGACAGAGGAAGCTAAATAATGTTGCAGGGGACCGTAATGCATATACATTGCGGAATCGTAGTCCTAAACCTGAATGACTAAGATGGCCAAAGAAGAATTGATTAAACAATACCGTCAGATGCATGTAAAGAAATTTCAATAAAGTTGATATCCAGTTAGCAAAACTGTAGTTCAGCTCTGGTACACAAAATATTCTTTCACTTTTGTGTGTGTGTGGGACATATATCCGTGAGCTAATTTTGAACAATGACTTTAAGCATCGTACAACCATGCCACATGCATAAATGCGTAATAGGAAACAATAAATGAAACTATGCCATATTTACTTCCTCCGGTTCAGTTTAATAGGCACACACAAAAAAATCGATCATTATTTTGGTTAACATAATATAGATTATATTTCAAAAAAATATAGCAAGATTCGTATTTAAAAATTAGTTTTAGTGGTATAATCTTTGTGATATAAATTTCATATTTTTTTGACCAAATTGATGGTCAAAGTTTTTCCTAAACTACGTGGTTGTGCCTGTCAAACTAAACCAGATGGAGTACATTTTCATTTTAAAATATTGTTAATAGAAAAATATGGTTTTATTTTCAGAGTCGCGTTGGTAACAATAAAGATACCGTGTTTGAAAAGCAGATACAAATGTTTCGATACACATTAGTAATAAAAACAATTTATTGGTGTTTTAGGGAATATTTGTTCTATGCTTATTACTCGCCAGTCATGCAATTTTTGAGAACAAACTAATCATATAAAATTGGCTCCAGTAATTCATTGTTGAAAGAACTAGCCCGTGCTGGCGCACGGGTTGTCGACTAGTTATACCTAAAACAAATACTATAAAGGCTAAAACTAGCTAGCTAGCTAAGCATGCACCTTCGTGGATGGAAGCCACATGCATGCGATGCGAGAGTGCTAGTGCGCTGCTGGGCGATATATGTCTGCGTGCATGGGCGGCAGTAACACGGCACGCGTGCCGGACATCCTCAAAATGGCACGGCTCGATCGGGGCGACTGATCGCGGGCGAGCGATCGGTCGCTTGACAGGAATAGTTTTCCTCATAGCAACTCTGAAAGCATCGGTGTTTGTCCCAATTGCTAACAAAACAGCATTTAGCTATTGGAGGCCAATATAGCAATGTTATTGGAGATGCTCAAGGATAGCCTTTGGAGACTGATACTGAAACGAACACGCCAAGATCTGGCTAGCCGTGTTCCAGTCAGATTCGGGAAGCCATGGGCTAAGCGGTGACATATATATACAGGAATTTGGAGACGGACGAGATCAGAAGAGATCAAGGATAGATAGAGCCGCGGTGATCGAGAACAAAACTAGGGGATCTGCGAACGGAATAATTGTCGATGGCGGCATCGCTTCGGTTTGCGGCGAGGAAAATCAGCAGTGGCGCCCTGGAGCGACCAGCGCAGCGGCTCTTTTCGGCGGCAGCTTCAGCGGTTGTCAAAGAGGAACAGCGGATGCTTCTGCCAAGGATTAGCCATGGCGGGAGCTCACTTCGTCGGTTCAGCTCCTCCGAAGCACCAAGTCTTCTTAATAATAACAAGGTATTTACTCAGTTCCTTTGGCTTGGGCAATTTGCACAGGAAACCAAATTACTAGTAATATAGATCCGCCATATTTCCACTTTATCAACGAATTCCCGCAATGTAAATTTATCTGTAATATATATGCTTTGTCAGAACTCTGATATTACAGTTTGTAAATCAAATCGTTACTTCACTAAATTTATTCGTTACTGCCACCGCAGCATCTGCCTTGCGAAGCCAAATCAGGCCTTGCCAAACAATTTGAGGAGACCAAACATGAGCTGGTCGATCTGCTCCGTCAGAGGGAAGGTGATTATTCCATGGTGAATGAGCCAAAGGAGCTGCAACCTTTGGCTGTAATATAATGGCGGGGGCGGTTTTAGCGGGAACTGTAACCGCTTTAGTGGGGTGCGAATTTTTTTTTTCGGCTGAAAGACAAGATTAGAAAGAGTAATAGTTAATGCTTCAGATGTGGACGATCGGAAAATTGTACTCCCTCTGTTTATAAATATAAGATGTTTTAGATTTGTAAAGCAAATATATCTAGACAAGTTTTAGTGTGTATATTCGAGTGAACCTATACACTAAAAAATGTTTAGATATATTTGCTTCACAAAGCTATAAACATCTTATATTTATAAACGGAGGGAGTACTGGTTATGGAAGTTGTTCATTATCCCCTGCATCTTGCACTGAACTTTTGTGAGCTTTTATCATAAGCTTCTCTATATATAGTATTCCTTTTTTTCTCAACTACTAAGTGACAATTATAGTCTTCAATTAAAATGTAAAGGCAATCCTAACATAATCTTTTTTAGAGGAAAAAGCTGTGTTATGTATTAAATCCCAGACAAGTCCTAGGTCAAAGCATCCAAAATACACAGAGGAGCAATAACAAACAAAGTTTTACTTATTTCTAAAGCGCAGCCTTCCTTCGCTAATTTGTGAGCCACTACATTTGCTGATCGCCTTGCCTACCGCACCTCATGTTCATCTAGTGCTCGAAGATCTCTCTTGGTTTTGTACTAGGTCGTTGGCTAGTACATATAGAGCGAAAGCAGGTCTTGATACGTCCTAAACATATCTATTTTTTAATAACTTTTCTTAATATATTCATGAAATCTCACTAAATTTAGAATAAAACTGCTAGAGTTGACATGTTTTTAGCAAAATACCTTTTATTTTGTCATGCAGGAAACAAGAGAAATAATATAAAGTAATACCATTAGTGAAATTTTTCATCATAGATAGGAGACCAACATGCCAAAGAAGAGAGCACTAGTAGGAAAACCCTTATAGGTGGGATGTATTTTTGTGGCGCACTAGCCAGCAGTGCGCCACAGAAAATAATTCTGTGGCGCACCTGGCGTGGTGCGCCACAAAAATAGAACATTTCTGTGGCGCACCAGAAGGACATGCGCCACAGAATTCTGGTGGGGCCCACTCCCTGCCAGCCCCAATCATTGGTTCCACTAATTCTGTGGCGCACCATATCAGATGCGCCACAGAATAAGTACATTCTGTGGCGCATCTGGTATGGTGCGCCACAGAATTAGCACATTCTGTGGCGCATCATGTCTGGTGCGCCACAGAATTAGTGGAATTCTGTGGAGCACTTAACCAGATGCGCCACAGAATTAGCTCGTCCCACACCTTTAAAGTGGCAACCTACCACACCTCCCACACTCCCAAGCCATTCATCTTCCTCTCCTCCATCTAGATCTAGCTCTAGCTCCTTTCCCTCTCATCCCATTTTGGCCATAGTTTTCACTTTCTTTGGTACTTATTGTACTTACTTTGGTTGATACATAATTGGCGGTGAGGAGAAGCCTCTCCATACTCTCTCCTCCTCTCCAACTCATCGATCGCGGTCTCGTCTCGGTATCGAATCTACAAGGTGAGTATTTGGAGGGGACATGCATGCGCATGTCGATCTTGTGTATGGATGATTGTTGCACGTGAAGCGCTTGTGTGTGTGTGCCGGTGTGGTGCATGGATGTTTGTCAAGACGTTGATTCATTTCCGTTTCGGCAAATTTTTGCACTACCCATACGTCCTACCTTTAGGAGAGGTCATGCCGAATTTTTCCGCTCTATGTATACCTTTAGGAGAGGTCCATGCATGTGTGTGCATGTGTGTGCATGTGTTGCGGTTCTAATTTTCTGCTCTATGTATACCATTTGCAGACAACCATGGTCCTCTCGATGAGTTCCGCTCGAATTAGTAGATACAAGAAAGACGCGAAGGAGGACATGATTCGGAACAATAGGCGCCAGATAAGATGTCCGTGTCGATCATGCAAACTCGAGCGCTGGATCAACCCTGATTCCGGACAACTGGAGGAGCACCTGCTGAGGCGCGGTTTCATGCAGGACAACCAGGCGCGGCCGGCCCCAACAAATGGTGCGCATGAAGACCATGGTGGCGAGCGAGATGACGAAGCACCACATGTCGGTGGAGAATATCATCATGAAGAAGAAGTCGGCGGAGAAGATCATCATGAAGTAGAAGTTGCCGGCGGAGAAGATCATGATGAAGAAGAAGATTCTGGCGCGACTCCGCTAATTTCGGCCTTGCGGGACTCTCATGTTCAAGATCTGCTCCTCCATGAGACGAGCAACGACAGAGCTGCAGCCAGAGAGAGAGCCAAGCTGGCGCAAATGGAGAAAGACGGGATGACTCCGATATTTCCTGGGTGCCGTCCGCAGGATACGCGCTTGCATGTAACGCTTGATTGTCTGCAGATGAAGACGCAGAACAAATGGACCGATTCCAGCTTCAGCAAGAACATGAAATTCTGGCACGATCGTCTCCCAGAGGGGAACACATTGCCAAGTAGTATCGAGGAGGCCAAGAAAGTTGTGTGCCCTCTTGACCTACCGCATGAAAGATACCACGCCTGCATCAATGATTGCGTGATTTATCGGGGGGAGTACAAGGACATGACCACATGTCCGGTGTGCGGCCACGGACGGTACAAGGTTGGGAACAAGAAGGTACCTCGAAAAGTGGTATGGTACTTTCGTATTACTCCCCGTCTGCAGCGGTATTTCGTGGACCCTAAGGAGGCAAAGCTCATGCAATGGTACGCGGAAAGGGAGAAGCCCGAAGAAGATCCGGAGATGGGCTATATGCTGACACACCCATCAGACGCTGGCCAGTGGGAAGCATTGGACATTGCCTTCCCTAGGTTCGGGGGCAACGGAAGGAACATCAGGCTGGGTATGAGCACCGATGGACTCAATCCGTTCGGCAACCAGAGTAGCACGCATAGCACCTGGCCTGTGTTTGTATGGCCTTACAACCTACCCCCGTGGCTGTGCACCAAGCAAAGGTACATACACCTGAGTATTCTCATTCAGGGGCCGAAACAACCAGGTGTCAACATGCATTTGTATCTCGGGCTGCTGAAAGAGGAGTTAGACACGTTGTGGAAGACGCCACCCCGTACGTGGGACGCCTACAGTAGAACTTATTTCGATATGAGAGCCGCGTTGATCACGACGGTCACAGACTATCCTGGTTGCGCATACGTATCTGCCCAGGTCAACCACGGATTCTGCGGCTGTGTGAAGTGCATGGACGAGACCCCGCATCTACAGCTACCAAGGGATCCCGGGTCCTCGAAAACTGTGTACCCAGGTGCTCGAAGGTGGCTTCGCTTGGATCACCCATGGAGAAAACGCGGTGATCTGTTCAATGGTAAAGATGAACCCGATGGACCCCCGCGACAGAGGAGCGGTGCAGAAATCGACGATCTTCTAAAAAATTGGAAGGAGTGCCCAGCGCCGGGAAAGAAGCGACCGAAGCCAGAGCCGCTGCTCGGTGTATGGAAAGCGAGGTCTATTTTCCACGACTTGGAGTACTGGAAGGTCCTCCGCACGCCCCATAGCCTCGATGTCATGCACATTACGAAGAACGTTACCGAGAGTCTGCTTGGCACTCTTTGCAACTCGGAAAAGTCCAAGGATGGGCCGAAAGCAAGATACGATCTGAAACATTTAGGCATCAGAAAAGCTCTTCAAGCCCCCGATACTGATGACAACGAGGATGCCGAGATGATACGTCTGGGCAAAGAAAACCCCTGGCTAAAAATCGTGGATATACAGACTAGGAACTATGTTCGGTCCCGCTACTACTTAGACTGGGAGACGGGGGAATTTGTTACGGATTACCCCGACGTGAAGAAGTTCGAGAAACTCCTGGTAAGGATAGTCTATATTATTATTGCGCTGATCTTATTAAGCAATGAAGCCAAATGGGCTAACCTTAAGTTCCTTTGTCTGAAGGACGAAGAGTTGAAGGCTAGTACTACGGCTGGCCCGTCGTCCCAGGGGTCGACGGAACCGTGGGACACGCCTTTCAATAGGGCGACGAACGCATACAAGGAACGGGACCTGGACAAGCCACCGACGTCGGCTGGCCGTGTGTCCGGCTTTGGCACAAGTATGAAGGTATCCGAGTACTACGGATCAGATGCCAAGTCGAGAAAGGAGAGGAGGTCGACTAAGCAGGATAAAGCCGAGGTTCAGGAGCTGAAGAAGAAGGTGGAGTCACTAGAGAAAATAGTGGACCCGACCGAGATGAGTAAGTTACTGGACGAGAAGCTGTAGGAGAGGCTCCGACAGATCATTCCCCCTGGTTTGATGGAGGGGTTAGCTGCTTGGAATGCGGCAGGTCAACAGGGGCCGATATATGTGCCCAGCGTCAGCGGCAGTAACTCAAATCACCAAGTGTCACCGCTGGTGACCCCGACGCCGCCGCTCCACCTGGTCGCATCGACGCCCCCAACCGCGGAAGCTGATAGGGTGGTGGTGCCTGATAATGCACTCGAGAGTGAGCGGCCCGGCGCCGGCACCGACGCCCTTGTATCAACATTAGCAGAGATCAACGCCGTCAAGAAGGTAACTCATTAGTTAGTCCTCCGTGTCATCTTCTTTAACTATATATGCCTTGCGCTGATCTTATCCAACATGCCCCTGACTCAGGACGAACCTTGCATACTCCTGCATGTGGTGGAGCCCGGCGGCAAGTTGATGGATGTTGCTAGCGGCACTGTCATGCCCAGCCGAACTATGCACCACAGAAACATTGCAGATCATTTGGTGAAGGTGAAGTTGGCAATGGTAGTGCCGGAGTACCACAACCTCCTCCCCCCCGATCAACCTCCGGGCACAGACGAGGACGACGTTATGGTCCTTGGGAATTGCATCGGCTGGCTTATGACATGGCCGAAGAACCAGATTCGTCTGGGTGGGGGTCTTCCGAGTGTCAGGCGCAACATCGGCGCCACCTCCCCTATCATCCGGCCCAAGGTCGTCCGGCCCGGCGCCGGCCCCACCCTTAAGGAACCGGCGGTCGCCGCCGCCACTACCCTGAAGGAACCAGCGGTCGCCGCCGCCACCCGAAAGGAACCAGCGGTCGCTGCCGCCACTACCCTGAAGGAACCGGCGGTCGCCGCCGCCACCCGGAAGGAACCGGCGATCGCCGCTACCACCACACGCCACCAACAGCTGTTGGGAAAGCTTCCGCAACGACCGTCGACCAAACGCAAGGTACGCCAAGCGGCAGCATCGCAACCGCCACCACCTAACTTCCAGGACATGGCGCCGCTTGATGCCAACGATGATGATGATGACGTCGATGCCTACATCAACACTGGCGCCTGCAGCCAAGATATGTACATGCCTCATATGGATGAAGAAGCCTTCCGCACTCACGGCGATCAACTTGGTCGTCCCACTACAGTCACGCAGCGCCTGACCTTCACGGGTCTTTCTCTGCAAGACACTCCTCCGGAGGCTGGCAATCCAGCTCAAGTCAAGCCGGCTACCATTTTCAGCCCTAACACGCTGTATAAGACGATCGTCGGGGAGCCACGCGAATCAACCCCAGCACCCCAAGCTCCACCATCAGCACCAGCACCCCAAGCAACCCAAGCACCCGTTGCACCACCATCATCACCACCAGCACCCCAAGCAACCCCACCATCAGCACCACCAGCACCCGAAGCACCACCAGCAGGTCAGGTGAAGAAGCCAAGGAAGAGAGGAAATAAAAAGGGCACATCTTCGAGCCAGACTCTTCCTAAGAAGATGCGGGCCGACGACATGGTACCACGGGCACCTGGTGGCTTGTCCCGGCTTCATGAAGCTGGTAAACTGATACTGCCTGAGGACCTCGAACACCTCGCAAGTGGACCAATGATCAGTTTGCAGCAAAATATTCAGTTTCTAGAGAGCCTCCTTCTTCAAGACAAGGATCCAAATTACCCGGTGTTCACGGTCAGGGTGCCAGCAGCAGACCCGAACTTCGTCCAAGCATACCCCGCGGATATCTTCTTCATAGCGTTCGAGGACGTCTTCAATCTATTTCACTGGAAACGGCTTGACTATAACTTGGTTCGCCTATACGCGATCAATCTTCAGATGAAGATCAAGAGAGAGAGACCCCCCAACGTCGCGGTAGCGGATCCCTACTACATGCGCGATAGCCAGCTGGTGGATGGCTCAAGCACACGGACCGCGGCGGTGCGGTACCTCCAGAGCTTCATGCTCATGAACAAAGAGAAGAACACCATTCTTCTGCCTGTCTTTCCCGAGTAAGTACACATTCGCTCTCGGCCGTCGTAACTTATGCTTTCTTATATATTTCCTCCATTGCCGTTCATTTCCAACATTCCATTTAAATTGCATGTGTTGAGCAGGGACACATACTGCACACTCGTCGTTCTTTGCCCGAAGTGGTCCCTAGCCCAGTACTTCGACTCGTCGAGTACGACGACGAAGAAAGACTACAACAGAATAAGGAGTGTTCTCGATGAGGCTATCCTTTTCTACTCCAAAAATGGAGGCATCTTCCACGAGAAGGGGAAATTTATCAGGCCGGACACTAAAGAGCAGGGGTTCAAGCACGTGATCAACTTCCCTTGCATCAAGCAGCCAGATGACAGCATGAAGGAGGCCTTCTATGTCCTCCATCACCTTAAAGGGTTTGTCGCGGATGCACAGATGATGCGTCTGCCACCTAGTAAGCGAGACCCCAAAAAAATGGCGGGGGAGATCAGCGATGCTGATCTTAGAGAAGACTTCCATCGCATCCAAGTAAAGCTATCGGAAATTATCGTAGAAGATGTATGCAACAGATCGGGGCTCTTACACCAACTCAGAGGGTTGTGTAAGAGGGATATAGAAGAACGCCTACATAGGCAGGGTGATGGAAGGACGTGGACGACGAAGGACATGTACAAACCGTTCCCGGAGCCCATGAACAAGACGTCTCGTTGATCGAGAGGCCGGTGTGCCTACTGTGTTGTAAATAAACTTGCTTAGTGTCGTTGTTTGACTTCAATTACTATTGTAGTCGATGTAGTTGAACTTGATTACTTATGTGATACCGATGCTATATGACTTTTAGGTTTATTATTATTTCCTTGCTTTAATTCTTGTGAATATGTATGCATGTGAACCCTCTAATTCTTTCCATTGCATTATATACTAATATGCCTTGTGTCCATAGACATGACGTGGTACGTCGTGTTCGAGGGGCGGGTTCCAGGAGTCTACGAGGAGTGGACGGACTGCAAGGAACAGGTGCACAAGTTCAGCGGCAACTGCTACAAAGGCTACCCGACTCAACAAGAGGCGGTTGCCAAGTGGAGGAAGCACCAGTCGAACAAGAGCAAGATGAAGACCTTCATTGTGCTCTCGCTCTTGCTCACCATCGTCGGAGCGGTACTCTATTTCATCCTAGTGTAGGCGGCGGCCGGTGTCACTTCATTTGTATCTTGAGATGATGCACTTAATTTGCATGGATTATGAGTTGTATGGAGATATATATGTATGATGAGTTGTATATGCATGGAGCTATATGAAATCTGTTAATATTCTATATGAAATGAGTTGTATATGGAGATATATAATTGTGCTACATGAAATCTGTTGATATATCTGTATACTGCTATATTATATCTGTTAATACCTGTATATATACGCCAGACAGAATAATTTCTGTATAAAACCTGTAATATTTCTGTGGCGCACTAACTTGTAATTCTGTGGCGCACCTAATTCTGTGGCGCACCAAGCCATAATGCGCCACAGAATTCCCTAATTCTGTGGCGCATTAGGTCTTGGTGCGCCACAGAATTCCTTATTTCTGTGGCGCATGTGCTGGTGCGCCACAGAATGCTTATTTTTGTGGCGAAGATTCTGTGGAGCACCACCCATGCGCCACAGAATGCATATTTTGGTGCGCCACAGAAGAGGTTTTCCCTACTAGTGGAGGCATAAGGCCACCGAGGCGCTAGGTGGGCCACATCATGCACTCGCCCCTCCAGGCACGACGTGGTGGGCCTGGGCCTCTCAGAGCTCGCCTCGCTTCCTCCTTTGACGTGCCCCTACATATATTAAAAAAAATCACCTTTATCTTCAACACCTTCTTCGCCACCAGTGTCGTCATGGCAATATCCACCGCCATGTCTCCATCTTTCTCCACCATGTGTGAGTATTCTTTAGGCATATGGGATGGATAAGAATTGGATAAGATCAATCATGTACTCCCGCTGTCCACTTTTATAAGACCTTGTACGGAGTAGACTAGATACATGCCAAAATGTATGTAGACATGTTTTATGTGTAGGTTCACTTATGTTAGTTTGTATCTAGACTATATTAAAATTTCTACAAGGTATTATAAAAGTGGACGGAGGGAGTAATAATAATTACATATCAAGATTTATGGTGTCTATCTTAAAAATGTTCTTGTATGATTTTTAGTGCACTTTTAGTTCACATAATGCTAGTTACTAGGGCCCAAATACATGATTTCATTAGTGAACTTTTATTGCCTCATCATATATATGAGTTCAGTATTTATCCACAAAGGTGTATTACATGTTATAATGTTGAATATGCGGCCCTGACAGTGATATTTAGGGATATCAGAGTATTATGTTGTTACTTGAGGAGTTTATGTGTTCATGGACTATTAAAGCATTGATATGGGTGACTGGAAAATTTCATCCTTAATTACCCTAAGTTTAGGCCATGGTGAAAAGAGAGTGTAGGACAATAGATGTGTGCAAGTTCTCTAGATAGCACACACAACTATACATGGAACACATCCTCACATTCAATAGAAATATATCTAGAGACAATGGTGCTTATATTGTTGTTATGTGAGTGATATCATCCATGCAACATCCAGTTGGTAACCTCATGCTTGAGTTTTAGATCACCAAAAATTCGCAAACACAATCTTTGCGATGAACAACTAGAAATCTTATTCTCCTTGTTATTCACATTTAATGCTCAAATGTTACTATTGTAATTGATAACTTTCTTTCAAGATTATTGATACACATGTGTGGTTGAGAGTGACATCTCCGTTGAGAAAATGTCTAACTGGTATTCTTGAGATCCCAACCTACCATCATGTTGAATAGCAAATCAGGGTAAAATACTTCCCTTCAAAGACTGAAATGGTCCCCTACATTTATGGGTATCTGACTTTGCACCGTCGTCTAGGCCACGTGGGGCCATGGATTTGGCCTCAGTGAAAGCTACATGAGGGTAGGACTTAATGGCTAAGATTATTTTAGGCAAAAAAGGGGGAAATAAAATGCGCATATAAGTTTGCTACTGATTCGGCGGCCTTGATAGTCTAACTGTGGCCGCACATGCCATCAAGATGGAACAAAATGGTTAAATGGGCTAAGTATTGACAGATACTCACACATAAGGGTAAACTATGCCAGAGAAAATCAAATGGAGTATCTAGTGTGACAAAGTCATATACGGGGTAAAAATATAATTCCCCCTATCGTTTATGATATTTAATATTGTTACAAAGACGTATCGGATATAATTGTTTAGGTATGACATAGTTCTTGATGGAGATACGCCATATGATCTGTTTAGATACACCAATATATATTGAGATCTTTTGTTTGTTTGCTCATTTGCCTGTGATATTTATGTGAACATTTATAAAGATCTTGGTTGTGATCAAATAATAAAAGGATCTACTGAATTAATGTCGGGATGATATTCTATTGTAGTTTTGAAAGAAAGTATTTGATTACTGTACCAATCGATCGAAAGTTTAATTCCATGACCATAAGTATTATTATGCACAAAATAGGATTCACGTGAATTTAATAAATCAAATTTCATATGTAATTTTGTTGTTGCTTGTGAGACCTTACGAATATATTTCTTCAGTGCTTTTAGTAAATTTTACATGTACATATTGGCATTCATATTTGTTGTAAAAAAACAAGCTAGTTGTCGTCGCAGCCTAACGTAATATCTTACATTTGCCACCGCTACTTCAATAACATGAAAAAACATGCGCTGTTTTCACCTTATTTTTTCAGATGGGAACAAAAAATATCATCCTAGTCATCCTCTCCATCTTTGCACATACACTTCACCAAACAAAGAAAAGAATAATATATTCCCTTGTTCGGCGGCGATATGAACGAGGTTATGAATGCTCACTCGTTGCACCACCAGCACGTATCCACTCAAAGCATACCACTATACCAGAGTAAGCAAAGCCGAAGCAACCGCCCACCGGAACGAAGGCACACCGCACCCCTCCTGCGCAGCCTGCCACCTAGCTAGATTTGTGAAACTCATTCGCGACCTCTTCCTATATATAAACACTTCAGCCTGTAGCCTATCGCAGGTGCGCCTTGTGAGGGTTCGAGCCTATAGCCATCGCTGCCCTGTCTATCCATCGGGCGTCACTCGCTTGAGGCTATAGCTTGAGCAATGGCGGGGGGAGGAGGGTGCGGGGTGGTGGCAGAGGCGGCGAGGCCGGCGGCGGGGATGGTCGGAGTGCAGATCCTCTTCTCCGTGCTGAATATCCTCATCAAGCTCGCCCTCAACGACGGCATGGACGCGCGCGTCCTTGTGGCCTACCGCTTCATGTTCGCCGTCGTCGTCCTAAGCCCCATCGCCTTCTTCGTCGAGAGGTACGTTACTTCTTCTCCCGAGGGTGAGAGGTGCGTTACTATCTTGCTCCTGCATGCATGCATGCATATATGGGTTCATGCTTCAAATGTTTTTTCTCAGTTAAAAATGGCAACTAAAATATAGTTTTTGTTGGTCGTCGTTGAAAACGAATTTCTGGATCCCAAAGCGGAGATCAAAAAAGATATTTGTTTCATGTGCACTGCAGATCTAATCATTCTTTTCTAGCTAGCTAGCTTGCTTGCTTGCACCTGCAGCCTGCTTCGTGTTGTTCTTAGCTTTAGATCAATTGAACATCCATATATCTTGAAGGTAATTAACCTCGCATGTTCCGTCATCTGATCAAAAGGCAAGCATGCATGCTACAGAAAGCACAATTAGTAGGAAAAACTGCTCGTCATTACATGAATTTTGCACGGTAAAATCAGATATGTTAGTTGGTAAGATAAATGTGTTATGCATGCCTTCCATGCAAAGTTTCTGCTCTGCTTAATACAGTACCTACTGGTGATCTAAGACTATCTAATTATTACTCTGATTGCAGGAACGCCCGGCCACCACTGACCAAGAAGGTGGTACTACACTTGTTTTTGTGTGGGTTGTTTGGGTAAATACTTTTTTTCTAGAACGCCTAAGTTCTTACTCTTCTACCTTTTCGATAGGACTTGTTACAACGTCTTTCTAATTTATAATGCTAATAATCACCTCCATTGAAGTAGCATGTTGACAATGCACATGATGCTGGTTGACCAGTTCATGTGCATTATCAATATATTTGTCAATTTCTGTTAACCAAAAAATTGATAAATATATCGATAATATTGACAAATATATCGACAAAAACTGACAGCAAGTTACGCATCATGCTGAATATCGATAATGCAATTGTCAAATATATTTTATAATAATTGAGCCTTATTGCATTTGTGTTATTTTTACTCTCAATCGCGAGAAGCATGTTGAATTCTGATATATTCTAGTAGTACTTGGTGAATTACCGTAGACTTCAGTGTGCCACTATACGCATGGAGAGAAAATTCGTTGCACACGGTGGTATGCACCCCCCGGTCAACTTTTGATTCAATCCGTATACCCCCCCCCCCCCCCCTTCCCCATTTTAGCTTGTCCTAACAGAACACAATTTTTTTGGTGTACAAAACTGGTTTCACAATTCTTGGTTCAACTTTTTGGGGCTCCTGTTAAAATTTTGGGCTGTGAGTTGACTTTTATGGAAAGGGACTTGGAAATCTTAAGTCAATACATTCCTGTGGATTTTTTTAACCGATGTGTCGACATGTCATTTTATAGGGGGTGTGTAGGTACCTCCTAAACAACAAGTCATTTTGTAAAGCCATGACTACAAACAGTGGCGGAGCTTGAGACAAACAATTGGGCGGGCCAGGGTAAACCACAGATTTGTTTTTTAACAATTGGGTGCATTGTAAAATCTACTGGAGTGTTGTACTGGTGTACAAAAAAGAATGAAAGAAAAATTAACATAAAAATTGAAAGAGTAGAAACAAAACATGGTGTATCTGAGTACAATACAACATGTGACTTGAAGTCAAGAAAATACATGCCTTTAAAAAAATAAAGTTAAGCAAATATCCTGCATGGACTAGCGACTTGAACAACTAGTTTTTTTAGAAACATATGAACAGCTAGTGGTTGCTTGGGAGGAAGGAAGGTTCGGTCCACTCAGAGAATGGCGCGAGGACAGAGGAAATACGCGGGAATCAAAGATGTAGTAGCTTTTCAGTCGTGATGTCGTGCGCTAGTTAGTAGTTACATTGGGCTGAAGACAGTTTGGGATAGTTTGGCTATGGATTTACATGATGTATAGTGTTTCTAGCAAATCATGGGCGGGCCACGGCCCGGTTTGGCCCTAAGGTAGCTCCGCCAGTGACTACAAATCAACTTGGGTGTGTTAAAAAAAAATCAACTTGGGCCAGATGAAATGGACCAATTTGGCCTAGTGTAAGACTGGATGGGCTCAAATATGCATCTTCCATGATTAGTTGAAATATAAAGCCTTTGGGATCCATAGAAGGTGTGTCAGGGATGGAACACCTAAGGAATCTCCTTCAGTGCAGATCTATTATGAGCCTTGCGGTATGTTAGCCCTAGAAATATTGCATCATGGATTCCGTTAAATTAGTTGGTGTTAGTTTCAGTTACATGCGTAACAGAGTACCATTGTAGGTTATGTTTTGGGGGAAATTGTGTGCCATATCCTCCTCTATAATAAGGCATATCCGTCATCAACCAAATTTTCTCATATAGTAACACTAATGTGATCCAACATATTGAGTTGGATGATTCTTACAGTGTTTTGAGATGCAGATCTAATAATATTAAAATGCTTTTGTGGACACTAGTGGCCATATTTATAATATCTACTAAAATATTAGCTACATGTACCTGAAAATGTGTATGTACGTGGCACTTAGGTACATATGTAGGGAACCGTTTTTTAATGTTGGCTACCTAATCAGCTAAATCCCACATCATAAATCCAGTTACCGTTATTTGGTCTTGTAAGTACTTGGTCCATACCTCAAGCTGGACATTTAGAATTATCGTTGCTATACTAAAAACGATTCTAACTATGTATGTGTCTTGTCCTTCGAATGAACTTATTTATTAATACTAATTTCTATCTTCATTTATACATAGCCGGTATCAGCATACCAAGAAACTAGAACATGTTGTTTTAAAGCCATATTGGTTTGTTTTTTTTTCTAAAAAAGCTCTTAATATGCATGTTGTAGCAACATTTTATCAATTATTAACATGGTATTTATTTATTTTAAGTTCCACGAAAATTTCTATAAAAACAATATTAATAGGCGACAATATTTTGTGGAAATTTAAAAGTCATATTGGCCTGGGGCAGGATCAATCAATTGTCTTAGACATGTGAGCACGGAATAATTTATTTTTTCTTAAGAATAGAAAAATATGACTTATATGTATACACATCTTATTGTATGTGTTCTTATATGTATGCAGATTTACTATAAACCAGAACTTGTATGTGCTGGCTATAAAGTTAACTTCAGCAACCTTTGTTACAGCTATCGCCAACCTGACTCCTGCAGCAACCTTCATTCTTGTGATCTTTACAAGGTTACCAAAGTTTCCACATGGATGTTCATACAAATAGCAATGCATGTATCCACCTAATATTGCATACATTTTGTGTTATTGTTATCCAATGAAATTCTCATCTCATTCGATGGGGAAAAATAATATTTGTTTATAAAAAATTAATGTTGGCATCCATACTGATCTAAACAACAGGCTCGAGACTTTGAAACTTAGGAAGCCTGCTGGACAAGCAAAATTTGTGGGAACCCTTGTTGGCATGGGCGGTGCAATGTTGCTTACATTCTACAAGGGACCAGAGTTGAAGCTACTCCGTCGGCTGCCCCATCCCAAGCTTGCCCACATCACCGAAGCCCACCACACCCACCCACCATCAACCAGAAATCAAATTATTGGCTCATTTCTTGGCATCACGAGTTGTTTCAGCTATGCAACATGGCTTGTCATCCAGGTTAGTTATCTCACATTGTGTTACTTATTCCAGTTGTGCATCCACCAGCATAGTACAATGTTTCTGTTGTAATGTTTATTTTGGTCCCTTGCAGGCAAAAATAGGTGAAGTTTATCCATGCCACTACTCGATTGCTGCATTGGTGTGCTTCTTTGGTGCAATTCAGTCGACTGTAATGGCAGTTTGTGTTCAGAGAGACAAGGAACAATGGAGGCTAGGCTTTAATATCAGACTGTACTCATCAGCTTACGCGGTAAGTGCGATTCTCTTCATCATATGTCAGGAAAGTTCTCCATTATGTTCTTCTCAATCTAAAGAATTTAGTGTGTTACTTGTATCACTTAGGGCTTGATAGCATCAGGACTCGCATTCCCGTTGCTATCTTGGTGCCTGCGAAAGAAAGGACCCCTCTTTGTCGCTGTGTTCAGCCCATTGATGCTCATGTTCGTCGCAGTTCTAAGCTCCCTTCTTCTCGATGAGGCCTTGTACCTCGGGAGGTGAATACACATTAGACTTGCCAGTGCATATCATGGATGTGCCTCTCCGGATTACCTTTTTCTAAAACTGAAATATTCTGTTCCGCTACATTGCAGTGTGCTTGGTTCAATACTAATTGTGGGTGGCCTATATTTGGTTCTTTGGGGCAAAGGGAAAGAACAAGCCGAGGTGTCCCAAGATGACAATCTGGGCAAGCAATCCATTCCTGTGACTGCTACAGGTGAAATGAAATAATACAAGGAGAATAATGGAATTAAACCAAAAATAAAGTGGAGATCTGATGATAACTAGTTGGATTGTATTAAATTTTATTTATGCATGTACACCATTTCATTTGATCTATCATTTTGGACAATCAGTGTCGTTTTCTCCATGGGGAAATTTCTTGTGAGTATGTGTTGCAACCAATTGATCCTTCGAGTGTTTCTCGGTGTACAGAAAATAGCATAAGCTTTTCAAGTGTTTTATCTCGATGTACGAAAAAGAGCGTAAGCTTTTCGAGTGTTTACCAAGTACCTTCGAGAAGACGCACAACAACATCGAATGTCTTTACCGAGTGTCACCGACAAAACGCATAGCAACACCGCACTTCCTTGACGAGTGTCGGCCGACAGGATGCACGAGAAAGAACAATAGAGGGAGCACCTGCCACGTGGCCACATCGGCTTTGCCGATTAGTGGCAGGAGCTATACACTGCATAGAAGGCTTCTTTGCCGAGTACCTGGGCCTAGGGTACTCGGCAAAATCCCATGGACTGCACCGCTACAACAGCCTTTGCCGAGTAACACTCGGTAAAGAGGCCCTTTTTTGCTTATTTTTTATTGCACTTTTTGTTTTTTTGATAAGGAGCATATATTAATATCAAGAAGATACCAATTACACCTAATCCCTGCAACAACGCAATGCCAAAGGTGATCTTATTTCCGTTGATCTTCAAGGTGCTCTTTAATGAAGGTGAAAAAGTCGTCGAATCCATGACTCCAATGCCCAAGATCACCACGGCCAGTGCCAATTGACGAGGGTTAATCTCAACAATTAATATCCTAGACGAAGGACATAGGATCGGGAGAAGCAAGACCGGCTCTGCCCAGGGCAAGAAAGGCGATGGCCTGGGGCCCACCGAAGTAGGGGCCCATGTCCAATACGTAATACGTATAGGCAGTATAGAACTGGAAGAAAAAAAAAGGCCCATTCCGTCTGCGTTCTGCCGTCTGGTTTGATGTCGCCTCCCTCGCCTGCCATCTCACCCAAACGCCCTCAAATCCCTAATCTCTATTTCCCTAATCACAAAGAGTTGGAGATGGAGGTGAGCACGAAACTGGGCACAGATCAAGAAAAAGATTCAAGAGGTAATTCTCGGATTAAAAACTCAACGAGACCAATTGGCCGCATCAAGTTTCTGTCCCCAATCTAAATTCTCAATCCGGTGACTAATTTTTCTTTCTTTTTACAGCACTCGCAGGTGTTCCCGTTCCCCGTCGGTTGTCATTACTCATTAGTGTGTGAGCTCGTTTGATTTGTTCGTGCAGGAGACAATCAGATTTGGTCATCCAGATATTGGAGACTTCGAGTTTTACTAATTTGCTCCAAGGTTCAGGTCCTCTCTCTTTTTATTATAAACATGATATTTCTCGTTTTTTATACGTTTGTAGCTTCTAGGATATTTGGTTTGGAACAAAAGCAAGAAAAATTATCATATATTCAATGCTACTGAAAAACTATGCATGTTCATGAATTTACAATAATTATATACATTCATGTGTAGAATCTGAATAATTTCTGATAGAGTTCGCGAGTTCGCCCTGGGGCCTCTAAAATGCTAGAGCTAGCCCTAGAGGGAAGAGGGTGTAGGATGAACTCAAAGGTAAAAGATCAGACAAACAAGACGAAACTTGTGATGTTATTGAGACAAAGCTGAAGTTACAAGCCAAATCTAGATATATCTCTAGCCAGCCTCTCCTAGCCCCTCTTTATAGGTGACCAGGTCTCGAGTTCCTCGTCGGGTTCTATACAAATTTACCACCTATGGCGGTTTCCATATCAATTTCATTATTCTAATATAACATACACCGGCTCCTATCTTGGCCCTTAATTTTCATGGGTCTTAACCCAAATATATCCCAGGGGTACCAATGCCATAGGCTCTGGCAAGCGTACACATGTCACCTAGTGACAATACGGATGCACTCAGTTAAGAAAAAGAAGAAAAATTACAAAAAATAAATGTCCCACTATAGTGATAAATTTCTTGTCACAGCAGTACTAACACCACGAAGACAGCACCAGAAGTCTAGCATCTCCAAAAGCGATGCCACCAAGAAGGAAAGCACTGTCGTCGCCCGATCATAGATCTTAGGTTTTCATCCTAGAGAAAGTCCTCTCTCACAAAACAATGCCTTCAACAAGGTCGTTGCCAAACCTAATAAATTAAGGCGAGACCTTGGATTTTCACCCTGAAAGATAGAACTATGAACTCCTCCTGCGCAGTCGCCTCCATTTGCATACCGCTGCTCCAAGTCACAGATCGCCAAGCCAATTCCTAATCACCATCCAGACTCGAACCATCTTTCGCTAGTCCTCAGATCTCGGTTCCAAAGACATTCTCCGCCATCACTGTAAAACTAGAATATGCTCCATGATATGAACATCCATCAAAGTTTTGATGCGCTCTCTTTGAAACAAAACGGTCAGAGAAAAAATATGGGTGGACATGACCGAATCTCACCCGATCCAGCAATCTCCATACATGTATCGCCTAGCGGAGTGGTTCAACATATACTCATACATATATAGGAAAATGGTTGGTACTCCTGGGTGTATGTACTCCCACGTCCAATATACCTCATATAAAAGTGTATTATACCTCTATATGATTTTCAATATATATATTGGCAACTTCGCAGGGATTTAATTTAGCAAAATAAATAAATAAATATCAAGTAAAAGTTCACACAAGCTCAAACGTCACCATACAAGTTCACACAAGCATAATGTTAGACATCAAATTCAACACTACAAGTTCACAAGTCCAACCACAAGTTCACAAATCCAACCACAAGTTCATCAACACGGGTGTGGGGCACACCAATCCATCAACATATCCACTCCACGACGACTTTTTCATCAACGATACAATCCTACAAGTTCAAAAAACACACAGCATAAGTTTCAACTTAACAAACCAGTTGAAATTTTGATAAGTTAAGACATTTTCGTAGTAGGTACATCGATCGATCGGTCTGTTGTACGTGCACTTGTTCGTCTAGTGCTCCGCAACAACGATTCATCAGCTGTTGCTTTATATACCGTAGAATACGCCGCCAGCTGCAACTGCGGATCGACGTCGACGCCCGTGTCACGCCGCGATGACTCAGTTCCGGATAAGCAGGACAACATTGCCAGCCTTTCCTTCCTGCAAGTGCCTTATGTCAGAGGCGGTTACTGGTCGAGCTCACGGCAGTGTACCATGCATTGTTGTACCTTGGCGTGGACGACCAAGTAAACCTATCGATGTCCAAAAGCTACGTGCCGTCGGTCGGAAAATAGGGCTTTCTTTTGGAGCTGTTTAAGGCTTTAGCATCGATTGTCTTACGAATCCGGACTAAAGGGGTGCTTTAGCACCGGTTCGAGCGGCTAGGAGGCCAAAGGGAGCCTGTGAAGCTTTAGCACCGGTTTGTAAGGAACCTTTAGCACCGGTTTGAGCCACAAAACGGTGCTAAAGGAGTTGTGTCAGACACGTGGCAGGCGCGAAACCTATAGCACCGGTTCGTGGCTCAAACCGGTGCTAAAGGTAGCCCTTTTGCACCAGTGTGTGGCACGGTTCGGTGCTAAAGGTCCTGCCTATATATACACCCACCCACCAGCCCTCTCCTCTGTTTTTTCCTATGGAAGGTGTGAGAGGGGTGTGCTAGTTTGTTTTTTTCCTATGCACAAGAGGTGTTTGATGAAATGCCTAAGAGCATGATGCTACTTAAGTTCACACAAAATAAAAATGATATGAGGTGCCCGAGCGACACTTAGGCCTTGTCCTCGTTCTTTCCTCCTCGATCGCGGTTAGCAACTCTATCCTTTCATTTGTCATTGATACAATGCATGTTTCGATGTACAGTGGTCATTTAACTATTTATGATGTTCTGTAATGGTTTTAGTAAACTTAATTATATGACGCAGATGAACCGACAACAATGGATATATGGTGACTGACGCACTTTCGAGTTCATTGCTTGAAGGCCTTCATAATTTTGGCGATGTGGCTCGGGCAAACATTCAGAATGGTTTTATGTGTTGTCCATGTGTTGACTGTGAGAACAAGAAGGAATACTCTTCCTGGAAAATCCTTCACTCCCACCTGCTTCAGAAAGGTTTCATGCCTAGCTATAATTGTTGGACCAAGCACGGAGAAAGAGGGGTTATGATGGAAGACAATGAAGAAGAAGAGGATGATGATATGTACCCTGAATACGATGATACTGCAATGGGAGAAGCTGAAGATGAAGGGACAGGAAAAGCTGAAGATGAAGAGGCATCAGATGAGCCCGCTGATGATCTTCGTTGGGCCATCGTTGATGCACACAGAGAAGCAGAAAGTGTAAATGAGAAGCAGAAGTTAAAGGGCATCTTTGAGGATCACATAAAAAGTTGTACCCAAATTGTGAAGATGGCAACACAAGCTCGGTACCACACTGGAGTTGCTACAATAGAAGGCAGAGACTGGTTTATCTGACAAGGGATTTGAAAAGTTATTGAAAATAATGAAGAAGAAGCTTCCAAAGGATAATGAATTGCCTGACAGTACATACGAAGCAAAGAAGATTCTCTGCCCTCTAGGATTAGAGGTGCAGAAGATACATGCATGCATTAATAACTGCATCCTCTACCGCGGTGAGGAGTATGAGAATTTGGAAGCATACCGGGTATGCACTGCACTGCGGTATAAGGTCGGTATAAGATCAGACGAGATGACCCTAATGATGTTGAGAGCGAGCCCCCAGGAAGAGGGTTCCTGCCAAGGTCATGTGGTATGCTCCTATAATACCACGGTTGAAACGTCTGTTTAGAAACAAAGAGCATGCCAGGTTATTGCGATGGCACAAAGAAAACCATAAAAAAGACGCAATGTGGACACAGGCCGCTGATGGGTCTCGGTGGAGAAAAATCGAGATAGACTATCTGGACTTTACAGGTAACTCAAGGAACTTAAGGTTTGGTCTAAGTACAGATGGCATGAATCCTTTTGGGGAGCAGAGCTGCAGTCATAGCACCTGGCTTGTAACTCTATGTATCTATAACCTTCCTCCTTGGTTGTGCATGAAGCGGAAGTTTATTATGATGTCAGTGCTCATCCAAGGCCCGAAGCAACCCGGCAATGACATTGATGTGTATCTAAGACCATTAGTTGAAGAACTCTTACAGTTGTGGGCCAAACCATGTATACGTGCATGGGATGAGCACAAACAGGAGCCATTTAACCTACGAGTGTTGCTTTTCGTAACCATCAATGATTGGCCTACTCTTAGTAACCATTCAGGAGAAACAAACAAGGGATACAATGCATGCACGCATTGTTTAGATAAGACTGACGGTATATTTTTGGAAAAATGATTGTATAAATGCAGGAACGTGTACGGTGTACCATTATGTAATATGTTTGGCCAAACACGACGAAAGATGACACTAGCTTCGATCTCTATATGCATGATGATGTTGTGTAATATAATGTTTACTTTTACATGTGCATCAACGTGTTTCAAATACCCGGAAAAAAAGTATTTCAAATGGCTAGGGTTTGGGGTTCAGCCGCGGCAGCGTTTAGGGTTTAGGGCACGCCACGTCGTGAACCTTTAGCACCGGTTTGTAATAGGAACCGGTGCTAAAGGTCCTCCGGCGGGAGCGCGTGTGGAAGGCCACGTGGAGAACCTTTAGCACCGGTTCGTAACACAACCGGTGCTAAAGGGTGAGGACTTTAGTCCCGAATACGTTGCACCGGTTGCCCAATCGGTGCTAATCGGGGTTACGAACCGGTGCAAATTCCCTGTTTTCCACTAGTGTGTGATTAGTTTCTAATGTAGAATACAACAATTGCCATATCATCTCATTAGTGATCTTGGCACATAAAAATGATTTAGTGTACTTTGGTAACTGATAAATCTATTTGTAATTTTTGCAGACCCACCGCTGGAGCGGCCACAAGATGATAACAATGTTTTGATGAAAGGTTCTCGGGGAGGCGGTTACTGGTGGAGCTCACGGTGGGCATAGAACATATGTATGAGATGGACGCCGAACCAGCAGCGAACATTCCTATCTGTCACCGTGCCCAGTAAACAAGGTATAGATGTAGATTTATTTTTCTCGTTGCAATACACATGAATGTTTCCTAGTAGTATATTTCTATATTATGGATAAATTCGACCATGAATTATCTTCTCTAGCCTATCATGTACAGCATGCTCATCTCACCATTGCTAAATAAAAAACGTCTTGTCCTATTTGCTGATGTACGTGCTTATTTACCGAGCCACGCCTCTTTTTTTTTTGCTGATGTTTCTGAGCTCTTTACAGCTCACGGCACGCTGAATCACGGTCAGCCCAGCCATCTAAGGTATACCGATCTAGTTTGCTCCTGTCAAGGATTAGGTGCAGCTCTTAGAGAGACAAATCTAAACAACCAGTTCATAACGACCGGCCACAACTTTGATGGCATGACCGTGCTCTAGTCCGTCAACTCGACTACCCTACCATGGATGAAAAAAATTGTCAAACACATGGTCTTCGTCTACCTGCAACTGCTATAGGCTTCATGGAGGTGGTCACAAACCTCGCCTCAAGACCATTTTCTGTCGTTTATATTGGGGCTCTTGGGTTCTAATTTTGCCCGGGGTCCTCAGAATCGCAGGACCGGCCCTGCCCACAAACAAGCCCCCCGGCTAAGAAGGCCAGATAGTGTGATCTGCTTGTTATTGTGTACACTGTCGTTACGAGCTTTCCATACTAGTATATGATAAGAATCGTTGTTTTTCTTCATCGGCACAAACTGTGCATTTTCCTTCTATACTACCCATGTCTAATTATATATTGGCGTCCATGGAAAACAGACTTGGGTAGATGATACAAAGACACTCAATATATATGACTAACCAGGTCACACATTTTCTGTTTCATTTTTCAACTAAAGATATTTGTAGTCATCACTACGACTAGATAGTATGATTGGCTATGTGCACCCTCAAATGCTGAGACCTGGGTATTTGTTTTATTAAAAAAGTAGTATAGAACCAAAGACATGCCAAAAATTCAAAAAAATAAGAATAAATTCTGAGGAAATGATAAAACCATGTCATGAACAGATAATATGAACATTAATAGCATACAATTAAGATTGCAGCGTGAACCGTGATATGTCCCTTCCAGTTTACTAATAATATTTTTTTGTTACAAAGTAAAAAAATTGATATATGGATATTGGTCAAATAGTATTTCTACTTTTTGAACACAAGCGTCAAACATGACGTGACCGTATGCGTCAAACGTGACGTGCACATACTACATCGATCGCGACAAATATTAACATCTTACTTTTCCTTCCTTCTATCCTTTGACCACTTCGCACCGCTATGGAGGAAACAGATGACGACACACTGAACACAATCTTTTATCATAAATAATGAAGGCGAGAACAAGATCACAATTCAGCAACCGGAAATCGAGCAGGTGGCTGGCTCAGCGTCCAGCCACCGCATGCAGTGAAGCAATTGGGGGAAGGGATTAACCAATGGGGAGAGATGGAAAGAAGAGGATGAGGGGTGTGGATTTCGCAATTTGTATTAATCTCTTGTACACATGTGACTAAAAAATTGAATTATAAATACACACATTAAAATATTACTATTTTTTGGCGAAAAATGGCAATAGTGGCGGAAGTACGAGGAGACGCCTTTGACCGGCACAACGACCTCCGGAAAGCATGGAGGTGCTCATACAAGGAGCTCAACTTTCTTGTAAACTGGAGAATTGCACACAAGAAGGCATGAAAAACACAAATAGTACATGCTTTTCTGAACCCCATTATTCATGTCGATGCTTACAACGCTTACATTACATGATTCCACCCCTAATGCAATCTAAGCATCAGCACACATCTTAAATCATGTCCAATTTTATGCCGAGCTCCAGTGCCCTGCGCTTGATCTTCACCCGCAGCTGGTTGTTCGCCACCTTCATCCTCTCGTTCTCCAGCCGCATCCTCTCCAGCTCCGTGTCCTTCCTCAAGCTCGCAATGGCCCACTTCACGCGTTGCTGCTCCAGCCTCAGCCTCCTGGCGTCGATTTCAAGCTCCTTTTTCTCGTTCTCCGATGATGAAAGTGCGCGGTGCGGGACCGAGCGCTTACCTCCGGCGGCGGGAGGGCTTTCGAGATCACTGTCGTGGTGGTGGGGCTCCTCGTTGATGTCGATGGCAAAACCTTTGTATCGCTTCAGCTTCTTGGCGCCGTTACCGTCGGCTTTCTTACCGTGGTCTTGAGTGTTGGGTTCCTTCCCATTGCCGTTGCCGTTGCCGGTGCTCTGGGCCCTCCGATGCGCCGCCCTCTTGCATGCGCAATCGTGCAGCTTGTCGAGGTCGCTCGCCGGTCGCTTGCCGGCAACGCCGGGGACGGAACTCGTTGGATCCGCGGTGTTGGGAATCATATTGTTATGGGAACTGAGGATGCACTATTGTTACCGGAGCTGTGGTATGCTTGCACTTAAATAGAAGAGGACCCTTGGATGAATTGGTGGTTGGGCGCTCCACATATCATTGTCCTTAATTTCACTCGAATTAATAACCAAAATCTTTTGAATTAATGCTACAAAATATCTTTTTTCTATCGCATGAATTGCACCTGGATAGTGCAAGCCTTTACCAAATGCTGACAAATATACAGCCTTTTTTTTTGTATTCTTCTGTTTTACTCCTTTAATGTTGGTACGTATATGAGCTGGACTATACACACACATGCACGTTTGCTCTGCAAAATGGATGGCTGTGGAAGATGCAGTGCAATCGACAAGAAATAGAAAGATCCAAGGTACACACTATACAGTTACTGCATAATGGTTAAGCAATAAGCACCCTGTATTTTGAAAAAATACGTAACTAGCCAAAGATATAATCTCTTCCTAACGGACGTAACGTTTTGGCTCTAGATTGCATATGCTCCTTTTATTTAAAATGGAGTTTAAACACATTTTGAATTGTTAAAAAATTCAAACAAATATATTGTGTGTACATCTTCATAAGCTTTTTTTTTTAGAGTACATCTTCATAAGCTATGCATGAGCCAAGTTGATTCACAAAAAACCGACTTTCCGCGTGGGCTAGTAAAAAAGATAAAATTCGGTACTAAAATAAAGGTTCAGTGGAGTCATTTTTGGTCTTTTTTACACACAACACTAAAAATATCTGTTTACCACGAAACTTGGTCATGCGCACATAGAATGTTGAGATGTAAGCGCAAAATTTGTATTCAGTTTTTTTACATTTTAAATATATTTTTTGGATAAAGAGAGCATGTGCACCTCAGATTGAAAGTGCATTTTCAGAACATAAACTTAAATAAAGATAGAAGAACTTACAAAACTAACTGATGCAACGGACACTGTCCTACACAATACATCAAAAGGAGCAATTCAGAAGTTATGAAAAGAGTGCATATAATGCATCTGTAACAGGGTAACCAGACAACAATATTATAGGAAACATGAAATAATTGTCCAACATAATAAGTCAAGAGTTGTTTACAAGGCATTGTCCCCATAGCCACCTCCTTGGGACCTTGAGAACAGCTCGGGCTGTAACAGCCCATGTTTGTAAATAGTTGCATTTGCATCATAAGCATCATTTAAATCCCACTAAGAAAAATTTGCATTTAAAAATTAAAGTGGAAACCCTAAAACTTTCCAAATTCCTCCTCTATTTTGAAATGTCTTCAAATATGTTTCAAAAGTTGCAAATAAAAATTACATGAAACTTCTCCTAATGTTATGGAGGTTCCATGAATATTATTTATAAGTTATAAAGTGGTTTTACACTCTTGAGTAAATTCAAACTGTGCAAAAGTTTTGAAAACAAAGAAACAGAAATAGAAAAGAGGGTATAGAAAAAAATCTCTCTCTTTCTCTCCTGGCCGAATCCGGCCCAAACCCTTTCTCCTCTCTCTCTTATCCGCCGCCTGCGTGCAGCAATTAACGGCCCGACTCGGCCCAGCCCACCTAGCCCTCCCTTGGCTTCTTCCTCAGGCAGGCAGGCAGCTGCCTGGCAGCGCCATGGCCGCCCGATGCCACCGCCCCGCTGCCGCCGGTCTGGATGACCGCCGCCGCCCTGGTAAGGGGATAAGGACCCCGCGCCGTCCCTCTCTCTCCCCCTTTCCTTCCTCTCCTCTCGCCTCCGCTCTTCCTCTCTCCCGTGCACGCTCCCAGTAAAGGAGCTCGCCCGCCATGGCCGCCGTCGAGTCCCTCTGTTTCACGCCTCCCCGGACGAAGCCGCTGGCGCCACGAGCTCCGCCTCCTCTCCCTGATTCGTCTCGTCCAAGGAATTGGCCCGAGTGGGCGTGAATCGCCGCCAGCGTCGCCGTTCCTCCGCAGCAACCGGCGCACGTCGTCGCCCGATTCGCCGCCCTCTGGTGACCCCCGCCCCTGCCGGCCTTGCAAGCGCCCTCGGGGTGAGCCTCCGCGTCCTCCCCCTGCTCCCCGTCCTCCCTGCGCCGCCGACGAGCGCCCCTGGCCGGCGAGCCATGGGTGACTGCGGGCATGGCAACGAGATCGATGTGGCCTGGGCCTTCCTGGCCAATGTGGTGGCTGAGGTGGCTCCGGGCCCCTCTGTCAGCCATTATGGCTAGGTCTAGCCTGGGTGTAAAAAGTTCCTAGAGTTTTGAAAATTCCAGAAAATAACAGATTCTTGTAAAATTTGTAGAGTATTCATACTATCTCGGAAAAATATGTATAATATATGAAAATGTTCAGCAAAATGAAAGCTATCTACTTATGCTATCATCATGCATGCTTGCAACAACTAAAATGGTGACATTAGTAAAACCCTGATAAACCCCCTCTCTTTAATTATGGAGTCAATACAAATTCTATTTCTATTGCATTTGAACTCCTTTTAAATTGATGATCATGTTTTAGGGTTTAAATTCAATACCATGATTATGTCATATCATCATATTGTTTGCGCATCGATGCCATGTATTGAATGCTATTTCTTTTCGGTGTGTTTCTGCTTCTCTCCGATAGGATCCGGAGTTGATGTGAGCAACGAGTCCAATATCAAGATCGACAACATCGGAGGATAAATACTTATCCATCAATGAACAAGTCAAGAAGAAAAACCCCGGATATCTATTTATTTTGGTTATCAACAACAAGGCAAGCAGCCCCCCTCTGAACCTATGGTCCTAAAGTATTTCAAAACTTACTATTTTGTACCACACGGTTCAACTGTCTTTTATCGATAGGTAGAGTTAACCTATCTAATGCATGTTCCATTCTTGTCGCCTAAATACCCTGATCCACTGCTCCTAGCATGACTAGGTTTTGCTTGTGTGCGTCGCTAGAGCTTTATATCTGAAATACTTAGCCATGCTTGGTTATTTACTCTGGTACATATGTATAATGAATCAGAGCTGCAAATGAATATAGTATGATAGGATGACGTGGTATGATGAGAATTGTGTGTTTAAACATGCTAAAAGGCTTGGATGAGCCGCCACATTGGGATGTGGTTGTTTGACTCATTCTTGTCGCCCTAGGACCCGAGTTCTTGTCTCTTGATCCAAGAATGAGCGTACGACCACACGTGGAGGAATGGGACTCCCGTCGACTCACTAACTTGCTTAGACTTATCCATGAGCTACCTAGTTCGGGCTTTCCATTTGGCATACGCATTGGAAATGTTTTGGAAAGTGGTGGAAAAGAGAAGAGGTGCATCATATAGGGACGTGGCCGAGGTTGATTGAGGTGGATTCCTCTGGTAAACCAACCTCGACTCACAACGAACGGTTCCGCATCCGAGAACGGCCGATCTCGCGATGGCGGCTAGAACCTTTTGGCGTGGCTCATGGAATAGGTCGACGTAAGGTAAAGGTTATAGGCGATCACCACTCCGCCAGCGTCTCACGGAATGACGTCATGTGGCTAATGGAGACGGTCGTCACGTGTGGGTAAAGTTGTACACCCCTGCAGGGTTAAATCTTTTTGAAAAGCCGTGTCCACGGTTATGGACGACTTGGAGACAGATGCTTGATCATAGAGAACTTTAATCTCATCGTAAAACTTGAAAAGCAAAGTGTGAATAGGATTGCTTTCCTCTGGGGTTTCGAGGATGTAATCCTAGTGGATAGGTTCAGCTGACGATGATTCGGTGGATGTCTCAATGATTAAAGATATCGCTCTCTTACTCTTTTTAAATGTTCTGAGTAGTCGAGTTTCTACTCTTACTTGTTTTATGCAAATAAAGATTGCTTTACGCAAAACAACTCCACAGAAAGCCTTTCTTAACCAAGTTTAGCTAATAGGATACGTAAGTCTTGCTGAGTACCTTATGTACTCACCCCTGCTTTGTTGATATTTTTGCAGCAAGGTAAGTTCCACAATGAAGATGAGTTCCGTACGAAGATCGACACCGACGAGTAGCTTGGGGTTCCCAGACAGCAGCTTGGGGCTGCGGAATGGGTTGTCGCTGTTATGCTTCTGGCCTCTTAGGCCATGTCATCCTTGCTATGTCTAATAGCATAACCTCCTTCCATTGTCTGATGAAATGTTGGTCAGTGACCTCTGTTTGTAATCCTTTGGATCTTTGCTCAGGTAAGAGCTTTACAATATTACCTCTGAGTCGTAGAGTCACTGTTGTGTACCAACTTTGGTTACCCATCTCGTGCATGATGCGTGTATGGATATAAAGTGCACGAGAGGGGTTTAAGATTCTTGAGCTCTCTGTTATGCAGTCTTGGTTATGATTAGTTTCACGGCGCTTCGAGATGTGTAGAGCCGATGGTTTAATTCTGGCCTGCCTGCCGATGGTGTTCCGGCCTGGGACTGGTAACCCCAGTATCACTCATTGCTAGCGTGACTAATACACATAACATCTCTGTATAGCTTAGATCCCGGGGGTCCCACAGGTTTTGGTATCAGAGCAGGACTGTCTGTAGGAAACCCTTGCTATTGGTCGTTGTTGAGTCTAGTGTTTAAGAAAACTATTTGAAAGCTAAAAATGAGTTGCAAAATGTAGGTAAGGTTTCTTTTTATTCCTTATCTCCATCGATCTTAGTTCTGAGCTTTCGTATCCTTTCCTGTTGATTTGGAAAAAGTTTTTCTATCTCGTCTGGTCATTCAAAACTTAGATCTCTCGTGGGCATGTCGTTTCTAAACCAGTTGACCTAGTGTTGTGTTCTCGAGAGTCTTCTCTAAAACAAGAAGAAGCAACTACAAGGATCCTTTCCATCATGATCTCACTATTTTGTGGGTTCCACATAATTATTCTCTATGCTTCAAGGATTTATTTCACCTTGTATGTCTCTTTGTTTGTTTGGTACTTAAAAATCCATATCTTGTTCTGGAAGCTATCTCGTGATTACTACCCCGTGGCATCCTTTGAGTTGCTCAGCTAGTAGTTACTCCTTTCTCTATCTTTTAACCTTGGACTTGAACCAAAGGTCCCGGATTGTGCTGGATACCAGTGCATGAAGCTGGCCTTTAACCCAGGATCCATTCCATTGAACCCTTTTTGTTAATGGTAAAACATTAACTTCATATGTCTAATTTCAAGCTTGTGGTCAATGTCATAATTGAATTGCGGCAACAAAGGACTTCCCTTCCACTAGCTATGACAAATGTGCTCTCATGGAACCAAATGGATCACGACAAGAGTTCTCTGTGTGAGTCTCATATCTATGTCTGTGACTCTTCCACACCCTCCCTTTCAGCATTAGTTTACACAAGATGTTAACTTGTGCATCCAAATCTAAGGATTCCTTCTAAGTGTGTTCCTTATCTTAAGCTGCTTTTTGATCCATCGTCTGCCAGTTGGTAGCCAAGATGAAAATTGCATTGGTGTCCTCTAGTGCATATTACTCTTGTGGTCTGAGCAAGCCATTCCACTCTAAAACGTCGGGAGAAACAAACTCCAGAACCTCGTCCATTCTAGGACCAGGTCGAAGTGTTGTAATCCACAGATTAAGAGGCTTAACACATAGCTTCTGCTTTGTTCCACCTTAGAGTATCACACTCTTTTATACCAAGAGGTTGTGCGAAGTCTCATGGCCTCCTTGATGAAGTGATGCTTTTACACATCTTTGCTCACCCTTTCTCCGAGCGGGTCATGCTTGGAATGTTGGGTATGCATATTGTTGTGGCCATCCGAGATCCTTAGTAAATCTTATTGCTTTGAAATCCCAAGGACAATTTTGTCATTCTTAGCATGATTGGTTACTCGATCACCAAGCGAAGTTTGACTGTGTTGCCAAGTCCATAATTCAGGCACACATCTTTGGTCAAAGAGTTAAGCTCATGCCAAAACTCTCAAGACCACATCGCTTCCCTTGTAAAGCAATATTCCCACTTGAACTAGGTGACATATCGGTGGTTCGTGATATTCTGGATGTCTTACCAGAAGTATTGCCATGTTTTCACATGACCGTGTTGTCAAGTTCATGAGTAAACTGGTTCTCTGAATCGCTCTTTTCTCCAAGAATCTATTCTGGCTACCCTGGACTAGTTGGTTGAGCTTGAACAACAACTTGGAGAGTTGAAAGACAAAAGCTTTATCCGACTTCGTTCCTTCTTAAAGGGATGTCTACTTTCGTCTGTATTGAAGCAAGATAGTATATTTCTTCTTTGGATATGCTATCCTCCCAATAACTGATTTGAGTTTGGGCTATCATCAAATCAAACTCAGCCCCAAGACTATCTTGATGGTGTTTCTACTTGTGGTTTTCACTTGAGTACATCATCATTCCTTTTGGTCTGACCAATAATTTTGCCTTATTCCTGCAATATATGAGTCCATCTTCTTGGAGCATCTAAATAAGCTTGTTGTTCAGCCCATCGATGACATCCTTATTTTCTTCATGTTTGAAGATATTCATATTGGACATTAGGCATTACTGTTGGAAACTTGTTAGAACCATCTTTGTGCCATCACGAAGTATGTGTTCTGGATGTTGGAAGTGATTTTCTCTCCCTGATTCACGTGCAATTGTTGAAAGATGTCGTCGTGAATTCAAGAAGAATTTACATTGTTCCCTCAGGAATCATCTCGAATTGGTCATGCATGTGTGGATTATTCTTGAGATGACAGGTTGTTGCCTCCATCTTCTTGAAAATTTCCTATATGCACACTAAGCCACTGACTGATTTATTCAAGAAAGAGAAAAATTCCAAGAACTTCAATATCTTCTTTCATGTTTCCCAACAAAGACTCGGTTGTGTTTCATTGCAAGAAGCTCCTGCTTTTGCAATTGTCTTTCGGCAATCATAATCCTGCTTATCTTTTTGGAGCTTGACATTGTAGCCCATATCTTGAGAATCTAGCAACGCTATCCCGATGGCATCCATTGAAACTTTTCATTCGGACATACTAATTCTAAAGTATGATTTCATCTAACCAGAGCTAAATCTCAAGTAGCAATGATGGTTAGTGTTCCTCAAGGTTTTGACATAGGTCTCTTTGTGAATTCGGCAAGTTGATGTTGTGGTTGACACAATTAGCCGGAAGGCCTATTGCCATCATCCCTTGATTTCTCAAGAACAACCACTCTCCATGAGGATTTCATGTGACTTATCCTAAAAGTTACCTTATGGTCTCTCTTTTCAATCGTGAAGTCTGATCTTTCACACTTCAAGTGCTTCACCCTTCCCTTTGTCTATACTTGAAGTTCTAATCATCTAACACATTGTGTGAATTCGTCAGCCACATGGTGGCCCAAGACTTTTATTCGTGTGTGTTCTTCAAGACACGCCTTTCAACGGTGTACCCCTTCATGGTATAAGAACCAATTCCACTCCATGGCTAATCTTTCACACTTCGTTGGCCATTGTTCCACCCTTCCCTTTGGGTTACCTCTTCCCGGAGTTTTACTAAAAATGTTCTAATAGTTTTTAATAAGGATATAGAAATGTCGTAGAACAAGGTTCTAGACATGCTATATCGACACGAGAAACCATGTTTTCAAAGAAAGCAAACTAGAGTTGAGCCTTCTTTTCCTACAACCATATCGCAAATCCAATGCTTCCCTGCTGATGGTTTGCGAGTACACCTCAAAGGTACTCACGGCTTTGCGTATCAAATTTGAAACTTTCCATTCCTTCTGTTACCTTATTTGCTTCATGTTTGTCAGCTCAAAATATGTTTATGAAACCTTCTTTCCATGAGTTGACCATGGAATACTCGATCTTTGAGAAGATCCATCTTTCCAGAGCTGTTCCCTCTTTCCTTTAGCACGAAGTAAGGAACTGAAGTTTCATGATGACGTGGATCAACCTCTTCAAGAAAGAAGATCATCGTGTGCTTGTGAAGAATCGTTGAAGACTTGTGTAACCCTTCCCTCTTTTCTTACCTAGGAATCTCAGGGTCGAGATTCTTGTAAGGTGGGTAGAACTGTAACAGCCCATGTTTGTAAATAGTTGCATTTGCATCATAAGCATCATTTAAATCCCACTAAGAAAAATTTGCATTTAAAAATTAAAGTGGAAACCCTAAAACTTTCCAAATTCCTCCTCTATTTTGAAATGTCTTCAAATATGTTTCAAAAGTTGCAAATAAAAATTACATGAAACTTCTCCTAATGTTATGGAGGTTCCATGAATATTATTTATAAGTTATAAAGTGGTTTTACACTCTTGAGTAAATTCAAACTGTGCAAAAGTTTTGAAAACAAAGAAACAGAAATAGAAAAGAGGGTATAGAAAAAAATCTCTCTCTTTCTCTCCTGGCCGAATCCGGCCCAAACCCTTTCTCCTCTCTCTCTTATCCGCCGCCTGCGTGCAGCAATTAACGGCCCGACTCGGCCCAGCCCACCTAGCCCTCCCTTGGCTTCTTCCTCAGGCAGGCAGGCAGCTGCCTGGCAGCGCCATGGCCGCCCGATGCCACCGCCCCGCTGCCGCCGGTCTGGATGACCGCCGCCGCCCTGGTAAGGGGATAAGGACCCCGCGCCGTCCCTCTCTCTCCCCCTTTCCTTCCTCTCCTCTCGCCTCCGCTCTTCCTCTCTCCCGTGCACGCTCCCAGTAAAGGAGCTCGCCCGCCATGGCCGCCATCGAGTCCCTCCGTTTCACGCCTCCCCGGATGAAGCCGCTGGCGCCACGAGCTCCGCCTCCTCTCCCTGATTCGTCTCGTCCAAGGAATTGGCCCGAGTGGGCGTGAATCGCCGCCAGCGTCGCCGTTCCTCCGTAGCAACCGGCGCACGTCGTCGCCCGATTCGCCGCCCTCTGGTGACCCCCACCCCTGCCGGCCTTGCAAGCGCCCTCGGGGTGAGCCTCCGCGTCCTCCCCCTGCTCCCCATCCTCCCTGCGCCGCCGACGAGCGCCCCTGGCCGGCGAGCCATGGGTGACTGCGGGCATGGCAACGAGATCGATGTGGCCTGGGCCTTCCTGGCCGATGTGGTGGCTGAGGTGGCTCCGGGCCCCTCTGTCAGCCATTATGGCTAGGTCTAGCCTGGGCGTAAAAAGTTCCTAGAGTTTTGAAAATTCCAGAAAATAACAGATTCTTGTAAAATTTGTAGAGTATTCATACTATCTCGGAAAAATATGTATAATATATGAAAATGTTCAGCAAAATGAAAGCTATCTACTTATGCTATCATCATGCATGCTTGCAACAACTAAAATGGTGACATTAGTAAAACCCTGATAAACCCCCTCTCTTTAATTATGGAGTCAATACAAATTCTATTTCTATTGCATTTGAACTCCTTTTAAATTGATGATCATGTTTTAGGGTTTAAATTCAATACCATGATTATGTCATATCATCATATTGTTTGCGCATCGATGCCATGTATTGAATGCTATTTCTTTTCGGTGTGTTTCTGCTTCTCTCCGATAGGATCCGGAGTTGATGTGAGCAACGAGTCCAATATCAAGATCGACAACATCGGAGGATAAATACTTATCCATCAATGAACAAGTCAAGAAGAAAAACCCCGGATATCTATTTATTTTGGTTATCAACAACAAGGCAAGCAGCCCCCCTCTGAACCTATGGTCCTAAAGTATTTCAAAACTTACTATTTTGTACCACACGGTTCAACTGTCTTTTATCGATAGGTAGAGTTAACCTATCTAATGCATGTTCCATTCTTGTCGCCTAAATACCCTGATCCACTGCTCCTAGCATGACTAGGTTTTGCTTGTGTGCGTCGCTAGAGCTTTATATCTGAAATACTTAGCCATGCTTAGTTATTTACTCTGGTACATATGTATAATGAATCAGAGCTGCAAATGAATCTAGTATGATAGGATGACGTGGTATGATGAGAATTGTGTGTTTAAACATGCTAAAAGGCTTGGATGAGCCGCCACATTGGGATGTGGTTGTTTGACTCATTCTTGTCGCCCTAGGACCCGAGTTCTTGTCTCTTGATCCAAGAATGAGCGTACGACCACACATGGAGGAATGGGACTCCCGTCGACTCACTAACTTGCTTAGACTTATCCATGAGCTACCTAGTTCGGGCTTTCCATTTGGCATACGCATTGGAAATGTTTTGGAAAGTGGTGGAAAAGAGAAGAGGTGCATCATATAGGGACGTGGCCAAGGTTGATTGAGGTGGATTCCTCTGGTAAACCAACCTCGACTCACAACGAACGGTTCCGCGTCCGAGAACGGCCGATCTCGCGATGGCGGCTAGAACCTTTTGGCGTGGCTCATGGAATAGGTCGACGTAAGGTAAAGGTTATAGGCGATCACCACTCCGCCAGCGTCTCACGGAATGACGTCATGTGGCTAATGGAGACGGTCGTCACGTGTGGGTAAACTTGTACACCCCTGCAGGGTTAAATCTTTTCGAAAAGCCGTGTCCACGGTTATGGACGACTTGGAGACAGATGCTTGATCATAGAGAACTTTAATCTCATCGTAAAACTTGAAAAGCAAAGTGTGAATAGGATTGCTTTCCTCTGGGGTTTCGAGGATGTAATCCTAGTGGATAGGTTCAGCTGACGATGATTCGGTGGATGTCTCAATGATTAAAGATATCGCTCTCTTACTCTTTTTAAATGTTCTGAGTAGTCGAGTTTCTACTCTTACTTGTTTTATGCAAATAAAGATTGCTTTACGCAAAACAACTCCACAGAAAGCCTTTCTTAACCAAGTTTAGCTAATAGGATACGTAAGTCTTGCTGAGTACCTTATGTACTCACCCCTGCTTTGTTGATATTTTTGCAGCAAGGTAAGTTCCACAATGAAGATGAGTTCCGTACGAAGATCGACACCGACGAGTAGCTTGGGGTTCCCAGACAGCAGCTTGGGGCTGCGGAATGGGTTGTCACTGTTATGCTTCTGGCCTCTTAGGCCATGTCATCCTTGCTATGTCTAATAGCATAACCTCCTTCCGTTGTCTGATGAAATGTTGGTCAGTGACCTCTGTTTGTAATCCTTTGGATCTTTGCTCAGGTAAGAGCTTTACAATATTACCTTTGAGTCGTAGAGTCACTGTTGTGTACCAACTTTGGTTACCCATCTCGTGCATGATGCGTGTATGGATATAAAGTGCACGAGAGGGGTTTAAGATTCTCGAGCTCTCTGTTATGCAGTCTTGGTTATGATTAGTTTCACGGCGCTTCGAGATGTGTAGAGCCGATGGTTTAATTCTGGCCTGCCTGCCGATGGTGTTCCGGCCTGGGACTGGTAACCCCAGTATCACTCGTTGCTAGCGTGACTAATACACATAACATCTCTGTATAGCTTAGATCCCGGGGGTCCCCACACGGGCTCCTATGACATCGAAGAAATAATATGTCGGTGATTTGGGATCGATGAGAGATGGGACTAGATCACTACTACCAGAGGTCCAGATTAGAGATATTGGGTCACTTTGCAATTCCGCATAGATTGGAGCTAGTGCTTTGGCCGGCAGGGTTAGTCCTTAGAACATGACCTTCTCCAAGAGCATCTTCACAATTCAAATTTTTTAGAAAAATGTCCACCTATGCAAAGGTTTATTGATAGAACATTCTCATCATGCCCACTACTGGCCACGTGTTACAATGAAAAAATAAGTGGGAAAGAGGATGAGAGAGAGAAAGAGAGGGAGGGAGGGAGAGACATAAAGGATGAAAGACTACATCTTTTGCATTTATTTTTAGATATATTCCATTTCAAACATGTAAACTTAAATAAAGATAGAAAATTCATGAAATTCACTGATCTAACAAACATTGTCTTGCATAGTAAATCAAAAATATAAATTCATAAATTACGGAAATGTTGTGGATGTAATGCATCTATAGCATGGTAACCAGAAAAAATATTATAGAAACTTGAAAGAATTTTACGAGCATAACAAATCAATAATTGTTTACAAGACATTATCTCGATCACTGCCTCCTTGGAGTCCTTGATAATGACCTGGTCTAAGAGAGCTTACTCACTTGGTCAGTCAAGTGGTTTAACATCCCACTCACCTAGGTTCAAGTACTCATAGACACAGATTTCGATTCTTAGGCTTCCGCTACCTCATTTCTTGTAAAAAAAATACATGGGCTCCTCTGACATTGAATCTATATTAATTATTTCGGTATTTTGGGACCGGTGTGTGTCCCGCCAGATTAGCCCATCACTGTGAAAAAGATTGACATGTGCAAAGATTGCACAGATTAGAGTGTTTGGGTCGCGGTGTAACTCCTCATAGATTAGATTTAGTGCTTTCGGCCTGCAGGGTTAGTCCTTGGTACCTGATCCCTTCTCTAAGGTCATCTCCTACAACTCGAATTATTTAGAAACATATTGACATGTGCAAAGATTGCACAGATTAGAGTCGTTGTGTCGCGGTGTAACTCCTCACAGATTAGATTTAGTGCTTTGACTTGCAGGGTTAGTCCTCGGTACCTGATCCCTTATCTAAGGTCATCTCCTACAACTCGGATTATTTAGAAGAAGATTGACATGTGCAAAGGATTCTGCATGGAGAGCACCGTGTGACACCAGTGGGGCATCTCACAAATCCCCGCGTGTGAATTACAAGAAGAAAATAGGTGAAGGGGACGAGAAAGACGGGCATGTAGGGATGTAAGACTATAGTTTGCATTTGTTTTGAGTAGTAAAATTTGAAATAAAATATCTTTCAAATCAAGCTTCCAAGTTACAAGCGGTTCCCACCTTTCCGTTACTCGCACCGAGATCTTCGAAGTGAAATCTCATGATAGTTTGGCGATTATTTTTTTAATGCTAAAAATAATATACATGTACTTGGAAGTATATGCGTCCTGCACATGGAAGTACAAAATCCTTGCACTAGTGGGGACAGCACCTTCGGTCCCGGCCCGTAATAGCCTTTAGTCCCGGTTTGCCAACCGGGACCCTAGCCGCGGGACTAAAGGCTAACCCTTTAGTCCCGGCCTGGTTACCAGCCGAGACTAGAGGCTGTCCACGTGGGCGTCTCCGAGGGATCCAGGGCCAGGACCTTTAGTCCCGGTTTGTAACACAGACCGGGACTAAAGGCATCTACAGATTTTGCTTTTTTACTTTAGGGTTTTTAGGGTTTAGGGGTTCTAGGGTTTTAGGTGTTCGGGGGATTAACGTGATGCCTCGTTTGGTGCGTGTTCGGGAATTAGTTTATGCATATATATAAGATTAACTTATCTTACAAGCGAGCATATATATACAATTATATGGAGATCAGAATTATCGGGACTAGAGCCCGTCTATTCGATTACATGGACCAACATCAGTAATGGCCCCTAGCTACACTAAATCGTCCTTTGTCGTCTATAGCTTCTATTCTCAGAAAGGTCGCCAGCTCCTCTGCAACAGCAATCGCGCGTTGCTCTGGTAGGTACTTCTCCCGCATGGCCGTGTACTATATAAGAAGAGGAGATGAATATGAATATCAATCATGATAACAAAGAATGACGAGTAAAAATAGAGGTGTGAATGTTTATTGCTTACATCGTATCTGTAATCCTTGTGCTCAGAGGTAAACGTGCGAATGGTCTCGCAAACATAGTATCCACATAGATGCGTCCCCCGTGGCTGCTGGTCGCACTTTACGAGAATAGAATATATATAATCAAAATAATAATCTAGCATTACAAAAGTATTGAAAATAGAAGTATATCATACTACTACTTACCTGAGCCGCTCTAAAGGTCAGCTTCTCATGCCGGATACCGGGAGTCACGCACTTGAACCGCTTCCAAACCCTGCCCGACAAGGAAAATGATTTGCTAAGTTTTTCATTAATTGATATATCAGAAAATCATCGAAAGAGACCGATAGAGCGCAAGAATGATTGAAATTACCCTTGGAGCATGTCCTGCAGGCTTTGGAACTGTTCCAAGGGTCTCGATAATGGGTCGAAGGCATCAACTCTTCCCTTATCAATTTGAATGTCCAACAGAATCCAGTGGTAGCTGCACATGTATATATATATGTGTCAGTAACTTATCAATTACACTCATAAGTGAATGGACACAACAGAGTAAGACCCTCACTTGAAGTTGTATGGAAACAGTATGTGGTCACAGTAATTTTGATCTGTTAGAAACCTTAGAAGGTTTTCCTCCGTCTCCTTGGGGTTATCAGTTAGCGTCTTTATATGTATTTTATCTGGGTCAATAAACCCAATATTTAGGATGTTCCTACTTTTACATTCCAGAATCTTCATTCTGCATAATAGAGTACAAGTCAGAACGGAACAAGTTATATGTAGAAAATGAATTGAAATAACTGAACAAGTTATATGTAGACAATGAATTGAAATAATTGAACAAGTTATATGTAGACAACGAATTGAAAAACTTACAGACAATAGCAACTCATAAGCGATTTGTCGAGGGCGTCGGCATTGTACATCTGGAAGAGTTCATCAAAGTCGATATGGATGTCTTCGGGACGGCCGTAGTACTCCCGTGGGACAAGCGCCACGATCATCGTTCTCCCTTTCTTTGATTCACTTAAGTACCATGTATGCAAGTAACGCATATTTGTTGGGAGATCATCAAACTTATCTTTGCTGACCAAAGGCGCTCCCATGACAAACTGTGGCTTAGGGGCTACCACAGCCTTGGGTACCACGTCGTCTTGGGAAGCCAGAATGACTTCAACCGGGATACCCCATTCATCCGCCCACTTCTTTGCTAATCCCAAATCTTGCCCCTGCACCAGAGAGGGAACATTCTCGGGTAACACCCTGAGGGGTGGGATCGACTGTTTGGCCTGTTGTCCAAGCCGAGGAACGTCTGATCTTATTTTGCTTGTAGTTGAACTTGATTTGCTCCCACTTGCACTTGCACTTGCACGTGACTTGCTCTTTTGCCCTTCCTTCTGCAATGTGCGTGTATAGTCGTCAGGCTTATGGTGTAAGTCATACTGTGATGGAAGGGTCATGAAGTATTTTGCATATGCTATTTGCTTCTCGGTGTATTCCGGGCGGGGCTCGGGTTCCTTCTTTTTCATCTGCGCCTCATAATGTTCCTTTGCTATCCTGGCGTTTTCCTCGTCGGTACGATCATAAGGTCTGATAGGAAGATTAGCATGAGGTACCTTTGGGAGGGGCGACAGTTTGCGCTTTGGGGAGCTCCGTCGCTTAGAACTCATGGACGGAGCGTTCTTGCTGGCACGCTTCCGCTTAGTATCCTTAGCGGGCGGCGGCGGAGACGGCCGACCCAAGTCCGGCGGCGGTGATCGAGATGGACTCGTGTTGTGGTGGCCGTCGTCATGTGGAGGGCTTGGAGGTGATGGAGGTGTAGGTGACCTGCGACGACTCGGAGGCGGTGTTGTCCTTGGGGCCGAGCCTGGAAGCTTGATGTAGTTCTTGTCCCATAGGATGACTCCACCCAGAACTTCTCCGAGTGTCCTCTCATCTTCGGGTCTAGCCATGTCGAGCTCCATATCATGAAACCCCGCCATGATTTCATCCACCCCGACTTTAGCAAAGCCAGCTGGAATCTCACGGCCATGCCAGCGTGCATCAGGGCCAGAAGGTAAAGCTTGTCCGACGGCCACCTTCATGGATATGTTCTTGAATTTCTGATGGAGTTCACATGATGTTGACTCCTTGATTCCATCCACGGGGTAGCCGGGACCGCCCTCTATCATTCTTCGTGCATCGTCGGGCGGGGCCTCAGATTCAGCCACGCTGCTTTTCCGCTTAGATGGGGCGCCGATAATATCGAGTCCAGGATCTTCCTGGCGCGCTACTCCTCTAAGCTCGTCAATCTGCTTCTGTTGCTCGTTAAGCCTGGCAAGCAACTGGTTGAACTTGTCATTCTCCTCATCCTGCTGTCGCTTCTTTGCTCTCGCCCGGCTTCTGTAAGTGTCTTGGTCTCTGGCAAACCCAAGCCACCACGGGTAAGAAGGACTGAAGCCTCGCGTTCGTCCTCCATGTTCGTCATTGCCGAGGACCAGTGTGAGCAAATCTTTCTCTCTATCTGCAGTGAACTGTCTTTTTCCCTCTTTAATTTCTTTCACTATCTTTTTCCAATTCTCCCTGGGTATCCTAAGACCGCCACTGCAGATGAGGTCCCCTGTTTCTTCGTCGTACGAACCACCATGCGCAAGGAACCAATTCCTTGCTCTCATTTCCCACTCATCACGGATGGGTTCAGGTATGATGCCTTTAGCTAGCAGATCTTGCTCTTTCTTATCCCACTTTGGGATGGCAGTCTCATAGCCCCCTGGCCCCAGCGTGTGGTGATATTTCTTCTTGTCGGCATTTTTCTTGTTCTTTTCTGATAATGCCTTGGCATCTTCTGACTGCTTGTACTCCTGAAATGCCTTCCAGTGATTCGCCTGCTTGGCTAGATACCCCTCGAATACTGGCACTTTCTTTGTCTTCAGATAGTCTTTCCATAGCTTCTTCTTCCAGCTACGGAACAGTTCGGCCATCTTCTTTAGAGTCCACTGCTTGACTTTGGCCCTCAGTTTTTTTGCGGCGTCTTCATTCTCACATTCTGGCAGGTTGAAATGTGACATGATATCATTCCAAAGATTATCTTTGTACCTTTCGGCGACATAGTCACTATCGGCTGCCCCTTTGCGCTTGTTCCACTCCCGAACGCTGATCGGGACGTGATCCCTAACGAGAACTCCGCATTGCTTCTTGAATGTGTCAGCAGCATTCTTAGGAAGCTTTGGTTCGCCCGTAGGCAATATCACCTCAAAGGTGTAATGCGTCCGTGCGTCCAACTTTTTAGTCGGGCCTCGTTTCGTAGCTTTGCTCGATGTGGAGGCCTAAGAGGGAGAAACATTCGTCAAATGAATGTATATGTATACAATATAGAGCTATCTCCAATATTTTTCACATATTACAAGTGATTGTCGAACTTCATATGTATACCTCGCCGGACTTTATTATTTCTCCACCGGCTTCTCCACCGGCTTCTCCATCAGTGGAGCTATCACCTTCTCCGTCATTGGAGCTATCTCCGGCCCCATCGGCTTCATCTTCGTGTCGATCAACCTCCATTCCATCTCCGGAGGGGTTTAGATATGACGACGGAGATTCAGCAGGTTCAACGTCGGGGGCGTCTTTGATTATATCTTCGATAAGTTCTTCCTCTTCGAGGTTCCTGCTATGTGGATCCATAGTTCTGCAAAAAACGAACATTTGATTAACTAATAAACTAACAAACTATATATGATGCAAAATAATTCTTTTTCTATTTGCAAAATAATTCTATTTCTATTTGCAAATAAATTCTAACTAAATAATTCTATTTCTATTTGCAAACAAATTCTAACTAAATAATACTATATCTAAAATAATACTATCTCTAAAATAATACTACCTCTAAAATAATACTATATCTAAAATAATACTATCTCTAAAATAATACTACCTCTAAAATAATACTATATCTAAAATAATACTATCTCTAAAATAATACTATTCTAACTATATGTATCTAAAATAATACTATTCTAACTATATGTATCTAAATAATTCTATTCTAACTATATGTATCTAAATAATTCTATTCTAACTATATCTATCTAAATAATTCTATTCTAACTATAACAATCTAAATAATTCTATTCTAACTATATCTATCTAAATAATTCTATTCTAACTATATGTATCTAAATAATTCTATTCTAACTATAACTATCTAAATAATTCTATTCTAACTATATCTATCTAAATAATTCTATTCTAACTATATGTATCTAAATAATTCTATTCTAACTATATCTATCTAAATAATTCTATTCTAACTATATGTATCTAAATAATTCTATTCTAACTATATGTATCTAAATAATTCTATTCTAACTATAACTATCTAAATAATTCTATTCTAACTATATCTATCTAAATAATTCTATTCTAACTATATGTATCTAAATAATTCTATTCTAACTATAACTATCTAAATAATTCTATTCTAACTATATCTATCTAAATAATTCTATTCTAACTATATGTATCTAAATAATTCTATTCTAACTATATGTATCTAAATAATTCTATTCTAACTATAACTATCTAAATAATTCTATTCTAACTATATCTATCTAAATAATTCTATTCTAACTATATGTATCTAAATAATTCTATTCTAACTATATCTATCTAAATAATTCTATATCAAACTAAAATAATAACAATTCTAACTAATTCTATTCTAACTAATTATATTCTAACTAATTCTATATCATATCTAACCCTAACCCTAACAATATATAGCTAACTAAACTAAATTCTAACCCTAATATCTAACCCTAACCCTAACACTAATTAACTAATTAACTAATTAACAAATTAAAGTTTTTTGCAAAAAAACCTTGCAGGTGGCGCGGTGGCTGCGGCCTCTGGACGGCTGGTGGCGCGGTGGCTGCGAACGGCGGCGAGGCGGCGCGGCGGCGCGGGGGCTGCGGCGGCGCGGGGGCTGCGGCGGCGCGGGGGCTGCGGCGGCGCGGGAGCGCGGCAGCCTGGCGGCGTCGAACAAATTTCCTCGCGCGCGAAACGGCTAACTGTTGGGCGGCGCGGGGAAGAAGGCAAAATTTATACCCCGGGACCTTTAGTCCCGGGCGGTGGCTCAGGCCTGGACTAAAGGGGGGCCTTTAGTCCCGGTTTGAGCCACCGCCCAGGACTAAAGGCCTCGGGTGGGGTTTCAGCAGCCAGGGCCTTTAGTCCCGGTCTGTGGCACGGACCGGGACTAAAGGCCTATTTTCTGTTTTTTCTTTTATTTGTTTAGTATTCTGTTTGCATATTTAAGAATTTAACAAAACTATAAAAATGAAAAGTGTTTGAAATTGAATACATAATTCAAAACTATTTTCTATTTTAAAAATTAATTACTTTAACTATCCTAACTATTAACTATTTTGCCATTTTTTAATTAAAAACTATGTTTATTAATATTCTTTTTGCATATTTGAGTATTTGACAAAACTATAAAAATGAAAAGTGTTTGAAATTGAATACACTCTAACGAAAGAGGTAGTCTAAAATGAAATGTGTTGTGCTAGATGAACTACATGAACATTTCTAATTTTGGTGGATGGCATAGTTGCACCAAAATTCAAGCTTTGTGCTAGGAGGTTTTTTTCTTCTACAAAATTTGTTTACGAAGGCTTTTTTCCTCAAGAGCGGTGTAACCGTGTCTGTCGTAGCCATGGAGAATCTTCATCATGCATTACATAAAAGGTTTAATACATTATTACATTATTGCACCAACATTCCTATCTATTATTTCTATTTTCTTCTGGGTCGTAGCCATGGAGAATCTTCATCATTCAGTAGGATGCTTGGGTCAGTTTTCACTTTGAAGGGCGGAATTTCATGAAACTTATTATAATCTACTGACATGTCTGTCTTGTCATCTACTCCCACGATATTTCTTTTCCCTGAAAGAACTATGTGGCGCTTTGGCTCATCGGACGATGTCTTCTTTTGCTGATTTCTTTTTCTCGTTTTTGTAGACATGTCCTTCACATAGAAAACCTGAGCGACATCGTTGGCTAGGACGAATGGTTCATCCATGTACGCAAGATTGTTGAGATCCACTGTTGTCATGCCGTACTTTTGGTCTACAACTACCCCGCCTCCTGTCAGCTTCATCCATTTGCACCGAAACAAAGGGATCTTAAAAGTAGGTCCATAGTCAAGTTCCCATATCTCCTCTATGTACCCGTAATATGTTTCCAAACAGTGCCCATTCTCGTCTGTTGCATCAAAGCGGACACCACTGTTTTGGTTGGTGCTCTTTTTATCTTGGGCAACCGTGTAAAATGTATTCCCATTTATCTCGTACCCTTAGAAAGTACATATAGTAGAAGATGGTGGCCTGGCCAAACAGTACAGCTGATCTCCAACGGTGTCATCATTCATGAGATGTGTCTGCAACCAACTGCCAAAAGTCTTCTCGTGTTCCCCTTTAATCCAAGAGTCAGTCTTCCCCGGGTTTTCGTAGCGTAGAATATTCTTGTGTCTCACGATATACGGAGCCACCACGGTGGAATTGTATAGAACTGTGTAGTGTGCTTGAGAGAAAGAATGCCCGTCCATACATACTTTTGCTTTCCTTCCTAGTGTGCCTTTTCCTGTCAGCCTACCCTCATACCGAGATTCAGGAACACCAATCGGCTTAAGGTCAGGAAGAAAGTCCACACAAAACTCAATGACCTCCTCTGTTCCATAGCCCTTGGAGATGCTTCCTTCTGGCCTAGCACGGTTACGAACATATTTCTTTAAGACTCCCATGAACCTCTCGAAGGGGAACATATTGTGTAGAAATACAGGACCAAGAATTCTAATCTCTTCGACTAGGTGAACTAGGAGGTGTGTCATTATATTGAAGAAGGATGGCGGGAACAACAACTCAAAGCTGACCAGACATTGGACCACATCAATCTGTAACCCTGATAGACTTTCTCGATCGATTACCTTCTGAGAAATTGCATTGAGGAATGCACATACCTTCACAATTGCCAGGCGAACATTTTCCGGTAGAATTCCCCTCAATGCAACCGGAAGCAATTGCGTCATAAGCACGTGGCAGTCATGAGACTTTAGGTTTTGGAATTTTTTGTCTTTCATATTTACGACTCCCTTTATATTCGACGAGAAGCCAGTCGGGACCTTGATACTGAAAAGGACTTCAAAGAAGATTTCCTTCTCTTCCTTAGTAAGAGCGTAGCTGGCACGCCCTTGAAACTGCCCTGGATGCATGCCATCTCTTCCTTTATGACGTTCCTGGTCCTCCCGTGCTTCCGGTGTATCTTTTGACCTCCCATACAAGCCCAGGAAGCCTAGAATATTCACGCAGAGATTCTTCGTCAGGTGCATCACGTCGATTGCGGAGCGGACCTCATGTACTTCCCAATAGGGTAGCTCCCAAAATATAGATTTCTTCTTCCACATGGGTACGCGCTTATCAGGGCCGTTAGGAACAGGTTGGCTGCCAGGACCCTTTCCAAAGATTACTTTTAAATCTTTGACCATATCAAATACTTCAGCACCAGTACGGATGACAGGCTTCCCCCGGGGTTCTGCCTTGCCATTGAAATGCTTGCCTTTTTTCTTTAAGGGATGCTTGGGCGGAAGAAAACGACGATTGAACGGGTACACATTCTTCCTACATTTGTCCAGATATATACTTTTTGTCTGATCTAAACAGTGCGTGCATGCATTGTATCCCTTGTTTGACTGTCCTGAAATGTTACTAAGAGCAGGCCAATCATTGATGGTTACGAAAAGCAAGGCTCGAAGGTCAAATTCCTCTTGTTTGTGCTCGTCCCACACACGTACACCTGGTTCGGCCCACAGCTGTAAAAGTTCGTCAACTAATGGCCTTAGGTACACATCAATGTCGTTGCCGGGTTGCTTTGGACCTTGGATAAGCACTGGCATCATAATGAACTTCCGCTTCATGCACAACCAAGGAGGAAGGTTGTAGATACATAGAGTAACGGGCCAGGTGCTGTGACTGCAACTCTGCTCCCCAAAAGGATTCATGCCATCTGTACTCAGACCAAACCATAAGTTCCTTGCGTCACCTGCAAATCTCGGGAACTCTCTCTCGATTTTTCTCCACTGCCGACCATCGGCGGGGTGCCTCAACTTATCGTCTTTCATACGATCTTCCATGTGCCATCGCAACAACTTCGCATGATCTTTATTTCTGAACAGACGTTTCAACCGTGGTATTATAGGAGCATACCACATCACCTTGGCAGGAACCCTCTTCCTGGGTGGCTCGCCCTCAATCTCACCAGGCTACACTTGGAAGTACTTACATGTTGCACTTGGAAGTATGCAATACACTTGCAACTAATTAGGTGTTGCACCTGGAAATACACGCAATGCACCACAGTAAGCAGTAGCAGACCTAGAGCATGCAACATCAGGGTGCTTATGGATGACATATCAGTGAAATTTCATCTTCCAGGGATACACATCCAGTGAAAAATTGCTTTTGTACAAAGAAATTAGTTTTTACACAGTATCCTGTGCACACCCGCATGAAGGTGGATCCGCCGCTGTCAGTAATTAAGTACATATGCATTGCATGTAGAAGTACACGCAATGCACTTGGAATTACACGTACCGTAGGCCCATAGCCACATCTTCCTAAGCGGCATTGGCATAATCCCGAAAAAGTGGTAATATGTCCTATCTTAGAACTTGGGTGCAATTTTTCCTGTTTTAGAGTTGAGAGGTGAAATTGGAATCCAAAGAGTGTTATGAAGGTAAGACTGATATTTTTCTCTCCAAGTTCTGGAAGTAATGAAGTCATCCATGTCGTCTCCGGGAGTTGAGTGAGTGTTTCCAGGCTGAATACGTATATCTTCGTAAGCAACCACACACAAAAAAACATACCTGTTTTTGCAGCATCTGCAGGGACATTGTAAGTATCAGCACATTTTCTAACTGGCGGTAATAGCGTTGCACAACTGCATCGATGTGTTCAAATCGAAGACTGGGAACGTATGAGAGCACAGATGACAAACTAGGCAGGCACAATGTGACAGGGCATCACGCATAATCCAACAACATATGCCATTGGCTTCGAGTAGCATTATAAATCGCTGAGCCGCCGGAGGTACTCCGTATTAATTTCCGTATCTCTATCTAGCATCTTGCATCCACCTGTGGTGAGTGCGCCAAGAACTTACTCTTCTTATTCCGTAATTCAATCATGTATTAGCTCAGTTCGACTCAGTCATTAGTTATATAATTCAGCACTAGTTTTAGACTTTTAACCTTTATTTACTCGATAATCTGCAAAAATGCGCTTGTTAAAATGTCCGTGTAAGCTTACCGTTAATTTGATTCACTGCTAACCCAGCTGAGCTCAGTCCAGTCAAAGCTCAACCAGGCCCAAGTCACTGGAGAAAGTGTGTGTTTCTTTTTGTTCTGAAAGAACTGAAGACGCTTATCAAGCTTCCTCTCACAAGCGTGCAATGGGGAAATGGTGTGAAAGCCCAACGATCGCCAAAGATGTCACCGAAGTACGTAACAAACTCTGCACAATGATACGGCACACACTTGCATTTCACCAGCACTTTAAATTATGCAATGTTGATTCTGTTTTTCGGTGGATGCCAGCTGATTGGCAGGACCCCTCTGGTCTACTTGAACAAGGTGGTAACTGCAGGATGCCAGGCTCGCATCGTCGCCAAGCTCGAGCTCATGGGGCCTTGCTCCAGTGTCAAGGACAGGTACGAGGCCATATGTTTACTGTGACATTGAGAACTTTAGTATTCCACTTATCAGGAATAAATTATCAGTGTTGTTGTTCTGACGATTCAGTTGATTTTGTAGGATCGGTTACAGCATGATCGCCGATGCAGAGGAGAAGGGTCTCATCACTCCAGGAAAGGTGATCACTAAACAGTGAGAAGCAAGAAACGTAGATCATCATCAAATTGGCTCATAGCTTAATTTGGTTCAGTTCACACGAAACCAGTTCACTACCCCGTTACGTGCTAACTGTTCTTGTTTTCAGAGTGTTCTGATCGAGCCTACTGGTGGCAACACCGGCATCGGGCTCGCATTCATGGCGGCCGCCAAGGGGTACAAGCTCATCGTCACCATGCCGGCGTCAGTGAGCACAGAGAGGAGGGCCGTGCTGAAGGCCTTCGGCGCGGAGGTGGTGCTCACCAACCCTCTCCTCGCCATGGACGACGTGGTGCGGAGGGCGGAGGAGATCGCTGCCAAGACGCCCAACTCCTACGTGCTCCAGCAGTTCGCGAACCCCGCGAATCCCAAGGTTCATTACGACACAACGGGGCCGGAGATCTGGAGCGGCACTGCCGGCGCGGTGGACATCCTCGTCGCCGGCATAGGAACCGGCGGCACGATCACGGGAGCAGGGAAGTACCTCAAGGAGATGAACCCTGGCATCAAGGTGACTTATTTAGTAGATGACGCTAGCCTGTGCTCGTTGCTTCGTCATCGTGTGATTTTTATCTGTCGGCCGACTGCGACTGCAATGCATCTAGTATGACTTACTCATGATATTGACAATTTTTTACCTGAAGATCTACGGGGTTGAGCCGTCAGAGTGCGCCGTTCTGTCCGGAGGGAAACCTGGTGAGATAATCGTATCGTGATTACGAGCCTTGGTCTACCTCCATCGTCCTGCGTGTCCCTAGTCGACGGTCCTGAATTTTTCTGGTTCCAGGTCCGCATAAAATTCAAGGGCTTGGCGCCGGTTTCGTTCCTGGCGTCCTCGACGTCAGCATCCTCGATGAAGTCTTCCAGGTAAGAACCAAATGCTGTTGTACGTTCCTCGTCGGAAACATTTTTCTTGATATGATTCTTGGCATTCGGCAACATTCTTCCATTAATTCCTGCGTTTACTCGATCGGCCAGATCACGAACGAGGAAGCTGCAAGCATGGCGAAGCAGATCGCCTTGAAAGAAGGCCTTCTGGTGGGCAAACAAAAACCTCAGAATTTACAACAGCGATCTCTCTTCTGCTCTACTAATGTCCCTCGATCGATGTGTGGTTTCTGCAGGTCGGGATGTCATCCGGTGCTACGGCGGCTGCGGCCATCAGGGTCGCGCGGAGGGCAGAGAACAGAGGCAAACTCATCGTCGTGAGTGCCGTCGTCAGATTGTTTAATTTCTTTATAATTAGAGTATACATCTTTTAACCGTGTTTGTGTTCTTGTAAGTTGCAGGTTGTGTTCGCGAGCTTCGGCGAGCGCTACCTATCGTCGTTTCTCTTTGAGTCTATCAGAAAGGAGGCGGAAAATATGGTCTCGGAACCATGAATCATGAATGGTCTCTTCTCGTGTTCATGGAACAGTTCAGGCACTTCTCTTATTTTGGATCCGGCTGCTCAAATTGCATCTTGTACTTCGTCTACTCCAATGAGAATCGTCTTGTTTTTATAGCTTTGGATGTATGGTTTTGCAAATAATTTTAGTGGATGTGTATCAGTCGGTACAGAGGCAAGAGATTCACTATTTTTCAAGACCAAATTTAGTCGGTATAAATGTTAAAACCTAGCCACGAACTCTATGGCAACGACTGAAACAAAAAAAAATACACAGCTCCTAAGCTAAGCCTTCAAAAAAGAAACTTGCACGCCGTTTATGGTGAAGAGTCCAACCATAAGTCGATCTCAGGATTTTCATCCTAAAGCCGAGCTTTGATCCACCACCTTCTGCAAGGACGCGATGCATGTTCGCATCGACATAGTTTGATCGCATATCTTGTGTTTCCACCAGAGTGCGCATATTCACACTTTACATGCGCACGTATTATGTCAGGAGGCCGGCCTTCTCCCATGCGGATCGGCATGGTCGTCCAGATACACCCTTGCCATCTAGCGGCCGCGTGATGAACATATCGTGCGGACGTAGATCATGCCTTGCAGTCGTTATTCAACCAGGTCTAGCCTTTTGGAAGCAGATAAGCACAAAAATAGGTGTCGCGGCTATGGTGGGGAATGCTGTCATAAGGGGTGTCGGTCCCTTTTTATAAAGGCAGGGTACCATCAAATGAACTTTAATGGCCCATGAATAAACGTAGACAGTTATTTACAAGAAATTTAGTGTGACATGGGCAAATATCGTGGATGGGGGTGCTAAATCCACACACGCTTACAGGACAAGGAATCGTATGCAAAGTGGGCAATGTATAGTCTTACCGAACTCATCACAAACGGTTTTAGGCAAACCCTCGTGTGTGTAACCTGTAAAGACAAGAATATATCACTCTGGTGGATACAAGGCGTAGATGAGCAGACAAAACAACTGATTGGTCATTGCAAACAGAAAATCATGCATTTCAAACTGAAATATTGGTGCGCATGGCGCGGGGAAGGGCTCCAATCAAACATGATAGATTTATCAGACATTATTACACAAATATAATATGAATAAAGCATTACATAATATTTGAAGGGCTAGCTCTATCAAACTTAATAATGCCAAACATAGTCACCATCAGGGGCGGAGCTGGAGCCCGAGTCAGCCTGATGCATCACTTACTATGGCATAAAAGTTTTTAGTACCAATTTACTATCTAAACGTATGGTTTAGAACTTCTGACATAGATAAGACAATACGATATAATAGAAGATTGAAGTATAAATAAGAAAAAAAACTAGTATTTAAAAATCATAATGCTTTCTATATATAAATATAAAATAAAAGATAAAGTTACTTGAAAAATATGCCTTGCGTTTTCAAATTTCGAAGTACATCATCAAACTCAAGGCTCGATAACCCACACGATTAAAAAAAGTAGACATTTTCAAAGAGGGACATAGTAGAATGACTAAGATTATATAGTATTCAAGTTGCTAAAAAATTTCACAGTATCTTTTACTAGAGTAGCAATTTTTGTCACGGAGTAGGAAAAAATTTTGAGCGGGAGAAGTTGATTTTGTAATCGATTGATTGAGGATTCATGGGGCACCGGCAAAAAAATAGGGTTGGGCAATTAGGGGATTGGGCGCCTGGGATGGGGATAGTAACCTGATCGGAGCGGAGGAGCTGCACGCCTTCCGGCCTGCGTCCGCTCGGGGATTACGGAGGAGCTGATGAGCTGCACGGCTTGTCCATGCGATCTGCCAGAATAACTGTGACGCGCCGACGTGAGTTCTTCGCCCGTGCCCTGCGTGACACCCGACCTGATTGACTCATATTTTCCCCTTTGATGGATCGAGTCATCAAAGCGATCCGTGCCTAGGAGACGAGACGATGTCTGTCGTCGTACGATGCCAGGCGTGCCTATGCGCGTATGAGACGAGACGCCCAACAGTCTAAAGAATGGGCCTGATCGGCTGCTCCCTGAAGCACTAGTGTCGATCTACCCTGATACACATGCCCTCTTTCGACGCTACGTACGAGTAAAAAAAATTGGAGCTGTATTCCTGTGCATCAGGGATGGTTCATTGGGCTCCGCCCCTGATCACCATCATCAGTAGCCGTTTTCATTCGGTCTTTCAATTATGCCCGCACGCTGTCATCAGGCATAAAATGGTATGACTCGTCCACCATCTTGCTTTTCTTACCGCACGATGTTGTGACAAAGACATCCACAAGCCGCCGAGGTGCGCGCCAGGGTTTAGGGTTCAGGGTTTTGGGGTTTAAGTCTTAGAGTTTAGGATGCTCGGCTAGTGCTGCAAGGTCATTTCCAATGCGATGAGGCATCATTGTACTAGATCATTTAAGGCTTTTTTTGCTGGTTTTATTGGAGTTGTAAGATATCGGTGGCGCTCACCGTACTTATAGACAAGTAGTGGGAGGTGAGAAGGACTCGAAGCAGCGGAAAAATATAGAGGTAGAAGCCTGAATCGCGGGCAAACGGTCAATTTTTTATAGCCTATTAGCAATCATTCGCAGCACACACAATAGGATCTTCCGTGTGCGATGAAGGGTCTTAAAAGACCCGATATGTACTAGTGAATCTATGTCGGTGGACTTTGTTACTTTTTTCTGCCATTTTGGTTTTGTGCATTCTTAATGTGTAGACTTTCTTAATGCATTATGTTGCCATAGTGGAGGATGTAATTTGTGTATCGATTTGATATTAATATATTTCCTTTTAGAAAAGAGGCACACTTACTCATAAAAGGGCCGATCAGTGCGCAGAACACATTCCAACTAGTGGGACATGGAGAACCTGGTTTAAAAAACTGTGCAGATCTGATATTTTATCGAGAGCGTGACGTATGTGCAACTTGAATTGGAATGTCCGTACATGAACAATCATGTGAGTTTCATTAACTGTGCGTTCACGTCGTGTGATGAGTGCTTTATTCGTACTCTAATTGGCACTCCCGTGCGATGTTTAAAATTAGAAGTACATGCAAGCACGTCCTGAATTCGAGCTGTGCAAGCTTGGCCAGAAAGGGGAAAACGGCCTAAATTTTGAGGCAATGTACATGGTACGTAGTACTAGTACGGTACAGAGGAAAAATGCTGTGTAACTAGGTTAACTAGCACCGCGGCCCTCGCAAATGAGAGGGCAACAACTGAAAATGTTTATGAAATACGTGTAATATTTAATTTATAATTATATTATGCAATTAAGGTTAATATATTTATATAGTCAACAAAATTTTAGTGGTAAATAAAAAATACGTAAAGCTCCTTTGTCATCTTTAATTTGTTAGCTAGTGATTACTTCAACATTTAAAATATCAGATCAATTCATAGAACAAAATTTTATAGGCAAGTTGTTTCTATCTGATGTCACATAGAAACATGGTTAAAGCTCTGGACGGACTTAAAGCTAAAAAGATAATTTGATGTCTAGTTGACAATTAGGATGTCACCACTTGACATTTAGGTATTATTATCGTTATCTCTTAATCATGGTCTACTATATTTAAGAAGCAACGGATCACGATATATATGATAATGGTGATATATTAGTTTCTGCATGTTTATGATCAGATTCAATAGATCAATCTATGAAAGAAGATTTTGTTAAGGAAGTGAAGAAAATTCTTGTTAACATGTTCCCAAAACCGCTTAATGTGTATTTTTTGGTTATCCTTTCCAAATCAATTTTCACTCAATGTACAATGAAGGTATCAGTTTTGTATGTTCTAGCAATTCTACATTCCGATTAGAATCCATATTCTTGTACCCGTAAAATACTGTTGTACAATTATTAGGTCTATTTGGATTAAATCTTAACTGGAAGCTACTTATATTTTTCCTTCCCCATATAATAGACGTCATGGTGCTTAGAATTCTAAAAGGAAACAAACTATTACTCCCTCCGCTCATTAATATAGAACATTTTAGCGTTGTGTAGATTCACTCATTTTGGTCTATATGTAGACTACTTTAGAGTGTAGATTCACTCATTTTGATTCGTATCTAGTCTACTTTGTAAAATCTAATTAAATGTCTTATATTAATGAACAGGGGAAATATGTATTTCCTTCCAAATACAATTTTTTTTCAAAAAGGAGCAGCTCATCTACCAATTGATGCATACAGTCTTTTTCTTCTTTTATTATTAAAATAGTATTTCAGCTTATTACAATACACGTGATGGTGCTTGCCCATTAAACAAAAAAAAATTATGCGTGCCTTCCTCTTTTGCTAGTTTTTATCTTAATGAGGTGATTTTCATATACGTTTTCTAAGGAATGGACGTCGTAGTACACATGGACTCCTTTTTTTTCTATGGACGTTTTCTCCTAATGGATGCACCTAGTGTAATGCACCTGGATTCTTTTTATTTTTTTCCCTACAGACGGTGTCACACGTGTCAAACCTGATGTCCACAAAATATTTTCTCACATATGTTACGTAAAATATTTAAATTTTGATCATTAAAATTATTGATCTAACAGCTAAAATAATTCTGATGATATAGATCAACGTGTGTCTTTACTTTAGACCCTCTGAATTATGGTTTTAATATATAATAGATAGATCGGTGCGCAAACTACCTAAGCCGGTGTCCTTCACATTTGATGACAGACTTTGTAAGCATATATGATCTGTGCTGTTCGTGAGAATATGACGATTTTGATTCGTGTAGGTACGGAGTATATAGTGTATACATATAGCTCGCTATGTAGTGATGTGATGGATCGATATAGCTGGAGCAGCTCTCAGCAAGTACGCCGATCCGCACGCGTGCACGATCGCTTTTGATCAGGCCCATCCATCATCTATCACGTCTTGTCTTGACCGATAGATAGATATAGGCGACCGAGCTATGAAAGGAAGGATCTCGTCAATTCGTCATGCACAGTACAAAGGACCTGCTATACCATTTTTGTAAAAAAAAAGGACATGCTATCATTTCATTTCATCCATCCTTCGGGGTCAGCATCTTCTGGACAGATGTGTGCCTTCGGCTAGGATTCGCTATCCCCATCCCTACCCCGATCAGCACATTGCCGCACTGGTGGTCCGACGCGGTGGCTAACCTTGCAAGGAGCGACCGTAAGACCGCGAACTCCATCATCATGCTCACCCTTAGGGCCATTTGGTTGGAGCGGAATGCGAGGGTCTTCGACCACACACACTCCACGGCAGCCCGGGTGCTTGACGGCATCATCGAGTTATGGGGTTTGTGGGTTAGTAGCCGACGTAGAGGTGGGTGACCGGGAGATGTAACTTAGAGGTAGCGGATGTCCACGGCCTGTCGTGGTTGCGTTGGTGGTGGTTGCCTTCTAGGCCTGTAACAAACCTTCTTTCGAGCTTAATATAACGACGCGAAGATCTCCTGCGGGTTCTCAAAAATCCATCCATCGCTCTCCACCGATGGATCGATGCATGTATGCAGCACCTAGCGGCGTGATGCACAAATGGATATGACGATGTAATGAGGTTGTATTACACGTGGTGTGCATCCTATATTTGTGGGCATCTTTTCTCTTTAGTAGTGACTTAACATAGTACACCACCAATATACATATGGATTACAAATGAAATCAACGGGCGGTTCAGCAATTTATCACGACTACGGTACATAAATCCAACCCTAGCTACTAAGAATTGCAGTTTATCACTTCATCATGATTGCGGTATTATTCTTCTTCTTAGTCATGCACTTTATTTCTGCACGCTCTCATAGCCTTATCCTACGCATTCCTCTTGTTCTTCCAAGCTTGGATGTCGTTGTGCTTGACACCATGGCCACACTCAGCAGAATCTGGAGTAACATCAACCTCATCAGGGAAATGTTCATCAAGACCTCAACCTAAGATCCAGTTGTGAATGATGCAACATGCAAGAATGAGCTTAACTTGAATGGGGAAAGTATGGAATGTCATATGATCAAGGATCGTGAATCTATTTTCAATGCAGCAAATGCCCTCTCGATGTTGACTCTCGGGTTAGAGTGTCTGAGATTAAACAACTCTTTTGCACACCGCAGTCTAATCCTTGGCGAGAACTCATTCCAGTGATACCTTTTTTTTCTGAAGGGTGGTAGAATACCATTACTAGGCCGACAAGCATACTTAGCATCTCCTCCATAGAACTTACCATCAGGGAGTTGTATCCCATTAGGTCTACTGAGGCTGTCAGCAAGAATGCTTGCATCATGGGCTAATACTTTCCAAGCAGTTATGTCAAAACCGAGGTCAAAGTCAAGCAACTAGCACATTTTGGCCGGTGTAGCGCTTTCTTCCCATGTATGCTGCTGATTGTGAATTCGGCACTCTAGCAGTCACATGAATACCATCGATTACGCCAATAAATCTTGTGATGATAAGAACAAACAAGCATGTTTTTGTGCATTGTGTTATTCTAAAGAAATGAAAAGGTTGTCTTTGTTCTCTCCTTGAAGTATGGATACCATGAGCGGCTGTTATATATCTTGCTTGGTGTTTCACCAGAAGGTGGCTTGATGTAATCTTGTATGAGCTCCCCAATTGCATAAAGGAAAAGGAGTGGGTTGAAATAGTGGGAAATTGTCTATGGATCTCCAAAATGCCATGTGGATCACTCTGAAGCTCTCGTTATGACCTACAACATGGAGGAACATATCAACTTGTTCTTCCACACTTGTGTGGATGCTATCTTGTAACAATCATTTCTCCCTAAACCTCTTTACAAGTTCAAAGAAGGGGCTGCATAAGAAGCATCTGGACAGCCTCTACATTCTTCGAGTTATAGATGTAGTTTAGATTGGCAATCCTTTCCTGGTCTGGGATCAACATTAATTGGACAATAAGTTGTCGTGATATGGGAACTGCGCCTAACTGCTCTTTTTGGGATGGAGGAGGGTTCGTGCCTCAATCACAACTACGAATGATGCTGCCTGATGGACTAGATTCATTCGGTCGGCGTATCAAGTAGATCTAATATGAGTCCTTGCCTACATCAACCGTACATCACATCCACTAACGGCGGGGACAAAAAATAGGGAAGGAGACAGTGGTTTACCTCTGCCATTGCACACGAGGGGGAGTAGCCCGGGTTGGAGAAGCAGTAAATCTCACATGTTTCAATTTGTATTTTGGTGAAGTTTCATTCCATTTATATTAATGGTTTTTGATAAATAGGTTTTTAATTTAAACTAGTGCTCGAAACATAAAAAGCTATTTAATTACAAACTAGTCATCTGAATGGGATGAATCATTCTAAGGATTCAAAATGAGTCATTTATAATTTACAAGGATTCTTATGACTTCTTCCAAATATTTTTAATTTTGAGTTCAAAATCTAACACAATGTCATACGTTGAATCTGAAGGAGAATCTTGGGTGTAAGTCACGGTGAGACTTGGGTTCACAAGTCATCGAAGCTGCATCTACTTGGGAGGGGGGGGGGTGCGGACAGGTTTTGCGCAATGGTAGGCCTTTGGGTGTACCATCCTCAATTGCATCAGGTCGAAAGACTCGAGAGGCTAGCGTCGCTTTTCATTGTCTTTTTAATACATGTAGCAACCACTTAAGCGCGCAACGTTGTTAGTTCGGTTGCTTAGGTATTAATCTGTTTTTTGCATTTCATTTTTTCGTTTATAAGACCAGCCACAGTGTGTTCCTAAAGCGGTTCGAAGGGCCAATTGAATCGATTCCATATGGTGCAGAGCATTGGTTCCAACCACCTGACACAAAAAGCGGCTCCATATATTGGTTCGCTTCTTTGCATGGGCTTTGCGAGTACCTCTGATAGAACTGTGTGTGAAAGCAACATGAATTTGGTCCGGACGTTATGGCACCCTGACCTTATCAACCACCCTGCATTTTGTGCACTGCATCAAGATTGGTGACAAAATTTTATAAAAAAGACCCTAATTTTTTTTTATTCGGTGGTCCTTCTAGGGTTCCTGTCAACGTTGTGAGATTATGAAGTTCTGTTCGATTTCTTATGTGTATCCATCACTGAAACTAAAAAGTTCTGTATGATTTCTTATGTGTATCCACCGCAGAAACCCTAAACCCATTAAGTTATTCACAAATGTTCATAAGTAACTTGGATAAACAACAAAAAGAACCACATCCATGATGTCTACACACGCTTCTGTTCTTGTAGACAGTGTTGGGCCTCCAAGTGCAGAGGTTTGTAGAACAGCAACAAGTTTCCCTTAAGTGGATCACCCAAGGTTTATCAAACTCAGGGAGGAAGAGGTCAAAGCTATCCCTCTCAAGCAACCCTGCAATTACGATACAGAAAGTCTCTTGTGTCCCTGATACGTCTCCAACGAATCTATAATTTTTGATGCTCCATGCTTGTTTTTACACCATTTACCTGATGTTTCGTTACACTTCGTGGCACTTTTATGCATTTTCCGGAACTAACCTATTAACAAGTTGCCACAGTGCCAGTTCCCCGTTTTCTGCTGTTTTTGTGTTTCAAAAGTCATACACAGGAAATATTCTCGGAATTGGACGAAACAAGTTCCTGAAGTATTATTTTTCCCGGAAGCTTCCAGAGATCCGAAGGAGAGTAGGAGAGGGGCCACCAGGCCCCCTCACACTTTGCTCGCGCGGCCAGGGGCCTGGCCACGCCACCATGGCGTGAGGGCCCCTGGCCCCACCTCTGATGACGCCCCTTCGCCTATATAAAGCCTCGGGATGGAAAACCCTAAGGGAGTCGGCAATTTTCCAGAAAGAGTTCCGTAGTTCCGCAGCCGCCACCGACGAATTTCGGGGGATAGAAGTCTCTATTTCGGCACCCTGCCGGGACGGGGAAGTGCCCCCGGAGCCATCTCCATCGGTCTCCATCGCCGTCTCCGCCGTCTCCATCGACCTCACCGCCATCTCCATCAACCTTGCTGTCTCCTATGATGAGGAGGGAGTAGTTCATCCCCGGGGCTAAGGGCTCTACCAGTAGCTATGTGGTTCACCTCTCTCTCCCATGATGTGATCTTTATGTGATCGTGAGCTTTGTATCATGTTGAACAAGTAGATGTTATTATTCAGATATTATGTGTACTCTAGTGGTATTATTAAAGTAATCTATTCCTCCTGCCATGGTGTAACGGTGACAGTGCGTGCATCATGGTGGTACTTGGTTTAGGATACGATTGTGATCTTTTATGGATTATGAGAATAATTATCGCTATGATAGTATTGAAGTGATCTATTCCTCCTTTCATGGTGTAATGTTGACAGTGTGTGCACCGTGTTAGTACTTGGTCTAAGTTGCAATAATATCTATCTTGAGTTGTGATCTGATTTGAATATCTCTATGAGTGGTGTTTGTCAAGTACTTGATGAACTTTAAGGAGTGCTTCGTAGCCCTATGCAATGATTAGTGTTGTTCAATAGGAGAGTAATTCAGAGTACCATAGTGAAGAGAAGTTGTTTATTTGTTCAATCATGTTATATTTGTTGGGAGTGTGTCCATTAGTGAAAGTATGATCCCTAGGCCTTGTTTCCAAGCTTTGCACACCGTTTACTTGCTGTTTTGTTACATGTTTGCTCGCAGCGATATTTACTTCAAGTCACGTTTGCTACTTATAATCATCACTACTACTTTTATTTCACTATCTCTTCACCGAACTAGTGCACCTATACATCTGACAAGTGTATTGGGTGTGTTGGGGACACAAGAGACTTTCCGTATCGTAATTGCAGGGTTGTTTGAGAGGGATAGCTTTGACCTCTTCCTCCCTGAGTTCGATAAACCTTGGGTGATCCACTTAAGGGAAACTTGCTGCTGCTCTACAAACCTCTGCACTTGGAGGCCCAACACTGTCTACAAGAACAGACGCGTGCGTAGACATCAAGCTCTTTTCTGGCGCCGTTGCCGGGGAGGTAAGGTAAAAGGTACTCGCATCCTCCTGTGTGAGTGCTCGGAGTTATTTCCTTTAGATTCTGCAATTACATCTTTTTGTTTCTTGTTTTTATTTTCACTAGTTAGGCTTAATAGAAAACAAAGAGTTCTATAGTCTTTTTCCTGAGTTTAGATATGAAGTGTTTGAAGAGAAAATTGAAAAACCTTTGGAGCTTAATTTGCATACTAATAGTGTTGTTAGTATGAATGCTTTGAACACCGTTGTTGCTAATGCTATAGAAAAGTCTAAGCTTGGGGAAGCTGGTTTTGTTAAGCATGATATTTTTAGTTCCCCAGCTTTAGTGGAGAAAATTTGCTCTGATGATATTTTATCTCCCATATGTGATGTTCCTTCTTATGATGATATGTTTGAAGAATATGCTTTGCGAAATAGTTGCTCTCTAGCTTGTGATGATACTAAACCTCTAGTTTATGATGGCTATGATGATGAGTATAATATTTTCAGTTCACCTACTATTGAGTATAAAATTAGTTATGATTACAATATGCCTCCTATTTATGATGATTATGGTGATGAGAATAATTATTCTGTTGAATCTGCTCCTACTACTATTGTTCCTATGGTGACTATTAATTCTATTATGCATGTGGCTCATGATAGGGATGCTTTATGTGATAGTTATATTGTTAGTTCTATTCAGGATGCTACTAAAAGTTATTATGAGAGAGGGAAACATGGTTTGATGGATCTCAACAATATTAGGTTCCCCTCTTTATGTTGCAAATCTTGAAGTGGCACTTGTTTTATCTATCCATGCTTGCTACTATGTGCCTCATTGATTTATTTTCTTACAAGATTCCTATGCATAGGAAGTGGTTCAGATATAAATGTCTTTCATATCTGCTTTTTGATGCTCTCTATTGCTTTAAGTTCCTATATGGCACCTTTACCTCAAGCTCTTATATGGCGCCCACATGAGCATCTTTACAAATTACTGCGCCTAGCTCAAAGGCGTTAAAGAAAAGCACTCTTGGGAGATAACCCAATGTTTTTTATTTTCAGTACTTTTTCTTTTATTTGAGTCTTGGAAGTTATTACTACTGTAATAACCGCTCCTTATCCTTTTTACTTCGTTGTTGTGCCAAAAGAAGCCTCTAATTTGAGCGAGGTAAGATTTGGGGATGTTGCTGTCCTGAAACAGTTTTCGGTGCTGCACCGTAAAAATTCGTGAAAATTCTCTGTATATCTTTTGGACCTGCCATTTCTTTTGAATATGCCCCAGGTTATATCCAAACTTTCATTAGTTGAACACTTTTTGATTTGAGCAACAGAAAACCCTCTAAAAATTCGACCTTTGTCAGCTGTTCTGTTTTGACAGATTTCTGCCAATATTTGTGTTTGCCGCTTTATCGCTTTCTTTTTTAGTTCTTTTGATCACGGAACTTTTGGGGAAGTTGCTACAGTAGTATATACTTTATATGTGGTGGTTTTAGGTTGAAACCTGAAGCAAAAAGGGTTGATTCATTACTATGCTTTCACTAATGTTGCTAATAGATTTGTGTTTAGTTTTGTATAAAGGAAGTTTTCAAGTGTAGGGATTGGAGAATGATGAGATGAGATGAAGAATGGAAAAAAGCTCAAGCTTGGGGATGCCCATGCATCACCCCAAGAAATATCCAAGAAGTACAAGCGTCAAAGCTTGGGGATGCCCCCGAGGCACCCCTTCTTCATCGGCAAAAATCAGGTCACCTTTCAAGACACTATATTTTTATTGCTTCATGCACTATGCGTTTTTTTTGGAGCGTCAGTTGTTTTAGTTTTTAGTTTTCTTTTGCTTTGTTTTCTGTAATAAATGGTTAGATCACATCATGTTTCTTTTGGAGGAGATGAACTCGCTTTTCATTTGCCAAGAACACTCTAGTTTTCACTCTTATCGTTCAATGAGTGTTCTATTTTTTTGCTACTGCGTTTAGCCTTTGTTTTTCACCTTGATTTATGTTCAGATCTTGTCATATCTTTTCATCAAGGTGTATTTTTGCCTCTGATATTTATTGGTTTTCATCAAAAGAGGTGTTTATAAAAAGTTTGAATGGTGTTGGAAAAGAGAAAAAGCTTTATGCAAAAAAGTGGTACAAGAAGGAGCTTGTGTAGACTGCGGCTTAGGGTTTTTCATGTCATGCTTGATATCTTTTTGATAGTATGCTTAGTGGTTTTGCTGTAGCATGACTTGTCTCAAATAACTGAGATTGCTTAATGAGCCTTTGAAAAAATCATGCGTTGTTTTAATTATTTGGAAGCATTATTTTGGTTTTCTCCTTGATGCTTTATTTGGGTTGACTTGGCGCATGCTCACACATGTTAGACTCTTACAAAGTCGCCAATAGCCTCTATGATCATTTAGTTTTTGACTTTTGATGCCATCTTATGCTTCTTTTAATGTCGCTTTGCATGATTATGGCCATTATTGCTCTCTTAGTTGGTCGCTCCCAGTCTTTTGCTAGCCCTCACCTTGTACTGAGTATGAGCTCTACTCGTTCATCCAACTCCTAAAAGCCAAAGTTTTACAAAGTGTCCACCATACATACCTACTAGCAATTTGCTATTCCAAGTAAATTTGACTTGCTTTTATTTTCTCTTCAAATTAAACTCTTACCAGTGTTATGCGAAATTTGGTCAGTAAAGCTCTCACGAACCGGAAGGCACACTTTACTTTTTCCTGTTCTTAAAAATTTGACATTGTGGTCTCTTATGTTGAGTTGTTATGCTTGCAAGTTGTAAGTTGGAGAGTAGCCCAGCCATGCAGTCATGGGCAAGCTTTCAACATTGCACTTCTTATTTGAGTTGATATCGTGATCTTTTGTTTATGGATGCCCGCGGTGTGAAATGAATTGGGAATCTTGTGGGGATCATGGAGTTTATATATGTTTTAGGGAAACACCGGGCCGCCAATCTAAGCCATGCATAATTCATGGTGGAAATTTGCAGCATACCCATGGTGAACATTCGACGACGCATCTCACAATAAAAAGCTAAACAAATGGCAAATAAAAGAGATGTCGAGGTGTTCATTGTCTGCTTGTCCTATCATTTTGATGTGGGCTTGTTCCATGTCATCGGGCACGGAGGTACCCCATTGGCGGTTCTCAATGATATGCATATATTTACAATGACAAGAGCTTTGCTTGGGACTCTAAGTAAAGTAGCATGAGGTTTGGGTACTCGTATTCACGGGACACGAGGTTTTCAACTTATGATTTGTCAAGCATATGCGTCATAATTGTTCTCGCATTAACTTTAACCATTCAAGATGCTTATGATGGGGGCAATGAGTCCTCAAAGCCGGTAAGTACCATAACTTTTGAAGGTTATAAAACTTGCAATCACTGCTTCCCTCTGTGAAGGGCCTTTCTTTTACTTTTATGTTGAGTCACCACCTTCTACCTTTATGCACCGTCTAAGAGAGCATAGTTGTCATTCTTAGTGTAATATGCATTATCCCAAAGTTTTCATTGATTGATTCATGATCATGGTTTCACTTGTTCTTAAATTATTTGTATCTAGTCGCCCTCTTAAACTTGAAGGTGTCCTATGCATTTATGTTTTGCTCTCTTTGAAGGACAAGCTGAAAACCATTTGTATGTTTTTCCTTATGATTTGAACACACGTTTGACTTTCATTGTTTCATTTTCATGATCTTTTGTTTGTGTTCATTTTCATGTTATAACATGGTTGCTAAGTTTTTATTGTCAAAGATTATATCTTTCATGCCCATGTTTTAAGTTCTTATGAGCCCAGCTCACAATGCTTACATATATGATCAAGATTGTGTAGGTGCATGTGACCTCAAAAATTATTTCTTTTGTTATCACTTACCTACTCGAGGACGAGCAGGAGTTAAGCTTGGGGATGCTGATACGTCTCCAACGTATCTATAATTTTTTATGCTCCATGCTTGTTTTACACCATTTACCCGATGTTTTGTTACACTTTGTGGCACTTTTATGCATTTTCTGGAACTAACCTATTAACAAGTTGCCACAGTGCCAGTTCCCTATTTTCTGCTGTTTTTGTGTTTCAGAAGTGATACACAGGAAATATTCTCGGAATTGGACGAAACAAGTTCCCGAAGTCTTATTTTTCCCGGAAGCTTTCAGAGATCCGAAGGAGAGTAGGAGAGGGGCCACCAGGCCCCCTCACATATTGCTCGTGCGGCCAGGGGCCTGGCCGCGCCACCATGGCGTGAGGGCCCCTGGCCCTACCTCTGACGATGCCCCTTCGCCTATATAAAGCCTCGGGACGAAAAACCCTAAGGGAGTCGGCAATTTTCCAGAAAGAGTTCCGTAGTTCCGCCGCCGCCACCGACGAATTTCGGGGGACATAAGTCTCTATTCTGGCACCCTGCCGGGACGGGAAAGTGCCCCCGGAGCCATCTCCATCGGTATCTATCGCCGTCTCCGCCGTCTCCATCGTCCTCACCGCCATCTCCATCAACCTTGCTGTCTCCTATGATGAGGAGGGAGTAGTTCATCCCCGGGGCTAAGGGCTCTACCGGTAGCTATGTGGTTCACCTCTCTCTCCCATGATGTGATCTTTATGTGATCATGAGCTTTGTATCATGTTGAACAAGTAGATGTTATTATTCAGATATTATGTGTACTCTAGTGGTATTATTAAAGTAATCTATTCCTCCTGCCATGGTGTAACGGTGACAGTGCGTGCATCATGGTGGTACTTGGTCTAGGCTACGATTGTGATCTTTTATGGATTATGAGAATAATTATCGCTATGATAGTATTGAAGTGATCTATTCCTCCTTTCATGGTGTAATGTTGACAGTGTGTGCACCGTGTTAGTACTTGGTCTAAGTTGCAATAATATCTATCTTGAGTTGTGATCTGATTTGAATATCTCTATGAGTGGTGTTTGACAAGTACTTGATGAACTTTAAGGAGTGCTTCGTAGCCCTACGCAATGATTAGTGTTGTTCACTAGGAGAGTAATTCAGAGTACCATAGTGAAGAGAAGTTGTTTATTTGTTCAATCATGTTATATTTGTTGGGAGTGTGTCCACTAGTGAAAGTATGATCCCTAGGCCTTGTTTCCAAGCTTTGCACACCGTTTACTTGCTGTTTTGTTACATGTTTGCTCGCAGCGATATTTACTTCAAGTCACGTTTGCTACTTATAATCATCACTACTACTTGTATTTCACTATCTCTTCGCCGAACTAGTGCACCTATACATCTGACAAGTGTATTGGGTGTGTTGGGGACACAAGAGACTTTCTGTATCGTAATTGCAGGGTTGTTTGAGAGGGATAGCTTTGACCTCTTCCTCCCTGAGTTCGATAAACCTTGGGTGATCCACTTAAGGGAAACTTGTTGCTGCTCTACAAACCTCTGCACTTGGAGGCCCAACACTGTCTACAAGAACAGACGCGTGCGTAGACATCAGTCCCCAACACACCCAATACACTTGTCAGATGTATAGGTGCACTAGTTCGGCGAAGAGATAGTGAAATACAAGTAGTAGTGATGATTATAAGTAGCAAATGTGACTTGAAGTAAATATCGCTGCGAGCAAACATGTAACAAAACAGGAAGTAAACGGTCTACAATGCTTGGAAACAAGGCCTAGGGATCATACTTTCACTAGTGGACACACTCCCAACAAATATAACATAATTGAACAAACAAATAACTTCTCTTCACTATGGTACTCTGAATTACTCTCCTATTGAATAACACTAATCATTGCATAGGGCTACGAAGCACTCCTCAAAGTTCATCAAGTACTTGACAAACACCACTCATAGAGATATCCAAATCAAAGCACAACTCAAGATAGATATTATTGCAACTTAGACCAAGTACTAACACGGTGCACACACTGTCAACATTACACCATGAAAGGAGGAATAGATCACTTCAATACTATCATAGTGATAACTATTCTCATAATCTATAAGAGATCACAATCGTAGCCTAGACCAAGTACCACCATGATGCACGCACTGTCACCGTTACACCATGGCAGGAGGAATAGATTACTTTAATAACACACTAGAGTACACATAATGAAGAAGAGTAACATCTACTTATTCAACATGATACAAAGCTCACGATCACATAAAGATCACATCATGGGAGAGAGAGGTGAACCACATAGCTACCGGTAGAGCCCTCAGCTCCGGGGATGAACTACTCCCTCCTCATCATAGGAGACAGCAAGGTTGATGGAGATGGTGGTGAGGTCGATGGAGACGGTGGAGACGGCGATGGAGACCGATGGAGATGGCTCCGGGGGCACTTCCTCGTCCCGGCAGGGTGCCGGAACAGAGACTTCTGTCCCCCGAAATTCGTCGACGGCGGCGGCGGAGCTACGGAACTGTTCTGGAAATTTTGCCGACTCCCCTAGGGTTTTCCGTCCCGAGGCTTTATATAGGCGAATGGGCGTCGTCAGGGGGCAGCCAGGGGCTCCTCACACTAGGGTGGCGCGGCCAGGGCCTGGGCCGTGCCACCTATGTGTGAGGGCGGCCTCTAGCCCCCCTCCGGCTCTCTTTCGGTCTTCGGGAAGCTTCCGGGAAAAATAAGACTTCTGGCTTTTGTTTTGTCCAATTCCGAGAATATTTCATGTGTAGCTTTTCTGAAACACAAAAATAGCAGAAAACAGGGAACTGGCACTGTGGCATCTTGCCAATAGGTTAGTTCCAGAAAATGCATAAAAATGCCACGAAGTGTAACGAAACTCAAGGCAAATGGTGTAAAAACAAGCATGGAGCATCAAAAATTATAGATACGTATGAGACGTATCAGCATCCCCAAGCTTAACTCCTGCTCGTCCTTGAGTAGGTAAGTGATAACAAAAGAAATAATTTTTGAGGTGACATGCACCTACACAATCTGGATCATATAGGTAAAGCATTGAGTGCTGAGATCAAAAGAACTTAAACATGGGCATGAAAGATATAATCTTGACAATAAAGAACTTAGCAACCATGTTATAAACATGAAAATGAACACAAACAAAAGATCATGAAAATGAAACAATGAAAGTCAAACGTGTGTTCAAATCATATGGAAAAACATAGTAAATGGTTTTCAGCTTGTCCCTCATGGAATAGCAAATCATAAATGCATAGGACACCTTCAAGTTTAAGAGGGCGACTAGATACAAATAATTTGAGAACAAGTGAAACCAACAATATGAATCAATCAATGAAAACTTTGGGACAATGCACATTATACTAAGAATGACAACTATGCTCTCTTAATGGTGCATAAAGATAGAAGGTGGTGACTCAACATAAAAGTAAAAGAAAGGCCCTTCGCAGAGGGAAGCAGTGATTTAACATGTGCTAGAGCTTTTCATTTGTAAAACAGAGAGATAAAAATTGGTTTTGAGAGGTGGTTGCCTTTGTCAACGACGGGCAATGGGGTTCTTACTATCTTCCATACAAAAATGAAGCAAGTTTTTGAGAGAGAGATTGGCACTTTTGTGCTCTTTTATAAAGCTTGGCACTCCTCCCCACCTTTTTTCCTTTCACAAACCATGGCTAACCGATTCCATCGGGTGCCCACCAACATTCACATTCCATGGAGGAGTGCCTTTTTTTATTTTCTTTTTTTTCTATTTTTCTTTTTGGAATAAGACAATATGGAAGATAGCAAATCCGACCACTACGTCCCCATGAGCTGAAAACAGTGTCACAAAATGAGAAGTATTTTGAAGGTTTTTTGAAAGGTAGCACATGAAAATTTACTTGGAATGGCTTGCAAATACCATGCATAGGAATTTATAGTGGACACAATGGCAAACTTGGTTTTTGGGAGTTGGATGCACGAGTAGAGCTCATACTCGGTACAAAGTGAGGGCTAACAAAAGACTGGGAGCGACCAACTAAGAGAGCAATAACGGCCATAATCATGCAAAGCAACAAAGCAACATTAAAAGAAGCATAAGATGGCATCAAAAGTCAAAAACTAAATGATCATAGAGGCTATTGGCGACTTTGTAAGAGTCTAACATGTGTGAGTATGCGCTAAGTCAACCCAAATAAAGCATCAAGGAGAAAACCAAAATAATGCTTCCATACAATAAAAACAACGCATGATTTTTTCAAAGGCTCATTAAGCAATCTCAGTTATTTAAGACAAGTCATGCTACAGCAAAACCACTAAGCATACTATCAAAAAGACATCAAGCATGACATGAAAAAGCCTAAGCCGCAGTCTACACAAGCTCCTTCTTGTACCACTATTTTGCACAAAGCTTTTTCTCTATTCCAACACCATTTGAAATTTTTTAAAACACCTCTTTTGATGAAAACCAATAAAGTTCAGAGGAAAAAATACACCTTGATGAAAAGATATAACAAGATCTGAACAAAAATCAAGGTGAAAAATGCAAGCTAAACGCAGTAGCAGAAAAAGAGAACACTCGTTGAAATGATAAGAGTGAAAACTAGAGTGTTCTTGGCAAATGAAAAGCGAGTTGATCTCCTCCAAAAGAAACATGATGTGATCTAACCATTTATTGCAGCAAACAAAACAAAAGAAAACTGAAAACTAAAACAACTGACGCTCCAAGAAAAACGCATAGTGCATGAAGCAATAAAAATATAGTTTCTTGAAAGGTGACCTAATTTTTGCCGATGAAGAAGGGGTGCCTCGGGGGCATCCCCAAGCTTTGACACTTGTACTTCTTGGATATTTCTTGGGGTGATGCATGGGCATCCCCAAGCTTGAGCTTTTGTCCATTCTTCAACTCATCTCATCACTCTCCGATCCCTACACTTGAAAACTTCCTTCATACAAAACTAAACACAATTCTATTAGCAACATTAGTGTAAGCATAGTAATGAATCAACCCTTTTTGCATCAGGTTTCGACCTAAAACCACCACATATAAAGCATATACTACTGTAGCAACTTCCCCAAAAGTTCCGTGATCAAAAGAACTCAAAAAGAAAGCGATAAAGCGGCAAACACAAATATTGGCAAAAATCTGTCAAAACAGAATAGCTGATAAAGGTCGAATTTTTGAGGGGTTTTCTGTTGCTCAAATCAAAAAGTGTTCAACTAATGAAAGTTTGGATATAACCTGGGGCATATGCTCAAGAAATCGCAGGTCCAAAAGATATACAGAGAATTTTCACGAATTTTTATGGTGCAGTACCGAAAACTGTTTCAGGACAGCAACATCCCCAAATCTTACCTCACTCAAATTAGAGGCTTCTCTTGGCACAACAACGAAATAAAAAGGATAAGGAGCGGTTATTACAGTAGTAATAACTTCCAAGACTCAAATAAAAGAAAAAGTACTGAAAATAATCAATGGTTATCTCCCAAGAGTGTTTTTCTTTAACGCCTTTGAGCTAGGCGCAGTAAATTGTAAAGATGCTCATGTGGGTGCCATATAAGAGCTTGAAGCAAAGGCGCCATATAGGAACTTAAAGCAATAGAGAGCATCAAAAAGCAAATGTGAAAGACATTTATATCTGAACCACTTCCTATGCATAGGAATCTTGTAAGAAAATAAATCAACGAGGCACATAGTAGCAAGCATGGATAGATAAAACAAGTGCCACTTCAAGATTTGCAACATAAAGAGGGGAAACTTAATATTGTTGAGATCCATCAAACCATATTTCCCTCTCTCATAGTAACTTTCAGTAGCATCATGAATAGAACTAACAATATAACTATCACATAAAGCATCCCTATCATGAGCCACATGCATAAAAGAATTAATACTCACCACAGGAACTATAGTAGTAGGAGCAGATTTAACAGAATAATTATTCTCATCACCATAATCATCAAAAACAGGAGGCATATTGTAATCATAACTAATTTTATCCTCAATAGTTGGTGAACTGAAAATATTATACTCATCATTATAACCATCATAAACTAGAGGTTTAGTATCATCACAAGCTAAAGAACAGCTATTTCGCAAAGCATATTCTTCAAACATATCATCATAAGGAGGAACATCACATATGGGAGATAAAATATTATTAAAACAAACTTTCTCCACTAAAGCTGGGGAACTAAAAATATCATGCTTAACAAAACCAGCTTCCCCAAGCTTAGACTTTTCTATAGCATTAGTAATAACGGTATTTAAAGCATTCATACTAACAACACTATTAGTATGCAAATTAAGCTCCAAAGGTTCTTCAATTTTCTCATCAAATCTAAACACAGGAAAAAGACTAAAGAACTCTTTGTTGTCCATTAAGCCTAACTAGTGAAAATAAAAACAAGAAACAAAAAGATGTAATTGCAGAATCTAAAGGAAATAACTTCGAGCACTCACTAGCAACTAAAAGACTTAGTAGCCAAAGGATGTGAGTACCTTTTACCTTACCTCCCCGGCAACGGCGCCAGAAAAGAACTTAATGTCTACACACGCTTCTGTTCTTGTAGACACTGTTGGGCCTCCAAGTGCAGAGGTTTGTAGAACAGCAGCAAGTTTCCCTTAAGTGGATCACCCAAGGTTTATCGAACTCAGGGAGGAAGAGGTCAAAGCTATCCCTCTCAAGCAACCCTGCAATTACTATACAGAAAGTCTCTTGTGTCCCCAACACACCCACTACACTTGTCAGATGTATAGGTGCACTAGTTCGGCGAAAAGATAGTGAAATACAAGTAGTAGTGATGATTATAAGTAGCAAATGTGACTTGAAGTAAATATCGCTGCGAGCAAACATGTAACAAAACAGGAAGTAAACGGTGTGCAATGCTTGGAAACAAGGCCTAGGGATCATACTTTCACTAGTGGACACACTCCCAACAAATATAACATAATTGAACAAACAAATAACTTCTCTTCACTATGGTACTCTGAATTACTCTCCTATTGAATAACACTAATCATTGCGTAGGGCTACGAAGCACTCCTCAAAGTTCATCAAGTACTTGACAAACACCACTCATAGAGATATCCAAATCAAATCACAACTCAAGATAGATATTATTGCAACTTAGACCAAGTACTAACACGGTGCACACACTGTCAACATTACACCATGAAATGAGGAATAGATCACTTCAATACTATCATAGTGATAATTATTCTCATAATCTATAAGAGATCACAATCGTAGCCTAGACCAAGTACCACCATGATGCACGCACTGTCACCGTTACACCATGGCAGGAGGAATAGATTACTTTAATAACACACTAGAGTACACATAATGAAGAAGAGTAACATCTACTTATTCAACATGATACAAAGCTCACGATCACATAAAGATCACATCATGGGAGAGAGAGGTGAAACACATAGCTACCGGTAGAGCCCTCAGCCCCGGGGATGAACTACTCCCTCCTCATCATAGGAGACAGCAAGGTTGATGGAGATGGTGGTGAGGTCGATGGAGACGGCGGAGACGGCGATGGAGACCGATGGAGATGGCTTCGGGGGCACTTCCCCGTCCCGGCAGTGTGCCGGAACAGAGACTTCTGTCCCCCAAAATTCATCGACGGTGGCGGCGGAGCTACGGAACTGTTCTGGAAATTTCGCCGACTCCCCTAGGGTTTTCCATCCCGAGGCTTTATATAGGCGAAGGGGCGTCGTCAGGGGGCAGCCAGGGGCTCCTCACACCAGGGTGGCGCGGCCAGGGCCTGGACCGCGCCACCTATGTGTGAGGGCGGCCTCTGGCCCCCCTCCGGCTCTCTTTCGGTCTTCAGGAAGCTTCTGGGAAAAATAAGACTTCTGGCTTTTGTTTCGTCCAATTCCGAGAATATTTCCTGTGTAGCTTTTCTGAAACACAAAAATAGCAGAAAACAGGGAACTGGCACTGTGGCATCTTGTCAATAGGTTAGTTCCAGAAAATGCATAAAAACGCCACAAAGTGTAACGAAACTCAAGGCAAATGGTGTAAAAACAAGCATGGAGCATCAAAAATTATAGATACGTATGAGACGTATCAATCCATAGACTACAGCATCGGATCCATGTCCACAATCAAAAAGATTATTCGGATTTGTTCATAAGAAACCAAAGATACAATCAAAAAGATCGAAGATTCATACACTCACAAAATCAAAAAAGTCCTGAAAAAATGGCCAGAAATCTCCCAAAGCTGGGAAGATCTGGCCCAGATCCACCGCGGCGTCGAGGTTGAGGCTCGAGATCTGAGCCTCGTCGGGGTAGAACTCCCTCCCATCGGCGAGGCAGTGACACTGCACCGCGCCCTAGCGCCTCCACCTTCACCGGTGATGGCGTCCCAGAGAAGCAGCAGTCCGGTGCCGGCCGGCGGTCGCCGAAGTAGATCCGGCCGGAGAAGCAACGGCCCGGGCCGCCGTCGTCGTCCGCCGGAGAAGGAGCGCTCGTGGCCGCCTCGGGGTGTGGAGGGCGCCCGACACCGCTGTAGAAGGTGGAGTTGCTGGGGCGCAACCGCCGGCGCTTGCTGGGCGGTTTAGGGCACCGCCGGCCATCGGGATCTGGGGCGGGGGTCGGGATCTGGCGGGGCGGGTCTAGCCGCCGCCAGAGCTGGGGGAGCGGGGGGATTTGTTAGGGTTTCAGGGCTGGTGGAAGGTTTTATACCCCACCTTGTAAGGACTGCGGGTTGAATTCGTAAAACTACACCGAGTTTGTTGCAAAAACACGAAGTGACAATCTCCAATGGAAACAGACGGTGAGAGATTAGGTCATGGCGCCCTAAGGTCATGTAAACTTCATTTTGCGTGTGAAAGACCTTACTTTACATGCATATGTGGGTCCTTGTAGTGTGAAAGAGGCTAAAAGAAGTAGAAAATGGATAGTTATTTATTTGACCATGGGGGACCTACAAGCGGTTCCTCACAGTGTAGAAAAATCTACCGGTTCCTAAATCTGACACATTTTCTTTTGAACTGAACCAACAATGTGGTTGGTCTAAGTGCACAACTAAGCACTACTAAGAAAATCCTCATAGGGGTCAGTTAGTTGGTGGCGCACCATTTTGTCACCACACCGCTGACACGTGCAGTGACGTGGAAAAAACATCCGCACCACCATTATAGACGGGTCGGTGGCGTGACAGCATGACCCACTACGTCACCATTAGGTAGGCCCGACCATGGATCCAATGTGCGTGTAGATCGTGGCGTGGTACAAATTCCTCACGCCACCGGCATGCTCATAATGGTGGTGTTGGATACGAGGTGCGCCATGTCTAAGAGGTTGATGCTGGCGTTGAATGATTTCCAATGCTAGAATCAAAAGGTCGTGGCCGCGTGACCTGCTCCAGGTCTATAATAAAGCGCCCGCCTGTGTCGTTTCTTATCGTCTACCATTTCTTAGATCTACATCGCTGCTAGCTCTCACCGGTGCCGCACCTCGCCATAGCCACCCTTCCTCGATGCACCGCGTCGGACCTCATCGCCCCTGCAGGCCCCTCGTTGGAGCCACCCATCCTTGCTGCACCACACCGGACCTCGTCGCTCGTATAGGCCCCTTGTCGGAGCCACCCTTCCTCGCTACACCGCGTCGGACCTCGTTGCCCCTGCAGGCCCCCCGCTGGAGCTGCCCTTCCTCGCTGGACCCACCCTCCCTCGCGTTGTGGTAAACTGCGCCCCTCCCCCGCCTCTACTGTGCATCGCCTTCCGGTTACTGTCTGCATCGCCGGTATCATGTGCGCGTACCAGCCGCCCTGCCGACGTGAAATCATGGCTATTTAATTTGTGCAATGTCGGTCTCCAGATCCGCCGTGCATGCCTGCAGCCGCCGGTGTGAAATCTTTGTGTTTGAAATAATTTGTTCAAATCTGATTAGAAACTTGTTTATTGTGCATCGCCGGTCAGTAGATCCGCTGGTAGGATTTGTAGCCATGACAACGTGCCAAGTATGCGGCAGCATTGATTATTCATCTGGCACGGCGAGCGGCATTGTGTTTAGCATTGACATGCGCCCGGAGTTCATAAATTATATGGTAATTACCATAATATTGCTTTTAATTATATAGTGTCGTAACATATGTCTTGCAATATTTGTGTTTATGTTGAATGTCCCTTCCAATTTACGGCTTCCGTTTAATGATGCTGTACAAAATTGAAGATATGTATAATGTTTGGCGCATGAAAAAGTATATGAATTTAAAGTGAAGAAAGGATCGATAAGGACTACTATACCAGATTCTGGTTGGAGCCTGTTTGTGCATGAGAATGGCCTATGCCGCGACGAAAATATCATGTTTTGTTTCAACATGATAGAAACCGTATGGAGAATAGATATAGTTTATCTCATCTAGTGTAATGTTATATATGTTAATTAGTAGATTAAGACTTCTAGTTGTGAGTCATAATCTCTATCTATGTGTATAAAGACTTCTAGTTGTAAGTCTTAATCTATGTGTAAAGACTTCCGGTCATAATCTATGTGTAAAGACTTTCAGTCATAATCTATGTGTAAAGCCTTCTCGTTCGAAATCTGATGCCCGCACACCAACGGCGCCTAAAACAAAATACTGGTCGGTGTGGTCCCGCATATCCGATCGAACGCCGTCTGAGAAAGTGATAGTGGCGTGGTCCCGCACGCCACCAAATGCATGGAACGGTGGCATGACCGCCACCGCGCCACCAGCACTCGGGATAATGGTGGCGTGATGCGCCACGCTACTATTACGCCTCGAATAGTGGTGCAAAATTGGTGGCGTGCTGAATCCGCGCCAGCAAAGGCGAAAACGCCGCGCTACCAATAGCCTATTTTGTACTAGTGAAGTATTCCCCGTTATACATGGAACTACATCCTCTAACTTATACAACAAACGTCGGAAATCCATTTTGGCTCATAGGAGCATATGCAAATCATTTTTGAAAATATCTAAAAATTCTGAACAAAAATTCTTAGCGTGCATCTAGGCATTTTATGTTCACTCACCAAGTTTTGTAAAAAAAAAAGATAATTTTTGTGACCTGTGTAAAAAAGACAAATTTTTATGCTACAAAATTGCTATTTACGTAACTGTTTTTTGTCATTTTTACACAGGCCACAAAAAATGTCCTTTCTCACCAAAACTTTGATGGATGGACATAGAATGTTCATATGCATACCCAAAATTTTTTGTTCAATTTTTTAATTTTTTTTAAATACATTTAAAATGTATTTTCATAATAGATGCATTTGCTCCTATGAGCCAAAACACCATGTCTAACAAACGTTAGAGAACTTATAGTACTCTAACTTTCATTTTTCCAAAAGTGTGATCAATGCCAAAATTACTCAAATTAACTTGCAGTACAAATTTATATATGTAATGCACAATATGCCCATACGTATTTGTAGCATGTGTACTAGTTGTACATAACGTGGGTAGCTAGCTAGCCTGGCCAAGTACGTATTTGTAGGCATATATCGTACATGCAACGCAAACGTACACTCTCCCATGCATGTCATAATCTATTACCGTTGGATAACGGCACTCTCTCTAACCCAAATTACTTGTCGCTAGATACATGACAAGTAATATGGATGGTTTAAATATATGCAATGGTCTGATGGATATAATACAAGCTAAACCAAGTATATATCTGAGTTATCCTGGAATTACTTAATAGTACAAACCGGCCAACACTTACAAGTGAGAACACACCACCACCCTCTCAAAAAAAAAAGAGAACACACCACCACACCATAGAAGATAAATTAGCATTTTGCATGATGAATGCATGCATATCATGCAAGCAAGCAAATTATCACTATCTACCAAGCTAGTCGCTCCAACAATTGGGTTGCACCGTCGGCCGCCTCGCCGTCACCGTAGAAGAAGCTGCTGCGTCTGCCGCCGCTCGATGAAATCATCAATCGGTTCTGTTCGTGCTCATAGCTGTTGTTGCTGCTTTCGCCGTAGTACTGCCGTTGCTGATGATGATCCAGCAGCAGGCCGTCGCTGGCCAGCACGCTGTGGCCCGTGCAATTCTCAGCTGCCGCTGGAAACAGCTGGTGGTCATCCTGCTGCTGCAGCTGCAAGCTCCCAAAGACGAAGCTCTCCAGGCTACTGTTGTTTCTGACGATGTCGTTGCTGTTTCTGGAGAAGTCGAAGTAGAGCCCGCCACCGCCATTGTCGGCGGAGCACAACGACGGCGAGCCAGACACGAGAAGGCCTGAAGATGCAGCAGAAGTCGCGTGGTGGTGCTTCTGCTGCTCAAGGGAGAAGCCACCGCATGGATGCACTTGTGCTGGTACTGGTATGCCGCCGGCAGCTGCGGCCATGAGCAGATGCAGCTTCTTCTTGAGCTTGGTGTTCCAGTAGTTCTTGATGTCGTTGTCGGTCCTCCCGGGGAGCTGCGCGGCGATGACGGACCACCTGCTGCCGATGGTGGCGAACAGGCCGCAGATCAGCCGGTCCTCCTCGTCGGAGAAGCCGCCGTGCTTGATGTTTGGCCGAAGGTAGTTGAGCCAGCGCAGACGGCAGCTCTTCCCACACCTCCTCAGCCCTGCACATCCCCACAGACAGCGGAGCGGATCGATCGAGTTGGAACTGCAAGCGTGGAGACTAAGAAATGATGAACGAGTACTACACATATTGTACATACCTGCTTTGGTGGGGAGCGCGATCCAGTTGCCGCCGGTGCCATAGCTGTGGATGTACTCCCTGAGCTTCCTGTCCTCCTCCGGTGACCATGGCCCTTTCTTCACGCTCCCCTTGTCACAGCACGGAGCTCGACCCATCTGGCTGAACTCAAGGGAGAAACGCAAAATTTGGAACACAAAACTTGCCAGGCAGCTACCCAGGGCTGGAGATATAAATATAATCCAGTGTAGCAAACAAGTCAATGGAGGACGGAAGGAGAGGAGACGAGGATGGCTGGCTGGCTCTTTTCACCTAGCGATGCAGTGCTATAGTGCTATCTATTGTTCTGTACAACACATCTCTCTCCCTCATGACAATGACAGTGACAATGTGACATCCATCTCTCCCTTTGCACTGTCATCTCATCAATCTTACATACACACGGACGGCCCAAACAACTAGGCTACACCTCACCATTTCATCATCCCTTGTACTTTCCGACCCTCTTCCTTTTTGGTGCATCCTGTCCCTTAACTTACAACACACACTCCCTGTCTAGTCATAACTCATAACTAGCTACTGGAGTACTAAAATAGGTCGTGCCAAGGGCAATTAACCAAGCGAGTGTGCATCTAGATGTCCACATTTTTCTTGACATGGTGATGTTGCAGAAGTCGTCTGTACTTCATATGAATAATTTTATTTGTCACAACAAAAAACTCTCATACTAGCTAAAGTACAAGTTAAGGTAGATAGATCAAGATAACGACCTAAGTATGAACATATACTAGCAAGTTACTAGCATCTACACCCTCCGCCCTCTAAAGAATGTACTTCTAACTTTGTCAGAGAGTTAAACTTTTTCATGTTTGACCATGTTTAAATAAAAGGAAACTAACATTTATGCCACCAAGTTGGTACCATTACATTCATGATGAAATATATTTTCATCATATAGCTATTTGGTTTCGAAAATGTTATTTATTTTTACATAAACCCTGTCAAAGTTTAAAATAATTGACTCTTCAAGAAAGTTGGAACTACACTCTTTTAAAGATGGATGAAGTAGGCTAAGTTGGAATCATTTACATGAAAATGGCCATACCCAACATTTTTTCTATAGGAGGCCACGGCCAACCATTGGCATCGATTGATTAAACAGATATACCAATAGAAAAAGCTCACAAATGTATATAGGAGTAGAGCTAATCGTACATTGGTATTTTTTTGCCAAATATGGCCCTTTGGTGAAACTAATATTCCTTGTAAATTATTTTGAAGTCTGACCCTCATCAAAATTATTTTGAATATGACCCCTATGTGTAATGCCAACGAGAATGGAGCTGAAATATTGCACGTCGGCACAAAGGATGGTCGGTGCAACAGCGAGGTCGGCGCCTAACTGAGATTGGCGCCAATGGCGTTGGTGCCAAACCACTTGAGCCGGTATTTGCTGAATTTTCTTGGCGCCCATGTGCATAGCTTAGGCCTCATTCTCGTTGGCGCTGAACATAGGGGTCAGATTTCCTAATAATTTATCTAGGTTGTCAAATGAGATATTGCTTTTGCTAAAAAGCCAAATTTTGCAAAAAAAAATATATAAGTCCAAAAAAATGAGCCATTTCATCCATTTTAAAGCATATCTGATCGATAAACACAAAAACTAAAGCCTACAAAAAAGATTCCCGATAAAACAAAGGCACTATCCAGGTTTGTTGAAGTCAACAAATTCCTCACATCTTGATTTCATCTATGTATTCCGTGAGGAGTATGTGAAAGATAAAATCTGCATCTGGCCATTGTTATGGCAGTGATTATTATTGAGACCACAACATATGGACAAATTGGATGTTTAGAGTGCATACTCATACAGTCATACGAGCTCACATTTGAAGTATCGGCCAACTCATCATCGAAATTTTGCATATAATGTGGTAATGCAATATAAAAAGGACACGCATGGTCAATAATATTGTGTATCGTTGGATAACATAATCATCATACATTCTCTAAATAAAATAAGATCAAAATCTACATTAGATAATAGTAACACAAGGGAGTACCCCACGGTGAGCGAATTAAAATGTTCCACACACATTATTTAGCATAGCACATAGGATTTGGCTACAAAAAGGAGATCAATTATTTTTGACACTCCAATGATAATGACGTCGAGTTCGCGAGGGCCACCGTTTAAGACAAATAGTACCACATGACCACAGTGTAGCTAGAATTGCTATTTTCAACTCCATCGTCAAGTCACCCATTGCATCTGTCTCCGGCATTATCTTCATCTGTGCTTTTTTGTGCTAATTAAATTACAATTAATTATCACTTTCTTCCGTTTAACTAGAGTAGTTAGCATGAAACTACTACATTTATGGTTGAATTCACCGTTTGGTACCACATTAAGTTCTTGGAACCAAAATCCACTAATTTGCTACAAGATTTTTGCAATTCTGACAAATCTCACAGGCTGGTAGCCAATTGACAGAGTTTTTGACAGCAGGCCCCACTTATCAGCTCTAAGGTGGCATAAACAGGGTTATTTTGGAAAGGTGGACATTACCCCACACGTAAGTGCAATTGAAAACCCAAAATTCATTGTTCTTTCCCCGCTCACAGCCAGGTCAATAGTCAACCGGAGGCAGCCCTCCATCCCTGCCGCGAGCCAGCCCCCACCTCCACCGGCCATAGCCACACCACCGCTGCTGCCCTGCTAGCGATGTCCTTGGACCCATAGATCGACGCTACCGCTCCAAGCCCACCGGACCCGGAGATCGACACTACTGTCGCCGCCCTTCTCTCGTCGAGCTCGCCGCGGCCAGGAGATCGACGGTGGCCACCGCCGTCGAGGAAGATGTGACGCAGCATGGTGGGGTGTGAGTAGGATCTCTCGGCGGACAGCGGGCTGCTCCACGCCTAGCTAAGGTACGGACTTGCAGTGGTTGACAGCGGCGCTACAAGATTGAGAGAAGCTCAGAGAGGTCGGGCGCGAATTGGAGGCGACGAAATCTGTCATACCCTCTCCCTCGACGGTTGATAATGAATCTCCAGCTAAGCGGGCGAGCTCTCTGGGCCCAGAGTCAGAGAAGACTAAGTCCAAGATCAGCGTGTTTGTGTGTGCATAGCCGTCAGGTGGGACCAGTGGGCCCGGTCGTTCCCCTTGTTATAAGGGGCGTTGTATCACTCGAACACGGCATGTAATCGGAAATGAACTGAATCCTCGTCCTCTCTCTCTGGTTCTCATCTCGTCCTTGCTCATCTCACCCAACTCTCCTATTGTTCGTCGTCTGTGATCGACCCCCATCACAGGGTCATCACAATTGGTATCAAGAGCCTTAGATCCGCTTGCACGCACTCACAAACCCGAGATTGGACTGTAAAATTCCAACGCAAAGGTGTTGAATCACCTCAGTGAATCGGCACAAAATCCTACGCGGGGTTAGTCTCGATTTAGGACGAGTAGCAACGGCGCCATCTAAGTCTTCTGCGCCGACGGTGCAAACCATGTTCGTGTTGGAGAAGATGGATGAGGTGAACAAGACGTTGCAGGAGCTGCTGGGCTGTGTCACCACCATCACGGAAAAGATGGTGAGCGTTTGCAAGCATATGGAGGACTACAAAACGAATCTGGATGACATCAAGCGCAAGCTCATCGAGGGTGACCGCACCGCTATCCTTCCATGCCTTGCGGTGCATCCGAACAAAGGGGGCCTCATCAACAACGGATTACCCCTCCTTGACATGCCGCAGACCTCCGTGGCGGGCGCTGCAGCAGGGGGAGCACCTACTTTTCATACCGCTCCGAATTCTCCCGTCGATTCGGAAGAGGTACGCATTCGTGCTCCGCGCCATGATTTTCCAAAATTTCATGGGGAGACACTGTTGATGTGGATCGATCAGTGTCCTACCTATTTCGAGATGTTTTGGATTACTCATGTTCAGTGGGTGAGTATGGCCTCACTGTATTTAGAAGGTAAAGCTGCCTTGTGGTATCAGTCTCTGAGGGCTCGATGCATTGGGAAAAATTCATGGCTGCTGTTTTAGAGGAGTTTGGGCAGGATAAATATGATGGTTAGATGAGTAAATTGATGCAACTTCGACAAACTGGCACTGCCAGTGAGTATAGACAGGCGTTTGAGGACTGCATGTATCATCTACTCGCAGTAGATGCATCTCTTAGTCCTAGATGGTTTGTGTCTCAATTTGTGTTTGGGCTGCAAGATGATATTTGTGCTGCTGTTCGTCTGCAAGGTCCTACCAGCATTGCTCGGGCAGCCTCGCTAGCAAGGATTTAGGAAGAGTAATCTGAACATCATCGCCCACGAGCACGCGCTGTAGCGCCTACCAAGCATCCTCCGTTACCACCTGTTGTTACCCGGACACCCGTGGGTAAACCAGACTGGCCAAAGAAGCAGGGCAATGGTGATTTCAACAGAGAACGTTAGCTATGTGATTTTTGGTGTGCTAATGGTCTGCACTTCATGTGTGGTGACAAATACTCTTGTGACCATAAGTGCAAACGATCTGGTCAGCTACTGATGATTGAGGTCAGGGAGTTTGGCGAAGTGCTGTCAGATGATGCAGTTCATGCATTGGAATTGTTAGAAGAAACTGGAGTTCCCGCAGGGTGCTATCTGCTATCCTTGGATGCTTTGGCAGGAACAACTGGTGAAGAAACAATATGTTTACGCGCATTGGTTGGCAATTAGATCATGTTGTTGCTGATCGACTCAGGTAGCACGCACAATTTTGTCACTAAGTCATTTGTTGAGCGTGCTGGTTGTGTTATTTCACCTGCACCTGCTATGTTAGTTAATGTGGCAAATGGGGAGGTCATGGTTTCTTAGGAACAAGTGCAAGGTCTGACCTGGTGGACTCAAGGGCACACTTTCGTCGATGATATGCGCATTACGGACATTGGAGCGTATGATGCAATTTTGGGTGTCAATTGGTTGAAGCAATTTAGTAAAACAACCAATAAATGGGTGGACAAGAATATCTCCTTCCATTACAAAGGCAAGGATATTATGCTGCAAGGGCTACAGAGTAAACCTACTACAGAACTGTCTATGTTATCAGTGGAGCAACTCCACAAATGGTTATCTGGCAATGAGGTGTGGGCTGTTGCCATAGTTGATTCCCTGTCTACAATGATTTCTTCTGATGCATCTCAGTTGTCTCCAGATTTACAAGCCTTGCTCGCTGAAAATCAAGATGTTTTTGTAGAGCCTAAACACTTGCCACCACAGAGAGCCTTAGATCATGCTATTTCTCTGCCAGAAGAAGCTCAACCTGTGAATTCTAGACCTTATCAGTATTCTCCCTTACAAAAGGATGAAATCGAAAGACAAGTAGAGGAAATGTTACAAGCTGGGGTTATTACCACTAGCATGAGTCCTTTTGCTTCTCCAATGTTGTTAGTTAAAAAGAAAGATGGGTCATGGCTGGGACCAAGTACTTTTCTAAGTTAGATTTACGAGTTGGCTACCATCAAATCAGAGTCAAGCCTGAAGATGAGATCAAAACTACTTTTAAAATGCACCATGGACATTACCAGTTCAGAGTCATGCCCTTTGGGTTAACAAATGCCACAGCAACATTTCAGTGTGTGATGAATTCCATATTTGCACCATTTCTTCAGAAATTTGTCATTGTGTTTCTAGATGACATTTTGGTTTACAGTTCTTCTTGGTTAGAACACTTGCAACATCTGTAGTTAGTGCTGCAAAAGTTGAGGGATTCCCAATTTTATGCTAAACTCAGCAAATGCAATTTTGGGCCACATAGTATTCACTATCTGGGTCACATCATTTCAGATGCTGGTGTCTCCAGTGATCCTGAAAATACTACAGCAATGGAAAATTGGCCCACACCCAGCACAGTTATAGAACTGAGAGGTTTTCTGGGTTTGACATGCTATTATAGAAAGTTTGTGCACAATTATGTTCTGATTACCAAACCCTTAACACAATTACTTACAAAAAAGGGTTTCAGTTGGACACTAGAAGCAGATGCAGCTTTCCAACATCTGAAAACTACTATGTTATCCACTCCAGTGCCAGCTTTACCAGATTTCAATCTGCCATTTACTATGGAGACAGATGCTTGTGACATAGGGATAGGTACTGTTCTTATGCAAGATGGACATCCCATTTCTTATCTGAGCAAAGCCCTGGTCATTCAGAACAAGAAGCTGTCAATCTATGAGAAAGAATTCCTAGCTGTTATCATGGTAGTGGACAAATGGAGACAATACTTGCAAAGGGGTCCTTTCACTATTGTCACTGACCACCGGAGCCTGAGTAATTTAACAGAGCAACATTTGATAACTGAGTTACAAAGGAAAGCAATGTCTAAATTGGTGGGTCTTCAATTTACTATCAAATATAGAAAAGGACTAGAGAATGGGGCTGCAGACTCTTTATCTAGAGTTGGTCATCGTTTGGTTACACAGACTGTGTCCTCTTGTACTCCTGAGTGGATTTAGGAAGTTCTTAACTCCTACACTAATGACAGTCATGCAAGCACACTTCTGCATGAATTGGCAATTCAGTCACCAAATGACAAGGGTTTTTCACTTGAACAAGGTTTAATTAAATACAAGGGCAGACTTTTCATTGGTGACAATGCTGCTCTGGAGACAAAATTAATTTCTTCTCTCCATGATAGTGCCATTGGTGGCCACTCAGGCATTCATGCCTCTTACCAACGAGTCAAGCAGCTGTATCATTCGCAGGGACTCAAAAGTGTAGTGGAAGCTTATGTCAAGCAATGCACAATTTGTCAAATGGCCAAAACAGTTCACCAGAAGCAAGCATGCCTGTTGCAGCCCTTGCCACTACTAGAGGCCCCTTGGCAGTGTATTACTATGGACTTTATCGAAGGATTACCCACTTCTGATGGCGCCAATGCAATTCTAGTGGTGGTCGATCGCCTAACCAAGTATGCCCATTTTCTGCCTATTCGACATCCCTTTACTGATGCTACTATCGCCAAGCTATTCATCGATAGCATTGTGAAGCTTCATGGAGTACTGATGCGGCACGGTGTTGATGTAATTTCACCGTCCAGTTGGGAACCCGAAGAGGAAGGTATGATGAGCACATCAGGAAGTTTTCCCTCAGTAAGAAACCAAGGTTTGTCAGTCCAGGAAAAAGCCAAACTCCAGAAGGTGATGCTTGCAAGCCTAGTGACACTCCAACAAGGGCGCCGTTTATGACACTTGTTAGCGCGTCTTCAACTAGTAGCAACGCGGAACCTGCACACAACACAACCAAATACTTTGCTCTCAACTTACGATGAGGTTGTCAATCTCACCGGTTTGCTGTAAACAAAGGTATGAGTGTATCGAGTGGAAAGCAATAGTAATATGCGAGAAAGTAAACAGTGCGAGTAATAGTAAAACGGTGTAACAATATAAAGGAAATTGGACCGGGGTCCACAGTTCACTAGTGGTGTCTCTCCATAAGATAAATAACACATGCTGGGTAAACAAATTACAGTTGGGCAATTGATAGAATAAAGATAATGTGCATATGTCGCGAGGATCACTATGAGATTTACTCTGGGCATTACAACAAGATACATAGACCGCCATCCAACTGCATCTATGACTAATAATCCACTCATGGGGATATCGTCCGAACACCCCATGAGTATTAAGTTGCGAACAATAGATAACTGCATTAAGCAAAGTGTGTAATGTAAACAAAGCATATGCCCTTGGACATAAGAATGTTGTTTTCTCCCTAGTGGCAACAGCACATCTACAACCTTAGAGGTTTCTGTCACTCCCCCAGATTAAATAGAGGCATGAACCCAACTATCGAGCATTAATACCCCCTCTTGGACTCACTAGTATCTACTTGGCCAAGATAGCTAATAACAACGGAGAGCATGCAAGATCATAAACAACATAGAGATAACATAAGATATATGATTCAGCACATCAACTCAACATAACACCAATATTCATCGGATCCCAACAAACACAACATGTAGAATTACATAACGGTGATCTCGATCATGTAAGGCAGCTCACGAGATCTAAACATGAAGCACATGGTGGAGAAGACAACCATCTAGCTACTGCTATGGACCCATAGTCCAAGGTAGACTACTCACTCATCGCGCCGGAGGAAAGCATGGCGATGAAGAAGACCTCCGGTGGCGATTCCCTTCTTTGGCAGGGTGCCGGGAAGAGCTTCTGGACCCTCCCGATCTCGGGTCGACGACGGCGGCGGATCACGATGTGTTTCTGAAAAATTGATCGGGTACTTAGGTTTTTCCCGTCGGGGGGTCTTTATAGGCGAAGGGGCATCGTCAGAAGTGGACCGAGGCGGCCTCAAACATAGGGGGCGCGGCCAGGGCCTGGGTCACACCGCCCTACTTTGTGGCCAGCTCGTGGCCCCTCTCCGTCTCCTCTTCGGTTCTCTGGAAGCTTCGGGAAATTTCTGGATGTTCGGCATTTGTTTCGTCTAATTCCGAGAATATTTCCTGTGTAACTTTTCTGAAACACAAAAATAGCAGAAAACAGGGAACTGGCACTGTGGCATCTCGTTAATAGGTTAGTTCCGGAAAATGCATAAAAACTCCTGTAACGAAACACTAACAAATGGTGTTAAAACAAGCACGGAGAATCAAAAATTATAGATACATTTGAGACGTATCAGCATCCCCAAGCTTAACTCCTGCTCGTCCTCGAGTAGGTAAGTGATAACAAAAGAAATAATTTTTGAGGTGACATGCACCTACACAATCTTGATCATCTATGTAAAGCATTGAGTGTTGGGATCAAAGAACTTAAAACATGGGCATGAAAGATATAATCTTGATAGAAGAAACTTAGCAACCATGTTATAACATGAAAAAGAACACAAACAAAAGATCATGAAAATGAAACAATGAAAGTCAAATGTTTGTTCAAATCATATGGAAAAACATACAAATGGTTTTTAGCTTGTCCTTCATAAGAGAGCAAAACAGAAATGCATAGGACACCTTCAAGTTTAAGAGGGCGACTAGATACAAATAATTTAAGAACAAGTGAAACCAACATCATGAATCAATCAATGAAAACTTTGGGACAATGCACATTATACTCAGAATGGCAACTATGCTCTCTTAGACGGTGCATAAAGATAGAAGGTGGTGACTCAACATAAAAGTAAAAGAAAGGCCCTTCGCAGAGGGAAGTAGTGATTGCAAGTTTTATAAACCTTCAAAAATTATGGTACTTACTAGCTTTGAGCTCTCATTGCCCCCATCATAGGTATCTTGAATGGTTAAAGTTAATGCAAATACACTTATGATGCATATGCTTGACAAATCATAAGTTGAAAACCTCGTGTCCCGTGAAGTACGAATACCCAAACCTCATGCTACTCGACTTAGAGTCCCAAGCAAGCTCTTGTCATTGTAAGTATACACGTATCATCGAGAACCGCCAACGGGGTACCTCCGTGTCTGATGACATGGAACAAGCCCACATCAAAATGACAGGACAAACAGACAATGAACACCTCAGCATCTCTTTTATTTACCATTGGTATAGCTTTTTATTGTGAGATGCGTCGTCGAATGTTCACTATGGGCATGTTGTAAATTTCCACCATAAATTATCCATGGCTTAGATTAGCGGCCCAGGCGTTTCTCTAACACATACACAAACTCCATGATCCCGCAAGATTCCCAAATTATTTCACATCGCGAGTATCCATAAACAAAAGAGCACGATATCAACTCAAATAAGAAATGCAATGTTGAAAGCTTGCCCCATGATGGCATGGCTGGGCTAATTTCCAACTTACAACTTGCAAGCATAACAACTCAACATAAGAGAGCCACAATGTCAAATTTTTAAGAACGAGGAAAATAAAGTGTGCCATCAGGTTCGTGAGAGCTTTATTGACCAATTTTCGCATAACACCAAAAGAGTTTAATTTGAAGGATAGATAAAAGCAAGTCAAATGTACTTTGGAATATCAAATTGCTAATAGGTATGTATGGTGGACACATTGGAATAACTTGTTTTTTAGGAGTTGGATGCACGACTAGAGCTCATACTCAGTACAAAATGAGGGCTAGCAAAAGACTGGGAGCGACCAACTAAGAGAGCAATAACGGCCATAATCATGCAAAGCGACATAGCAACATTAAAAGAAGCATAAGATGGCATCAAAAGTCAAAAACTAAATGATCATAGAGACTTATGGCGACTTGGTATGAGTCAAACATGTGTGAGCATGCGCCAAGTCAACCCAAATAAAGCATCAAAGGAGAAAACCAAATTAATGCTTCCAAATAATAAAAACAACGCATGATTTTTTCAAAGGCTCATTAAGCAATCTCAGTCATTAGAGACAAGTCATGCTACAGCAAAACCACTAAGCATACTATCAAAACGATATCAATCACGACATGCAAAAGTCTAAGCCGCAGTCTAAACAAGCTCCTTTTTGTACCACTTTTTTGTATGAAAATTTTTCTCTTTTCCAACACCATTCGAACCTTTTTGAAACAACTCTTTTGATGAAAACCAACATGGACCATAAGTCAAAATACACCTTGATGCAAAGATATAATAAGATCTGAACAAAAATCAAGGCGAAAAATGAAAGCTAAACGCAGTTCTAGAAAAAGAGAACACTCGTTGAACGATAAGAGTGAAAAATGGAGCGTTCTTGGCAAATTAAAAGCAAGGCAACTTCTCCAAAAGAAATTTGTTGGGGTCCAACCATTTATTGCAGCAAACAAAACTAAACAAAACTAAAAACTAAAATAACTGACACTCCAAGAAAAACGCATAATGCATGAAGCAATAAAAATATAGTGTGTTGAAAGGTGACCTGATTTTTGCCGATGAAGAAGGGGTGCCTCGGGGGCATCCCCAAGCTTTGACGCTTGTACTTCTTGGATATTTCTTGGGGTGACATGGGCGTCCCCAATCTTGAGCTTTTGTCCATTCTTCAACTCATCTCATCATTCTCCAATCCCTACACTTGAAAACTTCCTTCATACAAAACTAAACACAATTCTATTAGCAATATTAGTGTAAGCATAATAATGAATCAACCCTTTTTTGCTTCAGATTTCAACTCAAAACCACCACATATAAAGTATATACTACTGTAGCAACTTCCCCAAAAGTTCCGTGATCAAAAGAACTCAAAAAGAAAGCGATAAAGAGGCAAACACAAATAGTGGCAGAAATCTGTCAAAACAGAACAACTGACAAAGGTCGATTTTTTCGAGGGTTTTCTGTTGCTCAAATCAAAAAGTGTATAACTAATGAAAGTTTGGATATAACCTGGGGCATATTCACAAGAAATCGCATGTCAAAAATATATTCTGAGAATGTTCACGAATTTTTACGGTGCAGCACCGAAATCTGTTTCAGGACAGCAACATCCCCAAATCTTACCTCACTCAAATTAGAGGCTTCTCTTGGCACAACAACGAAATAAAAAGGATAAGGAGCGGTTATTACAGTAGTAATAACTTCCAAGACTCATATAAAAGAAAAATAACTAAAAGTAAAACAATGAGTTATCTCCCAAGAGTGCTTTTCTTTAACGCATTTGAGCTAGGCGCAGAAAGTGCAAATCAAGTAATATCAAATGATGAAGCATCAAGCTCATAATTTGCTCTAAGAATACAGTCAAAAAGCAATTTCTTTCTCTTCCTAGGGAAGTGTTCCATACCTTTCTTGAGTGGGAATTGATATTTGATGGTGCCTTCCCTCATATCAATGATGGCACCTATAGTTCGAAGAAAGGGTCTTCCCAAAATAATAGGACATGAAGCATTGCATTCAACATCCATGACAAGGAAATCAACGGGAACAAGGTTATTGTTAACCATAATAAGAATATCATTAATCCTTCCCAAAGGTTTCTTCTTAGCAACATCAGCAATAGGAACATCATAATAACACTTTTCAAGCGGTGGTAAATCAAGTATGTCATAAATCTTTCTATGCATAATAGAAATACTAGCACCTAGATCACATAAAGCATGGCAATCAAAACCATTAACATGCATATCAATGATGGGTTCCCAACCATCTTCTAATTTCTTGGGAATAGAGGCTTTTTGCTTCAACTTTTCATCCCTAATTTTCATGAGAGCATTGGTAATATGCTTAGTAAAAGTAACATTTATAGGACTAGCATTAGGAGTCAAAGAAAGCTTTTGTAAGAACAAAATAACTTCAGATATATTGCAGCCATCAACATCAAAATCATTAAAATAAATAGAGCTATCATCTCCTACACTCCAAAAAATTTCAGCACTCTTTTGAGAAAAAGTTTTTGCTGTTTTGGGCTTTTTAACACTAGGAGTAGGAGTTTTCTCTACACCAATCAAAGTAAGAGGATTGCTAGCATTAGGAACAACATCATTAGAGGTAGTAATGGTACATACCTTCATCTTTCTAGCCATCTCATCTTCTCTTTCCCACCTGGCATGCAATTCTGCTAACATCCTAACATTTTCATCAATTCTAACTTGGATAGCGTTAGCAGTGGCAAAAGGATCAGGCTTAGTGGACATTCTGTTAATCAAAGAAGATTGTGCATTAGATAAAGATGAAATATCGGTTTCAGCTTTGGAAACCTTAGCTTGCAACTCAGGAATAGCCTTGTTTAAATTTTCAAGTTGATGACTAATAGTCCTCAACAGAGCTGATTGCTCCTCCATAATCTTGGTGAAAGCCTTGTTCTGCTCATATTGCACCTGTATAAAATTCTTGGTAGCCTTTTCAAGTTCAAAAATTCTTTCTTCACTAGGCATTTTAGGTCTACCAAGGTAGCTATTATCACCATTAGAAGGAAACGGCCTATAATTGTTACTAGCAAAATTGTTCATATAAGCATTGTTGTTGAAATTATTATTTCTAATGAAGTTCACATCAACATGCTCTTCTTGAGCAACCAAAGAGGCCAAAGGAACATTATTAGGATCTACATGAGTCCTATCATTAGAAAGCATAAGCATTATAGCATCAATCTTATCACTCAAGGAAGAGGTTTCCTCAACAGAATTTACCTTCTTACCTTGTGGAGCTCTCTCGGTGTGCCATTCAGAATAATTTACCATCATATTGTCGAGAAGCTTCATTGCGGTGCCCAAGGTAAGGGACATAAAAGTGCCTCCAGTAGCTGAATCCAATAGGTTCCTTGAAGAAAAATTCAGTCCTGCATAAAAAGTTTGGACAATCATCCAAGTAGTCAGTCCATGAGTGGGGCAATTCTTTATCATAGATTTTATTCTTTCCCAAGCTTGAGAAACATGTTCATTATCAAACTGGCTAAACTTCAAAATATTGCTATGCAAAGCTATAATCTTAGCAGGAGGATAGTATCTTCCAATAAAAGCATCCTTACACTTAGCCCATAAATCAATACTATTTTTAGGCAAAGACAGCAACCAATCCTTAGCTTTTCCTCTCAAAGAAAAAGAAAACAACTTAAGCTTAATAATATCACTCTCTACATCCTTATATTTCTGCATCTCACATAGCTCAACAAAATTGTTGAGATGAGCTGCAGCATCATCAGTACTAGCACCAGAAAAGTGCTCTTTCATAACAAGGTTCAATAAAGCAGGTTTAATCTCAGAAAAATCAGCAGCAGGAGCAGGTGGCGCAATAGGAGTGCAGATAAAGTCACTATTGTTAGTGCTAGTAAAATCACAAAACTTGGTGTTCTCATGAGTACCCATTCTAGCAAAGCTAAAAGCAGACAAGTAAAAATAACTAATAGGAAACTAATTTTTTTGTGTTTTTGATAAAACGATGCAAGTAGAAATAAAGTAAAGCAAAACTTAAAACAAAGTAAAGGATGTGCGTGCGAAACTCCCCTTGCAGAAGTCTTCTTTTTCCCCGGCAACAGCGCCAGAAAAAGTCCTTGATGCGGCACGGTGTTGATGTAATTTCACCGTCCAGTTGGGAACCCCAAGAGGAAGGTATGATGAGCACAGCAGGATGTTTTCCCTCAGTAAGAAACCAAGGTTTGTCAGTTCAGGAAAAAGCCAAACTCTAGAAGGTGATGCTTGCTAGCCTAGTGACACTCTAACAAGGGCGCCGTTTACAACACTTGTTAGCGCGTCTTCAACTAGTAGCAACGCGGAACCTGCACACAACACAACCAAATACTTTGCTCCCAACTTACGATGAGGTTGTCAATCTCACCGGTTTGCTGTAAACAAAGGTATGAGCGTATCGAGTGGAAAGCAATAGTAATATACGAGAAAGTAAACAGTGCGAGTAATAGTAAAATGGTGTAACAATATAAAGAAAATTGGATCGGGGTCCACAGTTCACTAGTGGTGTCTCTCCATAAGATAAATAACACATGTTGGGTAAACAAATTACAGTTAGGCAATTGATAGAATAAAGATAACGTGCATATATCGCGAGGATCACTATGAGATTTACTCTGGGCATTACAACAAGATACATAGACCGCCATCCAACTGCATCTATGATTAATAATCCACTCACGGGGATATCGTCAGAACACCCCATGAGTATTAAGTTGCGAACAACAGATAACTGCATTAAGCAAAGTGTGTAATGTAAACAAAGCATATGCCCTTGGACATAAGAATGTTGTTTTCTCCCTAGTGGCAACAACACATCTACAACCTTAGAGGTTTCTGTCACTCCCCCAGATTAAATAGAGGCATGAACTCAACTATCGAGCATTAATACCCCCTCTTGGAGTCACTAGTATCTACTTGGCCAAGATAGATACTAACAATGGAGAGCATGCAAGATCATAAACAACATAGAGATAACATAAGATATATGATTCAGCACATCAACTCAACATAACACTAATATTTATCGGATCCCAACAAACACAACATGTAGAATTACATAATGGTGATCTCGATCATGTAAGGCAGCTCACGAAATCTAAACATGAAGCACATGGTGGAGAAGACAACCATCTAGCTACTGCTATGGACCCATAGTCCAAGGTAGACTACTCACTCATCGCGCCGGAGGCAAGCATGGCGATGAAGAAGACCTCCGGTGGTGATTCCCCTCTCCGGCAGGGTGCCGGGAAGAGCTTCTGGACCCTCCCGATCTCGGGTCGACGACGGCGGCGGATCGCGATGTGTTTCTGGAAAATTGATCGGGTACTTAGGTTTTTCCCGTCGGGGGGTCTTTATAGGCGAAGGGGCATCATCAAAAGTGGACCGAGGCGGCCTCACACATAGGGGGCGCAGCCAGGGCCTGGGCCGCACCGCCCTACTGTGTGGCCGGCTCGTGGCCCCTCTCCGTCTCCTCTTCGGTTCTCTGGAAGCTTCGGTAAATTTCTGGATGTTCGGCTTTTGTTTCGTCCAATTCCGAGAATATTTCCTGTGTAACTTTTCTGAAACACAAAAACAGCAGAAAATAGGGAACTGGCACTGTGGCATCTCGTTAATAGGTTAGTTCCAGAAAATGCATAAAAACGCCACCAAGTGTAACGAAACACTATGCAAATGGTGTAAAAACAAGCATGGAGCATCAAAAATTATAGATACGTTTGAGACGTATCAAGTACCATTGACAATTGTGTCTGATCGTGATCAAATTTTCACGAGCCATTTCTAGAGGGAGCTGATCAAGGCTTTGGGCACCCGGTTACACTATACCACAGCATATCATCATCCTCAAACTGACGGACAGAATGAACGCATCAATCAGTGTATCGAGTAGTATCTACGGTGTGCAGTGCATGATAACCCAAAACATTGGAAAAAGTGGCTGGGTTTGGCTAAGTTCTGGTATAACTTGATTCATCATGTTTCTCTTGGTTGTTCATCATTTAGAGCCCTATACAATTATGACCCCAATTTCGGTGGCATGCCCAACTTATCTGTGACCCATGAGTCTGAGGCTGTTGACACAGATCTGGATTACCAAGCTCACACTGAGCTCCTTCGTGCCTAGCTGTGGATTGCTCAACTGCTTCATAAAGATTTTGCTGATCGTAACAGAACAGAAAGATAGTTTCAGGTGGGAGTACAAGTGTTACTGAAATTGCAGCCCTATGCACAGCAGTCAGTGGTCAATCGTCCTTACCCTAAACTCTTGTACAAATACTTTGGTCCTTACAGCATTTTGGAACGAATTGGTGCGGTGACATACCGTCTTCAGCTTTCGGCGACAGCAAAGGTACATGATGTTTTCCATGTTTCACAATTGAAACCGTTCACTCCGTGCTACACTCTAGTCTTCAGTGAGCTGCCACCGGCACCCAATCTGCAAGCGGCCACACCAGTGCCTCTCGAGATCGTTGAGCACCGCCTGGTGCATGAAGGCAATGCCGCTACTCCACAGATCCTCGTCCGTTGGGCTCACATGCCAGAGAGTTGCACGACATGGGAAGATTACTATGTGCTGAAGAGCAGGTACCCTGATGTGGTGCTCTGGGAATCGAAAGTGCAGAATAGGGTTTCTGGTGAAGGGGAGGCAATTGTCATACCCTCTCCCTCGATGGTTGACAACGAATCGCCAGATGAGCTCGCGAGCTCTCTGGGCCCAGCGTCAGAGAAGACTAAGTCCAAGATCAACGTGTTTGCATGTGCGTAGCTGTCAGGTGGGACCAGTGGGCCCGGTTGTTCCCCGTGTTATAAGGGGTGTTGTATCACTCGAACACGGTATGTAATCGAAAATGAACTGAATCCTCATCCTCTCTCTCTGGTTCTCATCTCCTCCATGCTCATCTCACCCAACTCTCCTGATGTTCGTCGTCTGTGATCGACCCCCATCACAGGGTCATCACAAAATCATCCACGGTGAGCTGCCACCGAAGGCGGAGAAGACAACATTGATTCACTCAACACAGGACGACCCAACTTGATTCACTTCGCGCAGTGGTAGAAGAGAGGAGCGTGCCACCACCGGGCCAGCAGGGCGCGTGTGTGGAGCTGGGTCCGGCCGCCGCCGGACTAGCAGGGTGCATGTGTGGAGCTGGGGACTAGGGGGTAGATGTGGGTTTTATTAAGATATTTTCCTATTTAGTTTGGGCCGACATGTAGGGCTCATGTACACTCAGCAAATGGTCTAGTTTTTTTGCCACCTCAACACTGGCAGGTGGGCCCCATTGTTAGTTCAGCTGTTAACTTGTAATTAATTGACTATTTAGCCGAATTTTAAAAATCTTACAGCAAACTGGTAGATTTTGGTTCCAAAAAACGTAAAGTGGTATCAAACGGTTAATTTGACCACAAATATGGTAGTTTTATGCTAACTACTCCTTTAACTAGCACTCATGCTCCACTACTATCACTATGAAGTCTACTGGTAAGCTGATTTTTGAAAGTAACTAATGGGTGGTGTCGATGGTAGTTCTGGCAAGATTGATGCATGGATCCTATTCTGAAGATGAGATCGAGGAAGATGGAGGCGACGACTTCGGAGAGCCTGTGATGGCACGCTAAGGGTCTGCTGGACCACTTGGTGCACCCGGCTCGATGTTGGTGACTTGGCTCATCTTGTAAGGCATTTGTGAACAATCTATTAAAATATATTGTATGTATCCTTTAAATGTAGAGGCTAGGGTACAACCTCCATTTCCAAAAAAAAATTCAACAAATCTTTTGATTAGAAAGCTCATTGCACGAGCGTGTACTGTGGCCTAGCTAGGTAGAATGTACCACGCTACAGCACTATTATTACAGGCCATTGATAAGAAATGAATTACTAGTAAAGATAGCGATGATTTTCCATGGGGTACTTGCAAACTGTTGAGACTTGGTACCGCAGGCCAATAACCATCCAATTACAGGTACGTCGTACAGTTCATAAATATATGCACCGTAAATAAGCGCATACGGTGATACATAGTATGCGCATGCCGTTACAGATGCTCTATCCGGTAAGTATCTAGCGTTGGACGCAAGGATCATCAATGATGTACGTGCACTAATAATAATAGGCAACTTCAGTGCTGTTTGCCGTTTGCATCTTCATCCTCTACGCGCGTCCTTCCGTGGTATTTTTCCTGGAGTGTCTGCCCCGCCTATTTGCGCACTTTTGCCCAAATGGAGAAATCATCCTCATCCTGTAGATGTGTGGGGGTTTGGGGAGAATTACTGTTCAAGATGGGTCAGTCTAGCTCGGGAGCTATTTCATGTTCAGCAGGTAAAGTACATTGCAAAGGAACATGAAAATTATCTACAGTAGGAGTACGTATTACTATCAAGGGAGCTAGCAAGAACTAGCAACGGAAATGACGGAGGCACGATACCCCCAGTGTCAGCAACCCAGGCACGGTGTGTAGGGGCATCGATCTGGAGATGAGGGTCCGTGCCGCCGATTCGATTCGATCAGATGTGTTCGGCCGGGGAGTTTCTGTCTGCTCATTTCTCAAATGCACGGGCCGGGTGATACAACGAAGAGGATGAAGATGGTATTTGTGCAGGTGCTGAGCAATTGATGGAGAAGACTAAAGACATTGCTGAGATGAGCCTGGTCGCTGAAGGATGAACCTGTTGGTGCACTCGAAAAAAACCCGAAGGTGATGCTGCTTTATTCTGTCGTTCAGATGTTTTTGCGTCCTTTGGAAGTGTGGCTTGTCCAAGTAGAGTCATGTAATAGTCTTCATACTTCAACATAGATCGTGTTTAAGGTCGAACACTCTCAGCGCATTTCCTGTTAGGCTGTTACTGACCCAACTCAGGTTTCCCATTTCTCTTTCTTTCCCTTCTACTAGTTGCTTTGTAATAAACTATGTATTTCCATTAAGGCATAGCGATTAATCAGAAGGGGTTAGCCCGGTTGGAAAAAACTTCATGGTCAAGGTATGATTGGTTCAATTCAACTAATCATGCCCATCTCTCAAAAAGAAACTAATCATGCCCAGGAAACACTTTAGAAACTAAGGATCACAGCGGTGCATCGTCACGTAGTCTCGGGTTGTTTTTGCTAGTTTTCTTCTGCTTGTTTGTGAGGAACGCCACAAATGGAGGTAAGGCCACTGCCCCAACAATGCTGGCTACAAGAAACAAGAAAAGCCCCCACCCTGCCTCTTTCTTCCCCACCTCCGGCAAATCGGCCGCTCCCTCCTGCCCGCGGCTGGCACACCCCCGCAAGACTAGTCGTGCCGCACACCATCTTCATCCTCTTTTTATTGTATATAAGTATGTATACCACACCATACATAACATACATAAGACAACATTCAAAATATTTAGGTTACACGCATCTCATTGGTGCCGTGTCGTGTGTCACGCAAACATATATCGCACACTCAGCATCATCCGTCACAGCATGCACCCGATTAATTCATTCCTTCAGCACACACACCTTAGGTGATCATGTTCTCTCCTCAACACTACGAACTACATTCATCAATAAAGCGAACCATCTCAACAGTCCAAAGTCTCATCACTCCTCCGACAGCCCAGACTTGCTCCTCAGGTGCTCCTTGAACTCCATGATGTCACCTCCCCAGCGCGTCACTGCCTGCTTCTCGCAAACCCAGATCTCCTCTGCCACCTGGTTGATCAGCCGGAAGTCGTGGCTCACCAGCACCAGGCCCCCGTCCCACTCCCTCAGCGCCTCCGCCAGCGAGTCGATCGTCTCAATGTCCAGGTGGTTCGTCGGCTCATCCAGCAACAGCAGCTGCGGCTCCCGCCACGCAAGCCATGCAAAGATCACCCGACTCCGCTGCCCATCCGACAGGTTCCGCATAGGCATCACCTGCGCCTTGCCCGACAGCCCAAACCGCCCGATCGCCGCCCGCATCCGCTCCTCCTCGTTGCCCGGGTACTCGTTCAGCATGTACTGCAGCGCCGACAACTCCAGGTCCAGCTTCTCCGCCAGGTGCTGGTGGAACTGCGCGATCCGCAGGTGGTTGTGCCGCCGCACCATCCCGTCCAGCGGGACCAGCTCCCCCGTCATCAGCTTCAGCAGCGTGCTCTTCCCCGCACCGTTGGGGCCCACCAGCGCCACCCGAGAGTCCAGGTCCACGCCGAAGTCAAGCTTTTTGTAGATCAGGTTCTCCGGTGTGTACCCGAATGTCACCTCCACAAACTGCAGCACCGGCGGTGGGAGCTTGCCCACGTTCGTGAAGCGAAAAGTCAGGATCCTGTCCCTCGCGACCTTCTCCGTGAGCCCACCGCGCTCCATCTTCGCGAGTGTTTTCTCCTTGCTCTGCGCCTGCCGTGCCAACTTCGCAGACCCATGCCCGAAACGCGCGATGTATTCCTTCATCGAAGAGATCTGGTCCTGCTCCCATCTGTACTGCTTCATCTGGTTCTCTTCCAGTTCAGACCGTGTCTGGACGTACTGGTCGAAATTGCCAGTGTACAGCTTAAGCTTCCTATTCTGCATGTGGATGATATTCGTACATACTCCATTCAGGAAGTCTTGGGAGTGTGATATCACAACAAGTATACGGTCGAATTTCTTCAGTGTTTCTTCCAACCATACGCATGCCTCAAGATCTGCAAATATTGGATTGCAAATGTCAGTTTACAAAAGCATTACTTGTCTTCAGAGGTCGTTCACAAAAGAACATGTCTCAGTTTAGCAAAACATGCACTTGAAAGTTATCACGCTATTTACAAATGTTTCTAAACATGATCAAAATACTTATGCCTAGAAAATCAGGTTGCAAGCGGGGCGGGCTATCCCGCAACGCCGCCACGCCGCCCCGCAAAACACCGTCGGACTGACCGCGTCGTTTTCAGCGAGATGAAGCGGTCACGCCGCGTCATCCGCCGACAGATCGCAGAGGCGCAAAGCCCGCATAGCTCCCATCTCACTGAAGCTCTCATCTCCCCGACCTGTGCCGCCCGGACCTCCCTCTCTCGTGGCCGCCGCCGCCACACACTAGCCTCTGCCGCGCTGGCCTAGCGCATCGCGCGGCCCTCGTCCCCGCCTACGCTGCACCGCGGCGTTGCCCGGTGCCGCGCCCACCTCTACTGGACCGCTGCAGCCCACGCCGATCTCCGCTTGACCTCCTCTAGCCTCCGCTGTGCTGCCGCGACTCTTGCGACTGCTTGCTGGTCGATCTTGTTGAAGCTTTCAGCGCCGGCTCGTGGGGCCGCTGCTACCAGTAGGTGATTTTACCCAAACTCGGACCTCAATCCCGATCAAGGCCTGTCTATGTGATTCCCCAATTTGGCAATATCCCTCTTGTTCATACTCTACAGCTTGGTTTCTCGATGGATTCAGCACTTGTTTGTTCTTGCAATATCAAAATTCCCCAGTCAAATTTTGCTCCTGTGGCACTTGTTTGATGGATTCGCACTTGTTTGTTCTTGATGGATTCAGATTTCAGCACTTGTTTGTTCTTGATGGATTCAGCACTTGTTCGGCCGGCAACGCGTTGGGCGACAGGGAAGCACGACGGCCGGCAACGCGCTGGGCGACAAGGAAGCTCGACGGCCGGTGACGCGCTTGGCGAGCAGGAAGCACGGCGGCCGGCGACGCGTTGGTCGAGGAGGAGCACGACGGTCGGCGACGCGCTTCGCGAGGGACAACTATTTAAAGCGGGCTGTTGCGGGCTGCTGCAGGCTGCCGCACTGTCCCGCCCTAATCCTAGCGATCTGTGGCGACAAGCCACCAGCGCAGAGACTCCACCAGCGCACGCAAACTTGGTGCCGTCCCGCTTCGGTGCACAGCGGCCAGCCGCAACCCGCCCCGCTTGCAACCTGACTAGAAAAGATGAGAAGCCCTGCAGTTGAATAGAATAATCTTGTCTAGCGATCAACTCAGAGTCAATCTTGGGAAAACTGGTACCGCTAGATAATTAGAATTGTAGTACGAGATTATATTTCATCCTACCCAACCAATTCAGTAGGTCAACAAATTCAGGACTTAAAACCAAAATGTATCAAAGATGTTCATGGTGATCTATGTGTTAAGCAGACCAACAGATTTTCCATAGCTGTCCAGCTGTGCTCCTACAGCAAAGCATTCCTACTGAAGGTAGATATCACTGTTCATCATAACAAAGCAAGCCATAACACAGCCTTGGAACGCGGCAAAATGAAGCATATAAAAAACATCGACTCTATAGGCATCATTTCACAGCTATGTACTCACTCTGCACTGGGAAGAATACTTTGGGATTCATTGTTTTGTTTTGCTTGATCTCATTGATAATAGATCCCACCCTTTACATAGAGACATCCCCTAGAAATTCAGCTTAAACTTTGGACTGAAGATAAGCCCTACACTGAAGACATTATCTTGCTAAAAAGATAAGCAATCTCAGCCAGCCTACCTAAACAATAATATGTTCAAGATTGATGCGATTTATCCCTCAAACAAACATAAGAAACATGCATTCATTGACACTCTAAACCAAGCTGTTGATACGGCATTGAACCAAATACATGGGCCATCCAAGAAACGTGCCCACATAAAAAAACATTCACAATTGGCCTATGCATCACATCTAGAAGGTGCTAAATTCATTCATGGAAAGCTCTAAACAAGCATAAGAAACATGTATTCATTGACACTCTAAACCAAGCATAAGACACATCTAGAAGGTGCTAAATTCACAATTCCCTCAAACAAACATAAGAAACATGTATTCATCGACACTCTAAATCAAGCTGTCGATATGGCACTGGACTAAATACATGGGAGATCCAAGAAACATGCCCCATATAAAAAAACATTCACAATTGGCCTATGCATCACATCTAGAAGGTGCTAAATTCACTCATGGAAAGCTCACTGGGAAACATGTTATTGTGTACTAAAATACACACTCGACACTTGTAACATTGTTAAGACAAAAGCTCACCGAGATGATTGGTAGGCTCATCAAGCAAGAGGATAGTTGGGTTCATGAAGAGAGCTCTTGCCAAAGCAATCCTCATGCGCCAACCGCCAGAAAAATCTCTTGTTTTCTTGGCCTGCATTTGCTTGTTAAAACCCAAGCCAAACAAAATCTCGGCAGCACGCTTCTCAGCGGTGGATGCATCAATTGCTTCTAACCGCTCATACACGCGCTCCAAAGCTTCACCTCCACCATCATCCTACATATGTCAGCATGGACATTCGTCAGAACATCTTCTGAAACCATCCAGTTAAGGCTTATAAGCACAAAATGGAAGGCATGTTGAAAGGAACAGGCTGACAAAAACACGATGATAATAACAAGTTTGATTGATCAGAAACATACTTGAGCGGCCAAAATCTCAGCTTCTTTTTCAAGCTTGACCCTTTCTTCATCGCAACTAATGACTGCTCCGAGCGCGGACATGTCTGAAGCCTCGATCTCATGGCTGAGGTGGTATATATCCATGTGCTGAGGGATCGGAAGCTCTCTGCATCCTATTGCTTTGAGAAGGCAAGACTTACCACAGCCGTTCAGACCAAGCAGACCATAGCGCCTGAGATGGAGTAAACCCATTGTTAAACAAGATGACAGATGCGAGATGCTTGAGAAGAGTGTGATCATGGCTTTATTGTAATAATACCTGCCATAATTGAGCTCCAGCTCGGTGTCTACAAGCAGATCGTGGCCGTGGAATGTTAAAGTGAGAGACTCTATCTGCAAGCAGAGCGTTCAACATAGAAAAGTGTGTTAGATCATATCATTTACTATCTTTGGTGGAAATGCCTACGGCATTTGGAGCAGCAAGGGTAAGTGATCCATGGTAATTTGGTAGCATGATTGAAAATGTCTATATGGGAAAATTGCTAAGGATCTGAATCTTACAAACATTCTATGAAAATCCTACAGCCCAATCCAAAAGGGCCTAAAAGTGTGTTACATGATGAGACGGATCCATGCATCAAAAAGTAGTATAATATCCCCTGATCTAGCAGTATTGAACTGGTTGGGGTGATCTATCTGTCATCTGTGGAGGTAGAAATATATACTATATTTGATGGTAAAAGTTTGCCATATATATATTATAATCTGAGACAGAATCAACTATACATCATAGTTATGTTTGTTTTCTCCCTCTTAGGAAGACTAGTTTTGGTGTGGATGTGGCAGTTCATCCACGAAACACGCGCAGGCAGGCAGGCGCTAGTAACAAATCTCTAACGACAGTATTCGAAAGATTAATCTACAACTGTAATAACAAGAGGGAAAAAAGTAGGAGAGCGGGGCGGGGAGAGATCTCTCACATGGATGTCCCTGGAGAGAGGGTGGGAGGTGAGGACGGCGGTGCAGGTGCGGTCGGAGAGGTGGACAGCGGCGAGCGCGTCGGCGGCGGCCTTGGCGGAAGATGAGGTCGACGAGGGGGTGGGCACCTTGGCGCCCCTCTTTGCGGCTGCGGCGGCCTTCTTCTGCGCGGCCTTCTTCTTGCTGGCTTCGGAGACCATGGCTGGCTGGCTGAGAAGGAGGTGGCGCCGGTGTGGGGTTCCGCCGGGGCGGGAGAAGAAGGAAGAAGGATGGTATTGGTGGATTGGTGGATCGGCCTTCCTTCCAGAAACCTCTTCCTACTTCGACTTAGCACAGATCGTCGACACGTGTTTGCCTTTTTTTTTCTTGGTGTCGTAATAGTGATGGGCCGTTTTGTCACCTAACTACTCCCTCCATTTATAAATATAAAATGTTTTAGATTTATAAATTAAATGTATTTAGACAAGTTTTAGTGTGTACTCAAATATACACTAAAACTTATCTAAATACATTTGCTTCACAAAGTTAAAACATCTTATATTAATAAACGGAGGGAGTACCAAGGAACAAATGGACCTAACAAAGTATCTTTGCGCAATAGTGTGTTTGCTAGGTGTATACACTTTTTTATTTAAAAAAACATACCCCCTTTGTTTTTAAATATAATATGTTTTAACTTTGTGAAGTAAATATATCTATACATTTTTTAGTGTATACATTTATTCAAATACATACACTAAAAGATATCTAGATATATTTGTTTCATAAATTGAAAACATCTTATATTTTAAAATGGAGAGAGTATTTAACAAATTTGAAATGTTTTAAAAAATAAACCTAAAATTCATGCATACATCTTCACGTGTTACGTGCGTACAAAGTTGTTTGACAAAAACCTAACTTGACGCTTGACTTGTGTAAAAAGACAAAATTTGGTGCTATAAATAACGCTTTTATAAAACATGTTTTACACCGATCACAAAAATATTAGTTTTTCGTAAAACTTTACGAATACATATAGATTGTGAAGATGTATACATGAATTTTTTTTGGTAGAATTTTTGAACTACTAGAAATATATTTTGTGGTGGAGGGAGCATATGCACATGTGAGCTGGATTAAATCTCTGTGTCTCTCCTCGGTGTGGATTTTCTTTTCAGAAGGTTGTCGCACGTTAAAAATCACTGAAACTAAACGAGTACAACACACGCACAGCACATGCTAGGGCGTGATTGGTGCAGTTCCTGCGGGTTACACCATGGGATGGGGGCGGAGAAGGCTTCTGAGTCATGTTATCTACTTTGTTTGGCCGTCTACAATTGAATTATTTGCATGAGGATGAGAAAGGGAGGTATAGTATTAGTTGCATTTTTCATTCTAGGCAATACAAATGCAAATGATGGTGTTTGGTTGCAGACTTCATGAATGATGGGATAACCTCTTACATTGGCGTGATAAGGTTATACAACACTCGTCTTTCATATAACAAGCTATCAACAAGTGTATAAGGAACAAACAATCAGTTCATCATGAAGAGGTGGTACCAGCAGTACCACCTAAACTAACAATTACTCAAATAACTAATGTAATAAGAGTTAACCAATTCTAGCTTTTGTTGCATCACAAGTTCATCATCAGAGATATTAATATATCACCTCCCATAGTATTACAAACATGGCATGAGTATTTATCAAATCCTAGCTAATGGAGGGATACCAAAGCACCTCCCAAAAAATCCATGACCTCGTCAACTCATCTTGACCACCATCAGACAACAAAGCAGTAACACTAATTCTAGTGCCTACAGCCCGATCCTAAGTTTGGTTCACCTTCCAATTACAGCCATCCTAGCATCGCACAGGTTGTACATTTAGCTTTGTTGTCCGCAAGGTAGTCCATAGCCTTAATCTGTAAGCGTGGATCGAAGAGTTGGCCAGCATGAGCATACTTAATTGTGTGAAGATCATATTCATCTGAACGAGAAAGTATCCCATGGAAACCAATTTTTAGTGAAAACATGCAAACTGACGTCCGATCGAATTTTTGCGGTCCAGATCAATGGCATGCATCCCACCTAACTGTTTTGTCTTTTTTGTAGAAAGTACCCTCCTATTCCATCTTCCTTCGTATCAGGACCAGGACTTTTTTTTTGACCCGGATCAGGACCAGGACTTGTAACCAGCTGTTCTCATATCCCACAAGACTAAATAAATCCACGACACGATCTAGGGCTAGGGGTGGCGGCGCCTCGTCGGCGCATCACCAGTGCATGGAGGCCACCACTCCCCTTCCGGATCCGGCACGGAGGCCACATATTTTGTCCCCACCGTCAGCAGCCATGGCGGGCTCGGTGTGCCGCCCCCCCCGATGGTGTGACTGGGGGATGTAGATGGTAGCAGCAGCGGGGCTCCATGGATGTGGGCATGTGGCGACATCATGCAAGGAGGGCAGCGACATGGGCGTCCGTCATTGTCGCGCCAAGGTAGTGCCGAGCCATCCCTTCTCTCATTTCCTTGTTTTTTCAAGACTCTTTTAATTTTCTTTGTTTGTGGGTTTTTTCAAGATTAAGAGGGTGCTTCGTTCTGACTCTGAATTTTGTTTGTTTGTTTTGATTTTGATTCATGTTTGAATCAAGGAAAAACCTTTATGGATCTTCAAAAAGTTTGGTTGGATCTGGTATGGATCTGTCTTGAGTATGATCCAAGTATAAATTTATTGAACCTTCAGTAGTTTCACTTAGAAAAAAGGATGAATCATGTTGAATTTGTGTACAGTTCTTGAACAAGTTTTGAACGAATACAGTGGTAGGTACCAGATTTTATTATGTATAAATCCTGCTGAAACCATCCAAGTTTCATAGACCTTATCTGTGCTTTCTCTCATTTTTCGCTCACAAGTATTTCTTTTGATTGAAAAAACAAATGAAACAAAATAATGTTTCACATAACCATCATCTCAATTAAGCAAGTTTTTGTGTAAACATAATTTAATCTGTCTGTCGTGGCATGATGCCTGCAGTGAGCTTCAAGAGATTAAAAAAATTGCGCATGCATGGGAATAAATTGCACATATATTTCAACATTTTGCGTGGGTGTTTTTCCAATGAAAACTGGTGTAAATTTTATAGACAGAACAACAGATGAGTGGAGTACAAGGTCGACAAATCAAACCCAGTTTTTAGGGCTTTATTTATGTTTTGGAAGAAAGAACAAGGGTTATTGAGCAAATAGCATCCAGGAAGCGGGCTTGTTTGCAAAGTGCACGGAACATCTCGAAGAATGATCTGGACCTCATGTTTTCAATCCAACGATACATCTTTCGGTTTGCATGTTTCCACTGAAAGTGGGTTTCCACCAGATACTTTCTCCATCTGAACATAGTTTACTATGGGCTTGTTTAGAAACTCATCATGTTTTGGGTTCTCTTAAGATTGACACAGTAGTGCAGTGATCCAGCACACCACTGCATGTGTAGTGTACAGGTCGTTGATATAATACTCATGAAAGTCCCCTTTCGTAAATATCACATCTCTCAGAGTGGTACAACAGAAACATTGCGGGTCTGCAACTTTACGTGTTCATAGATACCAACCAAAATTGTACAAAAGCTTCGAGATCATCATCGGTCCATTGAGGAGCCTCATTTGCAAACCAGCTCCAACTAGCAAATCCAATTAGTAATGGTAGTATAAGGCATAGCACCATTACGAGCATGAGAAACTTATTTATGAACAGTCGTTAAGCTCCACTAACTATCCTATAGTTCTACACTTCAGTGTCCAGTTCCTCGTCGCTAGTACCATAAACAATACCATAGTCCACTCCTTCTACTCCTCCGGAAAGATCCGGCACCTCGTAGTATTATTCCTCACTATCGTCAGAAACATCTTTGTTGTTCTCACAATCTAAAGCAAGGGTTTTAGAGGATAGATTGAGTACAGGCATACTCAGCAAGTTCTATGGAAATGGTGTTTCATGCTAAATAAAATAATAGTTTGGAACTGACAAGGGTATAGATAATAGAGCCCGTCAGTTGAGTACCCCTGAGGCCCGTTAAGCTAGGCCCAATTGTAATACTAGTCGAAATACGAGTTCATGTCGTATGTCGATATTGTAATCTGTATCGGATCCCACCCGATCCTTGAGACCTGGCCACCTATATATAGGGGCCAGGAGGGGACGGTGTGGGACAGATTGAAAGCAAGCCAGGTTCTACGCCCACGTTTACTTTCATAGCCACCTTGTTTGACTGATTTCACCTTCGAGTTCATCTGACGCCCTATCTCCCCGATCCTAAGTCCTTCATCTAGGACATTTGTCGAGTTAACCCCTCGTCAATTGGCGCCGACCGTGGAGACTCTGGGCGTTGGAATCATGAATTCGACGGCTTTGTCACTTTCGGCCAGTAGCAATCCGCAAGTCGATGAAATTCAGATACCCTTCGGAACCGTCGATTTTCAACCTCACCAGTCAAGTTTCGGCAAGTATTCGAGAGTATGGATCAAGATATGGATTTGATGATCGGAAGTCTAAACTTTCGCGTCGGATCACTAGGTTCGATTTGCCTTTCAGATCCGACAAAACCGGATTCGTCGGCAAGTGAGCCTGAGACAGTAGCAATGTCGGAATCATCAGAAGGCTCTTCCAGCGAGGTAAACTCGCCGGTCAGCTTGACAGAAGCAGAAGAAGGAAAAATCGCAGGAGGCGACTAAACCATGGAGAATTTTGGCTTAGAAGTGCAACTCAAAGATCTCATGATCTGCCACGATGACACCTCAGATCAATCAATAAACACCTAGAAGACAGGATTAGAACTTTCTGAAGAGGACAAGTTGATCTTCTCAAGTCACAACAGCAAACTCGACAATCGATATCAGATACTCGCCATCACAGGAGATAATTCAGAAGAACTCGACAACAACAATAACCCGGTGCTTAATCCAGCAAACATAAATAGAGGGGCAAACCACTTAGCAGAAGGAGAAACCGCTGACTTCCTCGCAACAAGGGTAAAAGTTCGACTATCAGCCGATGAGTGGAGAGCAATCAGAACAGCCGTGGAGCACGGCACGCCAATACCAACAAATTCCAGCCAAAGCATGCTTTTGGGATACCATTACACCCTAAGGCAGCAGGCGAAGCAATTAGCAAAGGAGAGGATTGAAATACAGAAAAGGAAGGACTCAGCCATTGTAGCAAGCGACGCTGCTCGCAGAGCACGTAGTAACGCGTCGTACACAAACAGAAGGCATCATCGACATGGATCAAGATATGAGAATCTCGAATACTCAGAAAGGCAAAGTATCTCGAAAAACCTCGACTCGTCCTTCCTATCGGTCGACAAGCAAGGAAATATTATACCAAAAACTCCTGAAGCAGCATTGGTGGCAGCTCAAGCATACCTGCATACAACACGACCAAATCCAGGAGACCCGAGGGAACATATGCACCGAGCAGCGCTAAATGGATTGAAGATGGTAGGCAACAAATTATCAACGAAAGAAGAGGAGGCATATCGCAACAGAGGAACCCATAAACCAAGATCACCACGCCGTCACAACAGTCCTCGGCATAGAAGTGGAAGTCGCCGATCTAGGATGCCATCACCAGGACGGTACAGCAGTCCAAAAAACAAAGGAACCCGACGATCTAGAACTCCCAACAGAACATATGACTACGAAGACGATGAAAAGGAGATGGGGGCGCCATGCTTTACCCGTAGGGTTCGCATCACGCCAGTACCCAAAGGCTTCAAATTACCTCATGACCAACAAAAGTACGACGGATCTCAGGAGCCATAGTCATAGCTTTCAGATTATCTACAAGCAGTAAAACTATTAGGAGGAACAAGGGAAACAGCAATGCAGAGTTTGCAATTACACCTCACCGGTGCAGCAAGGTCATGGTTAAGCAAACTAGGAAAGGAAACAATTGGAAGCTGGGAGAAGCTCACAAAACAATTTACAAGTAACTTCAAATCGACATACAAGCGGCCAGCGTTTATAGAAGAAGTCAAAGCCTGCGTACAGCAATGCGGGGAGACATTAAGAGCATATATCCAAAGGTGGAGTATAATCAAAAATTTGGCAGTCGAAGTCTCGGATAAAAGAGCAATAGATGCATTCATAATCGGGTTACGACGAGGAGACCTAGTCGAAGAGATGGGCAGAATCAAGCCGAAAACAGTATCAGATCTAATGGATGTGGTAAACAGATTCGCAGATGGAGAAGATGCGTGCAACAATAAACGCACGCGATCGCCAGAAGATGACAGAGGAAACAGATATGGAGGTCAAAGAAGAAGATCCCGCAATTACGACAATTACGGCTCCCACAGCCAAGTAGCCGCAGGATATAAAGATAACAACTACCAAGGCAATGATCGTAAAAGTTCGGGATATCGTAGCTATGGCAAAGAAGATTACAAAAAGTTTCCGCCAAGGGAATCCAGAGAGTACAACCCATCACCAGAAGATATGCTCAACGGACCATGTCATATTCACTCTGCGTTCGTCGATGGGAAACGAGTATCCAGACACGCAATGAAAGATTGCACTATGTTCTTGAAACTATAAGAAGCAGCACTTAACAAGCAAGCCGAGGCAAAACGCCAGGGATACGAGGGAAACACAAGCAACGCACCTACAACCCAACAAGGAAACAGTGGAGCTCCCAAGGGCCAAGACCACACAAATCAGGGACGCGACGACGACGAAGGATATGTTCCATCTAAGGGGCACATTACAGCAATGATACAGCCAATGCCCAAGTCGAACAAAGAGGAGAAAAGCATAACTCGACAAGTCAACCTTGCAATAAACTCACCTCCAGCCACAACGGAATATCTGCATTGGTCAGAGCAACCCATAGAATTCAGCAGAGATGATCACCCAATAACAGTACCTCGGCCAGGAAACGCGCCCTTGGTACTCAAAGCTCAAATTGGGAACTATGATGTCAACAGAATATTCACGGTTGCAGGAAGCGGGATAAATCTTATATACGCAAAGACCTTACGGGCAATGCACATTTCATTGGAGTTCCTGAAACCAACTGATTGCTCCTTTCATGGAATAGTCCCAGGAAGTGCTAACTATCCACTTGGTCGAATAGCACTCAACGTCTGTTTCGGAAATCGACAAAACTACAGAAGGGAGAAACTCGACTTCGAAGTCATGGACTGGCCATCACAATATCATGTGATCCTCGGGAGACCCGCGTTTTCGCGATTCATGGCAGTACCTCACTACACTTACCTGGTACTAAAAATGCCAGGACCCAAAGGAATTATTACAATAAAGGGAAGCTTCGAGTTATCAGATCTGTGCAACAAGGAGTTTCATAAGATGGCCCAAAATTTTGGCATGATGGCAAGCTACGGAGAACCCAATTGCAAAGCAAAAAGCACGACTACAGAAGTGACACGGCAACTCGAAGGAAACCCCAAGGAACCAGAAGTAAAGAAACCTCGGGTACAGCTACCCGAACAAGAGAAGACTACAGGAGAAGAAGAGAAGACCCAAGCAACATAGGAGACAAGACATACAAATTAGTCGAGTAGGAAAATAAGGCTGTAAAAGCCACGAGTTATTCCAGGGCAATGCCCTCTAGATCCAGAACACAGGTCACCGGCCGGATCTCTTGGGTCATCCCATGTATCTTATATTATATAAATGAAAGACAAAAGTTCCTCTTATTTGAGTTTACGTGTCTTCAAAAGCCGCGGCAAGCGCATCAATATACACACAAAGTAAAAATGCTCTGAGGATAAAAACTCTCGCATTATATACACACAAAAAAACATACAAGTAGCATGTCATAACATCAGGTTATCAGAATCATCCACCCCCAGGGGATCCAAGTAATGATGCTCGCGGAAAAATGTGGCATCCTCCCACAACAGCCTAGCTATAATCCTTCTGGCAGGCTGCAAGGTATTCTCCAGATGAACTCGCAAACTAGCTCCACCTGAAGGATAACTCAGTGACATAGAACTATAATTAAGCCTTGGATGCCACTTACGCATCCACCCAAGAGCAAAATTGGCTCCGGCCACCAAGTTCAGCTCTATTAGTCGATGAATTCGCTGACTGGATCTGAAAGTATCGAGTAGCAACGGAAAGCTTCCAGGCAGAGGATTGCGAGGAAGCATGACAGAATGCATGGCTATGAGAGATCTTCGACAATCATCAACCGCCTCTCCGATATGCTGAGCACGATCTTGAAGCAGCACGACGGCGTCGAGGATCAGACCACAAACTGTCGATCCCCTCTGATGTCTTCTCCAGAGCTGCATTTCGCTCAGCAACCCGATGTGCCTCAGCAGCAAAGTCCAGACAAGTACCTAAAACAACAGAAGATATTAGACAGCAGTGGTGTAATAAAAGGAAACAAGAGAACTGATATGTCTCCAACGTATCCATAATTTTTGATGCTCCATGCTTGTTTTTACACCATTTGCTTAGTGTTTTGTTACACTTCGTGGCACTTTTATGCATTTTCCGGAACTAACCTATTAACAAGTTGCCACAGTGCCAGTTCCCTGTTTTCTGCTATTTTTGTGTTTCAGAAAAGCTACACAGGAAATATTCTTGGAATTGGATGAAACCAAAGCCAGTCGCCCAGAATTTCACTGAAGCTTCCAGAGAACCGAAGAGGAGACGAAGTGGGGCCATGAGGGCCCCACACACCACGGCAGCGCGACTAGGGGCTGGGCCGCACCCCCTATGTGTGAGGTCACCTCGGTCCACTTCTGACGATGCCCCTTCGCCTATAAAGACCCCCCGACGGGCAAAACCTAAATACCCGATCACTTTTCTAGAACACATCGCGATCCGCAGCCGCCATCGACCCGAAGATTGGGAGGGTCTAGAAGCTCTTCCCGGCACCCTGCCGGAGAGGGGAATTGCCACCGGAGGTCTTCTTCATCGCCATGCTTGCCTCCGGAGCGATGAGTGAGTAGTCTACCTTGGACTATGGGTCCATAGCAGTAGCTAGATGGTTGTCTTCTCCACCATGTGCTTCATGTTTAGATCTCATGAGCTGCCTTACATGATTGAGATCACCGTTATGTAATTCTACATGTTTGGTTTGTTGGGATCCGATGAATATTGGTGTTATGCTTGAGTTGATGTATTGTAATTTATCTTATGTTATCTCTATGTTGTTTATGATCTTGCATGCTCTCCGTTGTTAGTAGCTATCTTGGCCAAGTAGTTGCTAGTGACTCCAAGAGGGGGTATTTATGCTCGATAGTGGGTTCATGCCTCTATTTAATCTGGGGGAGTGACAGAAACCTCTAAGGTTGTAGATGTGCTGTTGCTACTAGGGGGAAAACAACATTCATATGCTCGAGGGCATATGCTTTGTTTACATTACACACTTTGCTTAATGCAATTATCTGTTGTTTGCAACTTAATACTTGTGGAGTTCTCGGATTGATTCACCACAAGTGGATTATTAGTCATAGATGTAGTTGGATGGCGGTCTATGTATCTTGTTGTAATGCCCAGAGTAAATCTCATAGTGATCCTCTCATCATATGCACGTTGTCTTTATTCTATCAATTGCCCAACTGTAATTTGTTTACCCAACATGTATTATTTTATCTTATGGAGAGACACCACTAGTGAACTGTGGATCCCGGTCCTATTTCCTTTATATTGCTATCACATGTTTACTTTACTCGCACTGTTTACTTTACTCGCATACTATTATCACTTTCCACTCGATACGCTCATACCCTTTGTTTCAAGCAAACCGGTGAGATTGACAACCTCATTGTAAGTTGGGAACAAAGTATTTGGTTGTGTTGTGTGCAGGTTCCACGTTGCTACTGGTTGAAGATGCGCTAACAAGAGATCGTTAACGGCACCCTTGTTAGAGCATCACGCAGCTAGTGGGCATCACCTTCAGTCGTTTGGCTTTCTCCTACTGGATTGACTACCTTGGTTTCTTACTGATGGAAAAGCTTGCTGCTATATTCATCACACCTTGCTCTTGGGGTTTTCCAACTGGCCAGTAATTTACTCGGCTTCATCAAGCTATTTCTGGCGCAGTTGCCGGGGAGGAAGAAGAATTCTGCGAGGGGAGTTTTTGCACGCACATCCTTTACTTTGTTTTAAGTTTTGCTTTACTTTCTTTTTACTTGCATCGTTTTACCAAAAACCCCAAAAAAATTAGAATCCTTTGTAGTTGTTTTTACTTGTCTGCTTTTAGTTTGCTAGAATGGCTACTCCTGAAAACACCAAGTTGTGTGACTTTACTAGCACGAATAATAGTGATTTTATCTGCACTCCTATTGCGCCACCTGCTCCTGCTGCAAATTTTTATGAGATTAAGCCTGCTTTGTTGAACCTTGTTATGAAAGAGCAATTTTCTGGTGCTAGTACTGAAGATGCTGCAGCTCATCTCAACAATTTTGTTGAGCTATGTGAGATGCAGAAATATAAGGATGTTGAAAGTGATATTATTAAGCTTATGTTGTTTCCTTTTTCTTTGAGAGGAAAAGCTAAGGATTGGTTGCTGTCTTTGCCTAAAAATAGTATTGATTCATGGGCTAAGTGTAAGGATGCTTTTATTGGTAGATACTATCCTCCTGCTAAGATTATAGCTTTGCGTAGCAATATTATGAAGTTTAGTCAGTTTGATAATGAACATGTTGCTCAAACTTGGGAAAGAATGAAATCTATGATAAAGAATTGTCCCACTCATGGACTGACTACTTGGATGATTGTTCAAACTTTTTATGCAGGACTGAATTTTTCTTTGAGGAACCTACTTGATTCAGCTGCTGGAGGCACTTTTATGTCCCTTACCTTGGGCGCCGTAACAAAGCTTCTCGACAATATGATGGTAAATTACTCTGAATGGCACACCGAGAGAGCTCCACAAGGTAAGAAGGTAAATTCTGTTGAGGAAACCTCTTCCTTGAGTGATAAGATTGATGCTATTATGCTTATGCTTTCTAATGATAGGACTCATGTAGATCCTAATAATGTTCCTTTGGCCTCTTTGGTTGCTCAAGAAGAGCATGTTGATGTAAACTTCATTAGAAATAACTAGTCGACAACCCGTGCGCCAGCACGGGCTAGTTCTTTCAACAATGAATTACTGGAGCCAATTTTATATGATTAGTTTGTTCTCAAAAATTGCATGACTGGCGAGTAATAAGCATAGAACAAATATTCCCTAAAACACCAATAAATTGTTTTTATTACTAATGTGTATCGAAACATTTGTATCTGCTTTTCAAACACGGTATCTTTATTGTTACCAACGCGACTCTGAAAATAAAACCATATTTTTCTATTAACAATATTTTAAAATGAAAATGTACTCCATCTGGTTTAGTTTGACAGGCACAACCACGTAGTTTAGGAAAAACTTTGACCATCAATTTGGTCAAAAAAATATGAAATTTATATCACAAAGATTATACCACTAAAACTAATTTTTAAATACGAATCTTGCTATATTTTTTTGAAATATAATCTATATTATGTTAACCAAAATAATGATCGATTTTTTTGTGTGTGCCTATTAAACTGAACCGGAGGAAGTAAATATGGCATAGTTTCATTTATTGTTTCCTATTACGCATTTATGCGTGTGGCATGGTTGTACGATGCTTAAAGTCATTGTTCAAAATTAGCTCACGGATATATGTCCCACACACACACAAAAGTGAAAGAATATTTTGTGTACCAGAGCTGAACTACAGTTTTGCTAACTGGATATCAACTTTATTGAAATTTCTTTACATGCATCTGACGGTATTGTTTAATCAATTCTTCTTTGGCCATCTTAGTCATTCAGGTTTAGGACTACGATTCCGCAATGTATATGCATTACGGTCCCCTGCAACATTATTTAGCTTCCTCTGTCACTAAATATTGACGAAGCACTTAAATATTTGATTTATATTCCTTCCACCGGCGCTACCGACGCCAGCACTCCTTCCACTGTAGTCACTGCATGTCAACATTACTTGTACCATCGTAGAACAACTAAACCTAGAAGGCTGTCAGTTATGCTAACCAAATTCTAATCTGTGGCATACCATTATTCCGTGCAAGGTCCCATCAAATACATGACACGCCTGCAGGCAGCAAAATGGAGTGCTGATGTGGCCATAACTAAAGCGAGGTTTGTATCCAATTTAGATGGATTTTATAGTCTTTAAGGAAAAAATGGTTATTTTGACATAGAGTAAATCTAGAGTAAGGCTAGAACATCACTTTTAATTTCTGTCTGCATGGCAATAATTTTTTGGTTACTGAGCACTATATTAGAGTGTGCAGAAGCTAAAACTTTGCAAAGATAATTTGATTTCGTTAAAAATTACCTGAAAATTGCGTAGCATAGCAAGTGCAATCTGCAGCATGGTCCAGTGTTTATCGCCGGTGATTGCGCCGAGAGGATCCGATGCTAAACTATTCTCCAATTCTATAGATCAAAGTATTAGACCCATCTGACTGGGAAAAGGAGAGCGTTCAGTTTTCTAGATCAAAATAGTACACAGATCATCTGACTGGGATATAAAGTGGTATTTGTTCCTGTTGGGGCTTCACCTGAGATCAGCAACACTGGTCCCGCGAGTAAAAGGCGCATGAAACTACAACTTTGATAGTTGCGTGATGTTGGCTTCGAGGATGGCGCAAACTTGTGCAATTGCCGCCGCGGAGACGCGCACTACATATCATGCAAATTGGACATGGGGGCAGAGGCGACTGTAATCCTTGCGGTAGGACGATACGAATTAATTAGGGGCTCATCTGGAGGATGAACCGAGATTCGAACTATGGCCGCCAGAGATCGAGTTGGAGTCGAGTTGGAGGGTCACGTGTCACGCGCCGGACAGATCGACTTAAATCCAACGGCTTTAGACAATTTTTGTGTATATCGGACGGACAAAATTTTCTTATCTCTAGGATTAACGTGGAAGCTCCTATGGTGCCTCCAATTAGTAAATATAAGATAATTTTAACAACAATGCTTATAGGAACAATTTTGCTAGTAACAATTATAGGCCGTATCCTTGTAACAATAGTAATGGTTATGGTAACTCTTATGTTAATTCCTCCAACAACACTAGGGCCGCGCCCTCCGAGCTTGAGGTAATGCTCAAGGACTTCATCGGTAAGCAAAATGCTTTTAACAAGTCTGTTGAGGAAAAGTTAGGCAAAATTGATATTCTTGCTTCTAAAGTTGATAGCCTTGCTCATGATGTTGAACTTCTGAAATTAAAAGTGTTGCCTAATGAGGTGAAAGAGAACAATGTTTTTGCTACTGCTAATGCTATCCAAGTTAGAATTGATGAAAATGTTAGGATGCTAGCAGAATTGCATGCCAGGTGGGAAAGAGAAGATGAGATGGCTAGAGAGATGAAGGTATGTACCATTACTACCTCTAATGATGTTGCTCCTAATGCTAGCAATCCTCTTACTTTGATTGGTGTAGAGAAAACTCCCACTCCTTGTGTTAAAAAGCCTAAAACTGCCAAAACTTTTGCTCAAAAGAGTGCTGGAATTTTTCGGAGTGTAGGAGATGATAGCTCTATTTCCTTTAATGATTTTGATGTTGATGGCTGCAATATATCTGAAGTTATTTTGTTCTTGCAAAAGCTTGCTTTGACTCCCAATGCTAGTTCTTTAAATGTTGCTTTTACTAAGCATATTACCAATGCTCTTATAAAAATTAGGGGTGAAAAGTTGAAGCAAAAAGCTTCTATTCCCAAGAAGTTAGAAGATGGTTGGGAACCCATCATTGATATGCATGTTAATGGTTTTGATTTCCATGCTTTATGTGATCTAGGTGCTAGTATTTCTATTATGCCTAGAAAGATTTATGATATGCTTGATTTGCCACCGCTTGAAAAGTGTTATTATGATGTTCCTATTGCTGATGTTGCTAAGAAGAAACCTTTGGGAAGGATTAGTGATGTTCTTATTATGGTTAACAATAACCTTGTTCCCATTGATTTTCTTGTCATGGATGTTGAATGCAATGCTTCATGTCCTATTATTTTGGGAAGACCTTTTCTTCGAACTGTAGGTGCCATCATTGATATGAGGGAAGGCACTATCAAATATCAATTTCCACTCAAGAAAGGTATGGAACACTTCCCTAGAAAGAGAAAGAAATTAGTGTTTGACTCTATTCTTAGAGCAAATTATGAGCTTGATGCTTCATCACTTGATATTACTTGATTCGCATTTTCTGCGCCTAGCTCAAAGGCGTTAAAGAAAAGCACTCTTGGGAGATAACCCAATATTTTTACATTCAGTTCTTTTTCCTTTATTTGAGTCTTGGAAGTTATTACTACTGTAATAACCTCTCCTTATCCTTTTTATTTCGTTTTTGTGCCAAGAGAAGCCTCTAATTTGAGTGAGGTAAGATTTGGGGATGTTGCTGTCTTGAAACTGTTTTCGGTGCTGCACCGTAAAAATTCGTGAAAAATATCTGTATATCTTTTGGACCTGCGATTTCTTGTGCATATGCCCCAGGTTATATCAAAACATTCATTAGTTGAACACTTTTTGATTTGAGCAGCAGAAAACCCTCTAAAAATTCGACCTTTGTCAGCTGTTCTGTTTTGACAGATTTCTGCCAATATTTGTGTTTGCCGCTTAATCGCTTTCTTTTTTAGTTCTTTTGATCACGGAACTTTTGGGGAAGTTGCTACAGTAGTATATGCTTTATATGTGGTCGATTTGGGTTGAAACCTGAAGCAAAAAGGGTTGATTCTATGTTATGCTTACACTAATGTTGCTAATAGATTTGTGTTTAGTTTTGTATGAAGGAAGTTTTCAAGTGTAGGGATCGGAGAGTGATGAGATGAGTTGAAGAATGGACAAAAGCTCAAGCTTGGGGATGACCATGCATCACCCCAAGAAATATCCAAGAAGTACAAGCGTCAAAGCTTGGGGATGCCCCCGAGGCACCCCTTCTTCATCGGCAAAAATCAAGTCACCTTTCAAGACACTATATTTTTATTGCTTCATGCATTATGTGTTTTTCTTGGAGTGTCAGTTGTTTTTAGTTTTCAGTTTAGTTTAGTTTAGTTTTCTGCAATAAATGGTTGGACCCCAACAAATTTCTTTTGGAGAAGTTTCCTTGCTTTTCATTTGCCAAGAACTCTCTATTTTCACTCTTATCAAAAACCGAGAGTTCTTCTTTTTCTGCTACTGCTTTTAGTTTTCGATTTTCGCCTTGATTTGTGTTCAGATCTTCTTATATCTTTTTATCAAGGTGTATTTTTTCCTCTGGTCCTTATTGGTTTTCATCAAAAGAGGTGTTTATAAAAAGTTTGAATGGTGTTGGAAAAGAGAAAAATCTTTATGCAAAAAAGTGGTACAAGAAGGAGCTTGTGTAGACTGCGGCTTAGGCTTTTGCATGTCGTGCTTGATGTCTTTTTGATAGCATGCTTAGTGGTTTTGTTGTAGCATGACTTGTCTCAAATAACTGAGATTGCTTAATGAGCCTTTGATGCGTGGTGAATGACCAGCCCGTTGGGAACCCCAAGAGGAAGGTGTGATGAGTATAGCAGCTAGTTTTCCCTCAGTTAAGAAACCAAGTTTTGTCGATCAGGAGAAAAGCAGACAATAACGACTGAAGGTGATGCTTGCTAGTTTGCGACAGCTTTGAACAATTTATATATGGCGCCTCATCCAAGCTTTGCTTGCTAGCTGCAACGCGGAACCTGCACACAACACAACCAAGTACTTTGTTCCCAACTTGCGATGAGGTTGTCAATCTCACCGGTTTGCTTGAAACAAAGGTTATGAGCGTATCGAGTGGAAAATAGTAGAAGTATGCGAGTAAAGTAAACAGTGCGAGTAAAGTAAACAGGTGATAGCAATATGATGGAAATAGGACCGGGGTCCACAGTTCACTAGTGGTGTCTCTCCATAAGATAAATAACACATGCTGGGTAAAAAAATTACAGTTGGGCGATTGATAGAATAAAGATAAACGTGATATGTTAAGAAGATCACTATGAGATTTACTCTGGGCATTACAACAAAATACATAGACCGCCATCCAACTGCATCTATGACTAATAATCCACTTGTGGCGAATCAATCCGAGAACTCCACAAGTATTAAGTTGCGAACAACAGATAATTGCATTAAGCAAAGTGTGTAATGTAAACAAAGCATATGCCCTTGAGCATATGAATGTTGTTTTCTCCCTAGTAGCAACAGCACATCTACAACCTTAGAGGTTTCTGTCACTCCCCCAGGTTAAATAGAGGCATGAACCCACTATCGAGCATAAATACCCCCTCTTGGAGTCACTAGCAACTACTCGGCCAAGATAGCTACTAACAACGGAGAGCATGCAAGATCATAAACAACATAGAGATAGCATAAGATATAATTCAGTATAGCAACTCAATCATAACACCAATATTCATCGGATCCCAACAAACCAAACATGTAGAATTACATAACGGTGATCTCAATCATGTAGGGCAGCTCATGAGATCTAAACATGAAGCACATGGTGGAGAAGACAACCATCTAGCTACTGCTATAGACCCATAGTCCAAGGTAAACTACTCACTCATCGCTCCGGAGGCAAGCATGGCGATGAAGAAGACCTCCGGTGGCGATTCCCCTCTCTGGCAGGGTGCCGAGAAGAGCTTCTGGACCCTCCCGATCTTCGGGTCGACGGCGGCGGCGGATCGCGATGTGTTCTGGAAAAGTGATCGGGTACTTAGGTTTTTCCCGTCGGGGGGTCTTTATAGGCGAAAGGGCAATGTCAGAGGTGGCCCCAGGCCTCCTCACGCTAGGGCGGCGCGGCCAGGGGCTGGGCCGCGCCAGCCCTGCGTGAGGGCGGCCTGTGGCCCCTCTCCTTCTTCTCTTCGGATGACTGGAAGCTCCCGGACAAAATAAGACTTCAGGAACTTGTTTCGTCCAATTCCGAGAATATTTCCTGTGTATCACTTCTGAAACACAAAAACAGCAGAAAACAGGGAACTGGCACTGTGGCGACTTGTTAATAGGTTAGTTCCGAAAAATGCATAAAAGTGCCACGAAGTGTAACGGAACAGTAGACAAATGGTGTAAAAACAAGCATGGAGCATCAAAAATTATAGATACATTGGAGACGTATCAAGCATCCCCAAGCTTAACTCCTGCTCGTCCTCGAGTAGGTAAATGATAACAAAAGAATAATTTTTGAGGTGATATGGACCTACACAATATTGATCATATATGTAAGCATTTGTGAGCTGGGATCATAAGAACTTAAAACATGGGCATGAAGATATAATCTTGACAATAAGAACTTAGCAACCATGTTGTGAACATGCAAATGAACACAAACAAAAGATCATGAAAATGAAACAATGAAAGTCAAACGTGTGTTCAAATCATAAGGAAAAACATACAAATGGTTTTCAGCTTGTCCTTCAAAGAGAGCAAAACATAAATGCATAGGACACCTTCAAGTTTAAGAGGGCGACTAGATACAAATAATTTAAGAACAAGTGAAACCAACAATATGAATCAATCAATGAACTTTGGGACAATGCATATTACACTAAGAATGACAACTATGCTCTCTTAATGGTGCATAAAGATAGAAGGTGGTGACTCAACATAAAAGTAAAAGAAAGGCCCTTCGCAGAGGGAAGCAATGATTGCAAGTTTTATAACCTTCAAAAATTATGGTACTTACCGGCTTTGAGCTCTCATTGCCCCCATCATAAGCATCTTGAATGGTTAAAGTTAATGCGAGAACAATTATGATGCATATGCTTGACAAATCATAAGTTGAAAACCTCGTGTCCCATGAATACGAGTACCAAAACCTCATGCTACTTTACTTAGAGTCCCAAGCAAGGCTCTTGTCATTGTAAATATATGCATATCCTTGAGAACCGCCAATGGGGTACCTCCATGCCCGATGACATGGAACAAGCCCACATCAAAATGACAGGACAAGCAGACAATGAACACCTCGACATCTCTTTTATTTGCCATTTGTTTAGCTTTTTATTGTGAGATGCGTCGTCGAATGTTCACCATGGGTATGCTGCAAATTTCCACCATGAATTATGCATGGCTTAGATTAGCGGCCCGGTGTTTCCCTAACACATATACAAACTCCATGATCCCCACAAGATTCCCAATTCATTTCACACCGCGGGCATCCATAAACAAAAGATCACGATATCAACTCAAATAAGAAGTGCAATGTTGAAAGCTTGCCCATGACTGCATGGCTGGGCTAGTCTCCAACTTACAACTTGCAAGCATAACAACTCGACATAAGAGACCACAATGTCAAATTTTTAAGAACAGGAAAAAGTAAAGTGTGCCTTCCGGTAACCGTGCCACTAGGCAATGATGGCCTGCAGTAAGTGCACTATGAACCGTCACATCGTGTGACCGTTCGTAGTGGCAGGGTGGTTGCAAGTTTTGATGCAAACGGTCGGACGTGGCTTCTCAAGGAAGTCTAATCTGTGTGCCGGTGTAACTGCCCGGGGAATACATTCTGTCCGGAATACCCCGGGACCGGCCGGATTAACTTGTGGAAAGGAAAGAAAAGCCGGTATATAGTGTGATCGCCGGTGTAAAGTCATTCACCGGGATATAACAAAAGAGATATCATGTCGAACCTGCCAAGGCCCCTCAGTCAAGACTGGGGGACCTCGACAGCTTCGGGGACTAATGTCGAGGGGATGACCCCCGGTAGGGTCAAGAGGCTAGAAAGTTACAAAGAGTAAGGTTGACTTTATGTCGGTTGACCTAGATGGGGTCTGGCCGGAATACAGGAGCGTTGGCCAGACCGGCATATAAGTATATCCCGGCGTCAGTTTAAATATGCCGGAGTAACCGGGATACTTATTGAGGAGTGCCGGCATATGCATAGATATGCCAGCCTAACTTATTTGATATATTGTGCAGGAGCGGGGAGGCCGGATTACCTGACCTTCATAGGTCGTTGGTCCGGCATATAGGTCCGGGATATGGCCAACTGTCATGTCCTAGATGTATAAGTCAACCAAGGTGTCATATCCCTACAATCAAGGAGAGATTCTGCCCAGTATGGAGAGAGATCATGGTGACAGGGTGCACAGTGGTGGTCTACCTACCCTCACCGTGCACAAGTACAACCCTTACCTCACAGTGGTAAGGTCACAGTCCAAGAAGTACAAGGTACAGCAAGGGTGAGTCCCATCGAGAGCAATCAGGGAGAAAGTCAAGGGTCTCTGCCTTCGTCAGCCTGCCCTATTTGGAGTGTAGTTGCTGTCTCTGGTCTCAAGTGACCGTTGTAACCCTGGCCACCACTATATAAGGTGGCATAGGGAGCCCTAGTGAGAGGTTGGTCATCCAGTGTTCCTACACTTAGCAGTTCATCTTCCTCCTCTAGCAGAGAGCTTGGAAGCACCATTGTTGTATACTCCATCGATCCAAATATAATATATCCAGTAGAGCAGGAGTAGGGGTGTTATCTCCTTACAAGAGCCCCGAACCTGGGTAGATCTGTGTTCCTTTCTGTCGTGCTTTTCAGCTCGTTCCCCTCTCCCGAATCCTCCAGCATCTAGTTCGGCCCCCATTTAAGCCATCCCATGGCATATGTTGTTTCACCACGATGACAGGGGCTACTCCCATCGGGAGCGCTGAGCGCGCACCCGATAGAGGATGAGATAGTCAATATCGAGGATAAAGAAAGTATATCATAAAAAATTTGACTATATAGTCGACAAAATGCAAAGGAGCTACTCCCATCGGGAGGGAATTGGAAGAAGTTAATTTAAGTTCGAATTTCTTTGATTTTATCAGTCAAAACTTGGCTGCGATATAAGATTCTCGAGTTACGTTATCGCAACGAAACTCGAATGCCGTGATTTATCACGAAGGTAAGACCCCGGGATCCGTCCTGTGTGGCCTGGTATACGCACATGGATGCGCTCTGCTGGTATGTATCCGTGTCTATGACGCGAAGAAAATCCTGGTGGACGCACTGGGTACCCTGAGAATCACTAGGATTCATTCTTTGTAAGTCCTAAATGCGGCAAAAGAGTGGGTTTGACCGGTATCCCAAATTCAAGTCCAAGGGGATTGAATTTGAAGTAGGTGACAAGTATCTGTTCCGGCAGTTAACTGGCCTCTTGATCCGTCAGAGTTGTCAGGCTTGTTCATCAAAACCCCTTGCAAAAAATTATCATGAAAATAAGTCGAAAGACCAAGTCGAAGATTTGAAGATATGAAGAAATCAAAGAATTGATCAAGTCGAAGATTTAACGATTAGAGATTCAACCCGAATCTGCAATTCTGGTAGAATCTTAGGGGCTACTGACAAGGGTATAGTTAATAGATCCCGTTAGTTGAGTACCCCTGAGGCCCGTTAAGCTAGGCCCAATTGTAATGATAGTCGAATACGAGTTCTTACCGTATGTCGATATTGTAATCTGTATCGGACCCTACCCGATCCTCGAGACCTGGCCACCTATATATAGGGGCCAGGAGGGGACGGTGTAGGGCAGATTGAAAGCAAGCCAGGTTGAACACCCAAATTTACTTTCGATATACACTTATTTCGACTAACCTTTACCTTCGAGTTCATCCGACGCCCTATTCCCCCGATCCTAAGTCCTTCATCTAGGACATTTGTCGAGTTAACCCTCGTCAATCACTTTCCACTCGATATGCTCATACCCTTTGTTTCAAGCAAACCGGAGAGATTAACAACCTCATCGTAAGTTGGGAACAAAGTATTTGGTTATGTTGTGTGCAGGTTCCACGTTGCTACTGGTTGAAGACGCGCTAACAAGAGATCATTAACGGTGCCCTTGTTAGAGCATCACGCAGCTAGTGGGCATCACCTTCAGTCGTTTGGCTTTCTCCTACTGGATTGACTACCTTGGTTTCTTACTAAGGGAAAAGCTTGCTGCTATATTCATCACACCTTGCTCTTGGGGTTTTCCAACTGGCCGGTAATTTACTCGGCTTCATCAAGAAGCAACAAGGAAATATTACATCGCAACATCTCGCAAACAGACTCGATAATACCGATAAGGTAGGAGTCACATTCCTCGAGATGCACGATTTGCGCCATCAGACCCGACACCTTGTCCTCAAGAATGGATATCTGTTTCATAAACCTGCAAGACTTGCTGGCTTTATCCATAGCTAGCTGCGCTTGGCGTTTCGCCAAAGACAAGCGGCTCTCAAGATCTGAAATCCTCAAGGAGTACTCAGCACATTGGCAAGAACAACGGGAAGGCGACGAAACTTTGGAGTCAAAAGCATCGGCAGGAGATGGAGCCTGACCGCGACCCAACGATCCACCAGAACGCATAGGCTGGAAGCCAAAAGAAAAGAATCTCAGAAGCCAGATAGCGCATGATATTTCACAAAAAAAATTACATAAGTACAAGCCCTCTGACTAAAGTTCTCGGGCTAAATACGACTAAGAGTTCACTACATCAAAACAAAACTAAAAATTACAAAAGGAGGCCAAGTCTACGCCACCTCGACTTCATGATCCATAGCAGAAGTAGGCATGACAGCAGCAGCACCAGCGTTCGGAGGAGGCATGGATCCGCTCATCGCCGGAGTCGAAGAAATCGGCGAAGCCGCAGAAGCCGCTGAAGGAGAAATTATCGCCACGATGCCTAGCGCAAACCTCTTCGCCTTCTCAAAGAAGGCCTTAAGCTCCGAACGGGGGCGGCTGTGGGAAGAACTCACCTTCTCCCAATCGATCTCCTCACCATGTGCATATGAAAGCGCAATGGCCCCCTCGGCACCTCGCTTCAAAGAGAGGCCCTTCATATGAAGGATGGGGTCGTCAATGGTGTCGAAGGCCTGGGCGAGTTTCTTCACATCATTATCCGACACCTCCGCCTTTTGCTTAGGCCACAACCCGACAAAAATCCGCGTAAGAACGCAATTAACTAACTCAAAGATTTCTCGGACAGATATCCAGTTTGCTTCCAGTAAGCTAACTGCAGCCATGAGAGGATCGTTATCTGGTTGCAAAGTTGACGAGGACACCTCAGTATATTCTGCAAAACCAAGGAAACAAAAAACATCAGAGAATGAATATATCAGCAAGCATAAGAGAATGATCAAATCGAACAAAAGGAAAGAAAGGTATATTACGTACCCCCAGCGGCAGCAGACATCGTATTCAGCCACTCAGTCACGGCCTGTTCTCGCTGGAGGTGCTCCTTGTTAGCATCCATCAAGGCTATTTCTGCTTTCTTTGCCTTAGCCAGTGCTGATTTAGTTGACTTCTCAGCACTAACCTTGGCAGCAGTGGTGGCATCAAAAGCTTTCCTGGAAGCATTGAGTTCAGCTTTCAGCGATGAAATGCGAGCATTGGCTATCGCTAAAGCATCTACAGTTCACCAAGGAGGAACGACAAAGTCAGGCAAAGAAGCAAAGAAAGGCGTATAGGATAAGCAAATATAGGAAAAGAAATTTACCTTCAGAGGCCTTAGCAGCCTTCAGGTACTCGACGCATTCATTGCCCAAGGCGACGAATTTCCTCATCAAATTCTGTACACAAATAGTACATGAGTATCAAGATGCAAAAGAAGAAGTAAACGTACCAGTATATTCACGCACATCGTCGGAGGAGCTTGTGGACTGATGGGCCTCAAGAGAAGCACCGGCGTCTGACAATTTCTTCACGCGCGGAGAACTGCGAACAGCGACTATCTTCTTAACAGGCTTCCTCGAAGCTTTTGAAGATTTCGCTGCTGGACCAACCTCTTGTGGCGGTGGTTCATCAATAACAGGAGTATTAGTGATAGGGGTGGCAGCAGCAAATCTCTTCGGGTTCTCCTCATCACTAAGAAAAAGATCAACAGACCAAGTCACTTATCAAAGTCGACAGGGAAAAGATAACATATGAAATACAGCAGGATGACACTCACGAGTCCATGAGGTCGAAGAGCTCTAAATCGTCCTCTGGCGCGGGGGTTTCCCCGGCCACGGCTTTATGAGTAGAGGCACTCGAGGAAGGGAAATCTTCGATGTGCTTCCTTTTCTTGTCAACAACAAGATCTTCCGAAAGCACAGGAGGAGGTGACGTCGTTGAGCTGGTCCTTTCCAGCGAATCTTCACCTTTGTCCCCATCTTGGCTATCCCCAGCCTCTGGGGTTTCGGAGGCCGCAGAAACAGGGACATTTGGAATGGCCCTCCCTTCTGGGAGGGGAGGACGAGAAACAAGAAGTCGATGATCCTGAAAAGGAAATAACCCAAGTATTACAAGGCAAATGATGATAAGAGAAAAACAAGACGAATAAAAGATAGTATAACATACCGCAGGCAAAGGGTGTTGGGCGTCAAAATAGCTAGCAGTCAAGTCTGGAATATCATCTTCTTTCGTGAGGATGGTCAAAGCCCTCACTCGCTTGTCGAGATCCTTCTTTTCAAAGAGATCATCAGAAACTTGTGAAGAATCGCCCAAACCAGAAAAAGACCAAAGCTTCGAAGGACGGTGCTGAAGAGGTTGAACTCGACGTTGAAGGAAAAAACGCCATGAGTTGAGTTCCGGTTAAAGCACCACCTTCATCGCTCTTAAGAGCTTGGATGCGCGCTAGCAGCGGCTTAACATCCTCCATCTCAGCCTCTATGGAAGGCGAATCCCATGAGGCCAATTTTTCTAGATTTTTTGCGACATCAAAAGGGGCAATGCCGAATAAGTCAGAGGGAGAAGATTTTTGGTCCTTTATGTAAAACCATTTCTTTTTCCAGCCCTGTACTGAAATAGCCATGGAAAATTCCAAATACTGGGATTCCATACGAACAGAAATTACGGCCCCGCCCAGTTCAGGCTTTTTTGTTAAAGAAACACTAGGGCGGAGCCGAAAAAGATACTTCTAGAGGAGAAAATGGGGCTCGATCCCCAGAAAGGACTCACAAAGAGTTATGAAACAGGCAATGTGGAGAATCAAATTTGGTGTGAGCTGGTGAAGCTGCACACCGTAGACAAAAAGAAGTCCACGAAGGAATTCATGAGCAGGGAGAGAAAGTCCGCGCAGGAGAAAATCAAAGAACATCACCCGAAAGCCACTTGGGCGCTTGGGGATGCGATCAATGCTAGGGAAAATAACCTGATCGTCGCTGGAGATGAGGCCATCAGCTTGGGCCTTCTCCAGATCCTTTTGCTTGAACTCCGAGGGCACCCAGCTGGTCGCGGCGTTCCCAGTCTTCCCCTTGGTCATCTTGTTTTTCTGGGCCAGATGCTTCACGCACATCTAAGATTTGTGCACGGGGGCTGTGCAGGAGGTCAGAAGTGCGCAGAGGTCGCAACAATGGTGGCGGCGGCGGAAGCAATGAACTGGTAAACAGTGATTTTCCCCACTCTCTCTTTATATAGCTTCCTGGCAACGGAAACATGGGCTGAGACGTGGCGCAAGGAGCGGAAACGGTAGCCCACTAACGGGCAGATAAATGGCAGAATTACCGTATTGCCCATGGGTAACGGTCAAAGCAAAAAGATAATTACAAACAACCTAATGGTATTAATGACATCATAAAAGTACGAGTAACCAGAAATAAAAACTATAGTAGCAGTGGACACTGGTAAAATGAACACTCTGAAGATGGTTTGATATGGCGAATTTGTATAAGGGAAGATCAAGGAAGCCGACAAAAAATTGAGTCCGGTAAAAAGGGAAATCATTCTTTGAGTCTATACCCGAAGATATTCGGCTATAGCCTCAGGGGCTACTACCATCGGGAGCGCTGAGCGCGCACCCGACAATTCTATTTGAGTTATGTTCTCATAACATGAAAGAAGGCATATTGTCTTTGAGCCTATACTCGAAATAAGTTTTTTGACTATAGCCTCGGGGGCTACTCCCATCGGGAGCACTGGGTGCGCACCCGATGATGTTTTATGAGGAACAATGGAGGAAAGGATGCAAAGAGATTCTGCGAATATCATTACTACCATCGGGAGAGAGTTTTTTAAGGTTGAATAACCCGAAAATCTGATACGTTAGAACAGTCAAACAAGGCTGCGACATATGATTCTCGAGTGGTGTCATCGCGACAAAACTCGAATGCCGTGATTGAAAGATATCACGAAGGTAAGACCCCAGGATCCGTCATGTGTGGCCCGGTATACGCACATGGATGCGCTCTGCTGGTATGTATCCGTGTCTACGACGCGAAGAAAAATCCTGGTGGACACACTGGGTACCCTGAGAACCACTGGGATTCATTTTTTGTAAGTCCTAAATGCGGCAAAAGAATGGGTTTGATCGGTTTCCCGAATTCAAGTCCAAGGGGATTGAATTTGAAGTAGTTGACAAGTATCTGTTCCGGCAGTTAACTGGCTTCTTGATCCGTCAGAGTTGTCAGGCTTGTTCATCAAAACCCCTTGCGAGGTATTATAATGAAAATAGGGATTTCTATTTTCGTGCCCTCAGGTCGTTAGTTGTACTCAGTTTTCCCCAGCTCGTTAGTTTTTCCTTAGTTTTCCCCAAGCCGTTGTCTGAAACCCTCAAAAGGAGCTTGGACGGGAGGATTTCCGTTTAGTTGACCGTTTCCGTGCTGACGTGTGGGGCCGCGTCGTGTGGGGCCGCGTCGCGTGGGGCTGGTAGAAAGGGACCGCGTGGGACAGGACGAGACCGCGTTTGGTTGTACGTGAGAGCTCGGTTCTGTCTCTCTCGGGCCAAATTGGCATTGCCTTTTCAGAGCACCTTTTCAGAGCGTCTTTTTCCCCTCTCTCTCTGTAACAGTTCTCTCTCTTTTCACCAAATTAGTATCAAATCTAGAGAAGCTTCTATTTCTGTCTTTCTTCAATGATTGTTGCCTTTTGGCCCTCGTTTTTTGCCCAATATGGTAACAAATCTAGAAGCTAGTATAGGATGAATTCACAGCAGCATAATAAATCCAGAAAACTAAGTATAATACATAAACTGTATACAGCAGCCAAAAGCAGCCAATAACAATGTTCTTCATTCTGTATCATATATTTCGTCGTCGCTACAATTCATGAGATGAAAGAAATATTCACTAAACTCCCTCCGTCTGCAGTGTGCAGCAAATACATCCTCCAAACGGTATGGTCTTTGTTCATTTTTCGGACCATATCCTATTCTATCCGCACGTCGTGGCCACTCATCCCAGGCCTTTCTATCATCATCATACTCTCTGATATAACCCAAATCCGCGTAGTAGATGCAGCCAGGTCGAACTGTCGGGTGCACTCTGGTGTCGACGGAGATACACCGGCTAAAATTGACGAAGAGGGCACGACTGCCAATGTTAATGACGGCATGGAGAGAGCGGCTCTCAGTGTCCACACGGTACACCAATGGTTGACCTTCCTCCAAATTCCGGTTGTCGTCAGTGCTGCCGCCCAACAACACAAGCAACAGATCACCATCCGACTCCACAAGGTAGAACTTGGAATCATAATCATTTCCAAGTTCTGGAAATGAAAATAGTGTCTTCATGCTGACAGTGCTCGCGCGCTGCTCCAACTGGACATTGTTGGTGCACACTATTCTTCCGAACTCATTCACAGCTATTGCATACAATTCACCATTGAACGGGGTAATGCAACGCAGAGAATGGTCCTCGATCATAAATCTTCCTTCTCCCCAATCATGTACATCTATATCCTTAGTTGGAGAGCTCTTATCGACCCAAGCAATTTCATTGGGGTAACCTGTGCAAATGAAGACCATAGTCGGGGACTTCATTACAGCGACTGACTGCACAATCATAGATGGCATCTGCGCCTCAAACATAGCGTTCAAAGTCTTTGTGAGTGGGTTCAAAAGCCGTATCTTGTGCGGCTGGTTCCTCTGGGCAAGCACGATGACGCCACGATAAAAGCCGACGAAGTAGTATCTAAAAGGGAGTTGATGAAGATAACATTCAGCACTAAGATGTTTACGATTGAAAATAAAAATAGATTAACTCTATAGATATGGAGGAATTTGAACCTTGCATGAACTTCCGTTAGATCGATGGTGACGTAGCGGGATGTGCGGAGGTTGAGGAAGGAGAACTCAGCGGCGCGTGGAAGGGCGTGTTCTACCACGATCCATTCGTGCAGGTGCACGTCGGGCTCATGTAGATCTGAGCGCCAATTTGTACAAACTTGCCTCAAAGCAGCGTAGGTGTCCACGTACTCCTCGTTCGCCAGTAAGCAATTGCCGATCTTGTGAAGTGGTCCGTCACCCTTAAGAGAGGCCCAGTTCACGGAGGCGCCGCGCTTGGATGCGCCGCCCTCGGATGCAACGGGCTCGGTGGCGACGGGCTCGGATGCGACGGGCTCAGAGGCGATGGGCTCGGAGGCGACGGGCTCGGGGCGACGGCCGCCGGCGCATTCTTCTTCTCCATCGCCGGCAGGGGAGCGCGCATAGGGCGGCTGGGGTTTTTTGGAGAAGGTGATGGGACGTGAGAGGCGTGGTTGCGTGCGTGAGTTATGATGAGACTGTGTGCAGAGGGAGGGAGAGGGGCTCTGTACTGGCAGTTGACGTTTTGGTCTCAGCACGCGCACCGCGCGGCTAACCGCTGCTCACCGCGACACGCGTCCGTGGGACTGCACGTCAGCACCGTTACGTGTACTCAGTTCTACCCTCGAGTCTTACACTAGAAAAATATCTGTACTCAGTTTTCCCCTCGAGTACTAATACTGGCTAGTGCAATATACTCAGTTTTACCCTCAAGTGGCTGGTCAACAGAGAGTCAACAGATGGGATTAAGCCATCTAATTGAGTCATTTCATGCGCAAAAAAATTCAAAAAAATAAAATCATAGTGCCTCCAACTCATGCGCAAAATAAAATCATAACAATCATATATAAATCAAGTTTTCACACAAATGGCCACTTCTGAAATCACTAGTAGCTATGAAGGTTCATGGCTTTCCACTCAAACCCCTTCTCAAAACATCTATACCGAAAATATAGTTTGTCTGAATGAGGCCATAATTTTTACACTCATGTATATTTGAATTGCTAATACTTTGAGGTAGGCCAACCTGGGTTTCATTGTACAAAACATGTGTTTTTCTTTTTCTAAATCTCTTGTTTGAATTCCTTAGCCTGTTTATTATTTACTTGCCCTTGTATCCTTGATACTACTCAGTTTTACCCTCTCCCTTCTCACAGAAGCCCAAACTTGGCCTGATTGGTCGAGCTGTTATCACACGGATCGTGCCCACCTACCGTCGATCCTATGATCTAACGGGCAGGATCGTGCCACCCTCTCTCTATCTGTCGGTGGCAAACTACTACCCCTCTATGTATGCTAAATAACGAGTTGGCCACCGGATTCAACAAGTTTGGTAATCACGAATTTCCACTTCTTGTAGGCATTACTTTTCACGGTAAAATGATAAACTATCACGAATTTCCATTTAGGCATTACTTTTCACGGTAAAATAATAAACTATCACGAATTTCCTTTAGGCATTACTTTTCATGGTGAAATGATAAACTATCACGAATTTCCTTTAGGCATTACTTTTCACGGTAAAATAATAAACTATCACGAATTTCCATTTAGGCATTACTTTTCACGAATTTCCTTTAGGCATTACTTTTCACGGTGAAATGATAAACTATCACGAATTTCCTTTAGGCATTACTTTTCATGGTAAAATAATAAACTATCACGAATTTCCATTTCTTTTAGGCATTACTTTTTTGTTGAGATATAAACACCCACAACGGTCATCTCCTCCTTAATTTATTATGTAACCCCACAACGGTCATCTCGCCCTTATAAACCCCCACCTCGGCCATCCCTCATGTCAATAGGTTCTGCCTCTATCTTCTTCGTTTCTGCCTCTCTCTTCTTCGTTCACATACACTTGATCCATTGCCATGGCTTCCATGTCTCGGACGTCGACTGGAAGGGGAAGGGGAAGGGGCGGCCTGGGTGGTGGATCATCATCATTGCCACCACCACCGTCAACACTGCCATTGATCATAGAGGAGTTCTTAATCGTCATCTATGAAGACCCTTTGGCCAAGAAGGTACGTACGCGTTCCCACATATATGATGCATGTGATTAATTATGTGCATGTTCCAAAAAGCCTTTAATTTCAAACGATCGGCGCTCGATCTCTTTGCAGGCACTCCCACAAAAGTTTGCGGACTATCTTGACGGCCAGGAGCCCGCAAAGGTGTATCTGCGAGCAGCTGACTGCGGTCCTCGTCTCTGGACCGTGGAGGTCCTATTTGACGGACAAGGCCGGATGTACCTCGACAAGGGCTGGGAGAATTTCGCCATCGCGCACGGTGTGGATTTCGGCTACATCCTACACTTCAAATATGAAGGCGATGATGTGCTCACAGTGAAGGTGTTCGACGTAACATTGTGCAGGAAGTACTACTACACGGACGACGAAGATACTGACGATGAAAGCGACGACGACGTGAAGCCATGCATCCATCCCCTTTAGATAAGGGGATTATGACCAAGAATATATATGTAGCTTCATATGCATCGATTTAGAGATCTAGCTATTTTCTATATATTATGCATGTAAAAATAATAGGGAATCGCAATTTCCACCATGATTCGAGCACCACAGCCTCCAAACGATGCCGATGCCGATATCGGCATGGTCAGAACGGCTATGCATGCTCGCCGCCACTGCTAGGTCACCGTCGGGATGCACCCTCAATCCCGTCCCCTCATCCGATCACTGACACACCAGAGATACCGCCGAGGCCAATGACGAACGTACATGTTGATGCCAATGCCGAACATGCACGCCGCTGTGGGCACGGCCACGTCGCCCCGCTATGCTGGACGCCACAGACCACCGCGAGTTCTTTCCCTTCGCCACCACACTCCCCTAGCACCTATCTATACACGCCAGAAAGGAGAGACACTAGTTTTCTCTACATTGCTCGCGTTCGTGTCCGACACCGTCAGTCAAAGTGTTGAGGTCGTCGTCGATGTCCTCGACCATTTCTTCTCTTCTTTGCATGGTTAAACGCGTCTAGTTCATATCTATCTAATGCGTCTGGTCTCGCCTCATGCAGTTCTTTGTGGACGTCGATCTCATCTCGGCAGCCCGCAGGCCACCTCCTCCGTGCCATCGCTGTAGAGCTCCGTTTAAAAATCTAATCCTACCCGTGTATTGCACCTTGTATCAGCGTCATGGCCCCACTTGTCATTCGATATACCGAAGCCCCACTCGTCCGCGTTTTGGTCAGGGATACGGCGATGCTTACGGTCAAACAAAGATGGATGCTCTGACGTGTCTTTGCGGGCTCTACGTGGCCCCACTAGTCAGCAGTTAACGGTCAAAGGTGTTCAACCGTCGGGCAACCGGCCGTTCCAGCACCGGTGACGGTTTCAGCCAAGGGCTTGGACAAAACTGAGGAAAAACTAAGGAGCTGGGGAAAACTGAGTACAACTAAGGACCTGAGGGCACGAAAATAGAAATCCCATGAAAATAAGTCGACAGACCAAGTCGAAGATTTGAAGATATGAAGAAGTCGAAGAATTGATCAAGTCAAAGATTTTAAGATTAGAGATTCAACCTGAATCAGCAATTCTGGTAGAATCTCAGGGGCTATTGACAAGGGTATAGATAATAGAGCCCATCAGTTGAGTACCCCTGAGGCCCGTTAAGCTAGGCCCAATTGTAATACTAGTCGAAATACGAGTTCATGTCGTATGTCGATATTGTAATCTGTATCGGATCCCACCCGATCCTTGAGACCTGGCCACCTATATATAGTGGCCAGGAGGGGACGGTGTGGGACAGATTGAAAGCAAGCCAGGTTCTATGCCCACGTTTACTTTCATAGCCACCTTGTTTGGCTGATTTCACCTTCGAGTTCATCTGACGCCCTATCTCCCCGATCCTAAGTCCTTCATCTAGGACATTTGTTGAGTTAACCCCTCATCAGAAACAAAGGAAATTTCCAAACATATGCAAGTTTGGGAAAAAAGTTTTTGTTAGATGAATTCAAGTTTTAACTAGCAGGGTACCCGCGCATTTGCGCGGCTAGATTTAGTTATGCTTTATTTGTCTGTCATATTCAATATATCATGCCAATTTCATCTTTTATCTTCCACTCTTTTTAAAGTACAACCTCTGTTCTGTTTAAATCGACGCAATCATCTCAAAGTACGCTGCCTATACACGGTGCATGTCCGCGCTGATTTAATGGGAATGGAGGGAGTGTCTATCACCCTACTTATAATTTCATATCAAATTATAATAAAATTATAAGTTTTAAATGTTATCATGTACTCATATTTGATCCAAGAGAAGTTGCCCATGCACACACCGTAACATGTTGCTAATTCTCGAATAACTATTTCTTCTCCCTAATCATACCTATGTTATTTTTCAGTGTATTATATTTTCTAGCATAACTGGAACTACATTCGTATAATTTAAATGAAATGTTGTTTCCAATATCTAATGTTACTTCCCGCATAATTGCTCACATATTTATCACTTATTAATTAGACCAATATGTCTATTTATTTTCTTATCCGGTGTCCTGCATGCACTGAACATGCTTCTTGTAGATGCATATATTTTTATATTATTTAATCTATTGTACATCATGAACGACCATATTTTGAGCATGCTTCAGGTCATCCGTGTCAAAATCATGTGGACATTATGAACTTGAACACATTATGTTCACTGGTCTAACTGAATAGTCGATACAAAAAATTATAGTTATACTCCTTACAAATTTTATTGTACGCTTTGTTTTACAATTAACTCACATATAAATAGAACGGATAATTCAATAATAGCATCAATTTAAGGCTCATGCATGTAATTCATAAAGAACTTGGAAAATAATCTTTAGTTTTAGTTTTGAAATTCATATACAAATACCAATTATGATCTTCTACCCAGTGAGAGCTATTTTGTATATCTTGTATACTCACCTAATGCCCGATCAATTAAGCTAAGCTGCAGGTTCTGCTTCTTACTTTGATGATGCGGCTCGCCATCGGAAATCAGTCAATCTGTGAATGTCCGGCATATCGATGATACCTCGTTCTTTGCATGGCGATCCTCGGAGATGCTGGGTACATGATACGTCGGGGATGGCGCCATGGAGCTTGGCCAGCAACATCTCGTGCACGGCCTCCCGAATCATCCATTATTAGCAAAGTGGCGGGTTCTGCTTTGCGAAAAAAAAACCATGTTAGACTGTTCCACACCAATGCATAGCTCATGCCGCCGCTTGTCGCCGGCAACCGATCAATCTAGAAAATATCTGGCCAACTGTATGATCGACTGTTGATGATGACCGTGCCGATCATACCATGCCCATACACAGCTCTGCCATAAGATAATCGTTATGCAGCTTGCCACCGGCAATTAGCCGATCAATCTAGAGAATATCTGGGTAACGGCTGATCTGTTGTACCTCCGTCCTTGCATTCATCGGAGGAGAGGATCACTCCTCCATGGCTTTCTGCTCTGTGTTGTGGTCGCCGGAGCCGTTGATGTCATCCTCAACATCCTCATCCTGCAAGGTCGGCCACCATCCGCATCTCAGCCTGATGTCGTGGTAGGTGTCGTCCCTCAGCGTCTCCTCTTTCTTAGATCAGCTTATCCAAGATCAACTCCTACCCCCCGTGATCTGATTATAAAAGTGACATGAAAAAAATATTTGCAGTCGTGTCACGCAATGATTCTGCAAATATGGTTCTTTGTGATAGTATTTCCTTTTGAACTCACGTCATGTATTCTTATGCATAAAGCTATTTCAATCATATCACGTGTGCATGTTGGACTCTTTATTTATCCTGTAATTGGTCTTATGCACGCCGCCGGATTTCTGCCATATTAAATCCCCTTTGCTTACCTTACCTATTAGGGCTGAGGCGTTACGGTTTCAGTAATAGATCTTGAAATCCAAACCGTTCACTTTAGCTGGTTAATCTGAGCCATTAGTTGTTAGTTGTTTTAATAATATAATAGATTTCATAAAAACTATGTTCATTAGCCTTCGCGGGTTGTTAGAACTTTTGCATAGTTCCTTTCCACGCGTTGTTCACAATTCCTTTTCTGGAATAAGGAGTAACACGTCATAATTCTATACACTCTGCAGAGGTGCGCTACTTTGCCCACAAATGACCTTGGCCATAATGTCAATATCATACTTTCTTCGGTATGAGGCCAGTTGCCAAGTATAGCTGAATCATGCCGAGCACAACCTCATTCCGTAATCCACCCATTGCAATTAATCTGGACCTCGGTCCAAATCAATCACCTTCTCCGCTAGAAGACACTAATCGTTACTTTGTAGCACAGAGTAGGGACGTTTACCATGGCTCCCACCCATTGATTTTCCGCGAAGGAAATCTCAATCCGGCTATGCCTCCGAGGATATACGAAACTCGGAAGTAACTTCTGATTTGCTTGTCCCATACCAAGTTCTGTGGTCAGCACGATTTATAGCGCATTGGAATGACTGATAACATTTGTTATAAAGTCATATACATTCCCCGTATAATGGAACCTCCCCCATACAATGTTCTGATCGTACCACCAATCCGTGGTTCCATCATCCACCAATTTATTTGAAATTAGTATTTTGATGCATGTGGTATAGAATACTACTCAATTTGTACTTTTGAAAATAATCAATAGATACGAGCAAGAGTAAACTTGCCTGACAACTGCAAGATAATGCAGTTCGAAGGTTTTACTTGACCATGGACCTCAGGTTCTGAAGAATTACCATTGTCCGAATATAATACAATGTTTTAAGAATCCAAATGATTTGAAAAGATTATTTGAAAAATAGTTTTGATAAGCCCTTCCCGTGTTTTTGAGTGATTTGTTATTTGAGTTTCTTGTTGATCATATGAATTTCACTTTAGATTTTTCATATGAATTTCACTTTAGAATCTTCATATATCTAAAAAATTCTTTTGTTATTCACAAGGGATATGCTGATTCTCTATAGAAAGACCCATTGAACTGAAGCACATCGTTGATCAAACAACCGGATAAGCTATGAGCCACTGGAAGGATCTCGGATAGCCAAAACTCTGTGAAAAGTCTTTCTATGCTGCAAAGGCGGATATATTGTGAACTCAGAAGAACTCCCAATATATTCTTCTTAAGTTGATTTCAATTTATATACTATTTTGATTATTTACATATCCAAAATGGTACTCTTTCATTTAAAATAATATTCTCCAAGATTTGGAAAGTATTATTCTTGTTTTTGTTTTCTTTTGGTACTTTATTAATACCCAAGTCATTTATTAAAGTCATAATTGAAATTTTTGTTTTCAAAACTTCACACAAATGATAAAATATGATTCAAGAAATTTTCTTATTGTTGAAAAGTATTTTTAAGCATTATTTGATTAATCCTTTAAGTTTTTCACCTCATTCATCAACAAAACAATGGTTAGAAATTTTTATCTCTAACAGTTTCATCTATTGGCATATTTGAGTTATACATATTTTTAGCTTTCCAAAAATATATTTTTCATAATTTTTGGACTCCTATTTAAAAAGTTACTGCAGTTTTATAGTTAAGTCACTGGTTTAGAATCAAATAGCAAATAAACCCTCCAGGTGGGACCCACTGGTCAGACCACTCGGTCAAACAGACTGAACTGGTTCGGTCGAACCGAACCAGCCACACCCCCTCCACCTCTCGCTCTCTCTCGCGACGACCATGGCGATGATGTCGCTCACGCCCACGCCACTGTCGCTGTGCCCTGGCCATCTCCGGCCAATGCTGGCAAATTGCCGCTGCCAGATTGATCTGCACCCTCGACTCTACTACTTCACTGAGTGAATCTGAAGGGTTTCGCAGCATAGCAAATCAAAAAAATTCCTACGGATGCGAACAAGAAAGCCAAGATCTAATCTAGAAGGTGTAATCAACGAGAGAGGTAGATGAGATCTTCATACCCTTGAAGAAATCGCACAGCGGAAACGTTCAACAGAACGTGGATGATGTAGTCGTACTAGCCGTCTCCTCCCCGCGATCCGATCCGATCCAACGCCGCAAGTGGCGGCGCCTCCGAGAGATGCACACGTACAGTGCAGCGACGTCTCCTCCTTTCATGGTCCAGCAAGTATGGTGGAGAGATAGATTGGATCTGCAGCATGACGGCGTGGTGCTTATGGTGGAGAGTTTCTGCAGCAGGGCTTCGCCTACGTGCAGTCGCGAGAGAGAGAGAGAGAGAGAGATTGGAGGGCAGCAGTTGGGCCGGCGGCTAGGGTTTGAGGTGAGCACGCCCCAGCCCTCCCCTCCCCTTTAAATAGGTCAAGGGGGGCGGCCAAGGGGGCTGCCTTAGCCTCCAAGTCAAGCCGGTGGCCCCAGGGAGAAAACTTGTCCCCTAAGTTTCCTTTGCCTTGGCCCATAAGAAAACCCTAGGGTTTTGCCCTTGGCCTCATAGGACAAGTGGGCATGGACGACCAGGCCCATGTAGGCATCACCCTTTGGTCCATGTGGACCCTTTGGGGCATGTGGGCCCCACCATGGAGCCCTCTGGAACTTTCTAGAACATTTTGGTACTCTACCGAAAAAGTCCAGAACTTTTCCGAAACCCAAAAACTGATTTCCATTATATGAATCTTATTCTCCGGACCATTCCGGAACCTCTCGTGATGTCCGGGATCTCATCCGAGACTCCGAACAAAAAACTCAATAACCAATTATCCATTCTATCCTAGCATCGATGCACGTTAAGTGTGTGACCCTACGGGTTCGAGAATATGCAGACATGATCTTCTATCAATAATCAATAGCGGGATCTGGAAACCCATATTGACTCCCACATATTCATCTATGATCATATCAGATGAACCACGATGCCAAGATTCAATTAATCCCGTATATGTATTCCCTTCGTCACGCGATATTTTACTTGCCCAAGATTCGATCGTCGGTATCGCCATACCTAGTTCAATCTCGTTCACAGCAAGTACTTTACTCATTCCGTAATCCGATATCACTTTGTGATTAACTCCTTAACCATGTGCTTGCAAGCGGTGTTGATATCGATTACCGAGTGGGCCCGAAGTATATCTCTCCGACTCGGGAGGGACAAATTCCATCTCGATACATACAACCCAACAAGTACTTTCCGATCACCTGAGAGACACCTTTATGATCACCCTATCATAGGATGACGTTTGATGACCTCAAAGCTTTCTTCCGATACCAGGGAGTTGTATTATCTCATGTTCTAAGGAATACAATACTTGACATAGGAAAAAGCTTCGCAAAGATGAACACAATGACACGATCTAATTGCTCTGCTTTATTTGGGTCTGTCCATCACATCATTCTCCTAATGATATGATCTCATTATTAATTGACAACTCATGTCTATGGTTAGGAAACCTTAACCATCATTAATCAATGAGCTAGTCCATAGAGGCGTACTAGGGACACGGTGTTGTTCACAAACCACACAAGTATTAATGTTTCCGCTTAATACAATTATAGCATGGAGTATAAACATTATCATGAACAAGAAATATGATAATAACAATATTATTATTGCCTCTAGGGCATATTTCCTTCAGTCTCCCACTTGCACTAGAGTCAATAATCTAGTCATACTTGCGCCTTTAACACCTATGGCATTCCGGTGTTATTCATACGCGTTGCACGTGGTAAACTTTATCTACGGGTCTGACACTTTCAGGTCCGTTTGTATTTGCATATTCTTTTGCGTCAGCACGCATTACTCATCTTGTATGAGATGGCATCGTATAAACTTGGTCTTCTGATGAAACCTTTGTTTCTTTGCCAAAACTATGTTGTCACTATTGTCATACAATAGAACTACATAGTACTAGCACACTTGGAACTAAAACCTCCATGATCGGATCGCCGAAATTTAATTTTCCTGTTACGATGGTTTTCCACTTCGTTCTGAAATTCTTTGAACTTTTCAAACTTTTCAGATTTATGTTTCATTAAATAGATATACCCATATCTACTTAATTCATCAGAAAAGTGAGAAATAGCGATATCCACCATACGTCGAAATACTCATTGGTCCGCACACATCGGTATGTATGATTTCCAATAAGTCCGTTGCTCGCTCCATTATTCTGGAGAACGGGGTTTTGATCATCTTGCCCATGAGGCATGGCTCGCATGTGTCAAATGATTCAAAATCAAGAGACTCCAAAAGTCCATCAGAATGGAGTTTCTTCATGTGTTTAACGCCAATATGACCTAGACGACAGTGCCACAAAAAATTTGGATTATCACTATCTACTTTGCATCTTTTATGCCGCTTCTAAAGCGATTATATACTTAGCCCTTGTTGCAGTGTCCGCCACAATATTAACATTGGAACTCATCCAAGATATCATGGAACTTTCTTCCATCTTATTATGCCACCTTCTAACTCAAAACAAATGGCTTAAAATTGAGATAAAATTTTACTTGTATGTGTGACAAAGCCAATGTAACTCATTGCAATGAACCATTTGTCACTTCTACATACAGAACATATTCTTACTTCTTCGAAAGTGCATAAGAATATCTTTACTATTGTCCAACGATCATCATATGAATGCTATAACCTTTAGAGCATTGGACACATCTGGATCTACATATCATGGTATACAAAATTGATAAAATCATTCTTGTGGTTTCACTCATCAAGTGTCAAAACAATTGATTCTTGCTCCAACCTCTTCCATGCAACAAGAACCGTTCTTATTGTTTCCATATTGAACAAATTCAATATTTCATCTATGTATTCTGGCAAAACTATATTAGTGCCTCAATCTATCTGCATAGACATTGATGCTTAATATTCTGGTTTTACCTAAGTCTTTCATCAAAAACTAATTTTAATGAAAACTTAACAATATCAAGAAAAACACATAATTTCCAATGAACGATATGTTATCTACATAAAGCATTAGAAATATGTCTTAGCGCTCCCACTTACTTTCTTGTAAATACAAGCATCTTCAAATATCTTGATGAAATTAACACTTTAACATTTTCATCATTGAAGATTCTGACTTCGCTATGCTTACTTCTACCATAGAAGTTTACATACATATCTAGCAACCTTTGAATCAACAAAACCCATTGGGTCGTGTCAGTTACACGTCCTTTGTGTGCATTCCGGTAGAGGAACGTTGTTTCGTTTATTCAACTATCATATCTCAATATGTAATTGTTGCTAGAATAATTAATATGACGAAGTCAGGGCCCATCATCGCTTCTTTGTATATTGTTGGTTACTATTATCTAATAATATCTCGTCCTCAAATCTTGCTATTTGATTACGACCAACTTGGTTAAATCGGAACTTCGATGTCGTGACTACAACATATTGTAGACGCGTGAGCTATGAATATAGTTGCCGCTTCCAGAACATTTTCTGGTGCTGCGCTACTCTGATCATCTTGCTCAGATTCAATAACCTCATCAAGTTCTATCTTCCTCCCACTTAAACCTTTCGCGAGAAACTCCTTCATAAGAAATTCACTTCTTTTAGTGACAATCACTATGTGTTTGGGTTCATAATAGAAGGAATACCCATCGACATTCTTTGGGATAACCTACAAAGACTTACTAATCCGATTTTGGTTGTAAACATTTTACATATATGCCTTGCATACCAAAATTCAAGAAAAGACAACTATAACTTGTATGGTGTCATTTCGGCAGATTATGATGGCACTCTATTCAGTGAAAAGCGGTAGTCTCTAAAGCATAATCCACAAATTATATTGGTAGTTTATTTCATCATTGATCTAACCATGTCAAACAAGGTTTGATTACATCCATCAAAAACTCCATACTCCTATGGTGTTTATCATGATGCAAGTTTGTGGAACAATTCCTCTAACTCTTAGATGTTTGCTAAACTTGTAACTCAAATATTCTTCTTTATGATCTAATCATACAACTTGAATATTCTTGTTACAACAATTTTCACTTCATAAATTGAACAATTTCATACTTCTACCTCATCAAGTAGATATATCGTACATCTATTCGAGTCATTGATGAAATAGAAAATACACCACGCTCGACTTCACACATGAACTACATACATCAACATGTATAATCTCCATGTAGTTAGTCGCTTGTTCTTTCTATGGCCCACGAACGGAGTTTAATCATCTTTAGGAAAAGTCTCACAAGCGTCAATCAATTCAAAATCAAATGACTCGAAAATCTATCAATATAGAATTTCTTTCATGTTTTGTTTCCAATATGACTTAAACGGCGGTGTCACATATAAGTGAAATTTGTTTTGTCTTGCGACCTTTAGCATTAGTGTTATAAATGTCTATTTCACCAACAAGATAATAATAATCTATCCATCGATTATGGAAGACGGTAATAATTTGAACAACCATTGCTCTCATAATACTAGAACAAAATAACAATTATTAAGTTCTTAACATATCTAGAAGGCTAGGTTTTATGCCGACGAGAAGCACAATAACACTTTTATTTGTATCTCGACATGCATCATTACCATATTCTTTTACTAGTTACTTAGGCCATTGTACTTCTTGTATTGTGTTGCTTTGTATGACATTTCATACCAACAAATCAGTATCGAATACCCAAGAATTACATTGTTAACGAGCAAAAGAATTCATCTATAACATGTATATCATTTATATACCTGACCTGGACAATTCCGGTCTTTTCCTTTTTCTACCAAATAATTTTGCAGATCCTATTTAGCATTTCTTCTCCTTTTAGAAGAATCTATCGACATCAATAGTGGCGTCAATCATTTGACACATAGTCCAAAGGATGTCAGTCAAATACTAATGGCCTTGGACTTTGCAAATTGAGGTGGATCACCATCATCATATAATTGGTATTCTTCCAGATTCCATTCTTTAGTATTCTTTTGGTATGGCAAAACAATTTAGCCGATACCTTTTCATTCGTCCTATCATGACATCTTTCATGATGAAACTACTATAGCTCTTAAGCACAAATGCAAGTATAATATTAGTTTCCCAAACTTTTGGGTGATTGGGACGCCTAGCGTCTTCAATCTTTGCATATATTCATACAATATGAGCATATGTTCTTTTACTAAATTATACTTAATCATTTTGCAAACAATCAAAGTTTTAGATATCAAATATCTTTCACTTCTTGTTAGTTTCTGAAACAATTCTTTCAGCTCCAAGATCACTTTGATTCTCAAACAATTTTGAAGATCAATTTCTCATGGAGGCAAACATGATCTTAGATGCTAAACTTGAATCATTGCTCTTAGATTAATACAACTTATTAAATCGTATGGAGCAAGTGAGGTTTGCTAAAACTGCAATAGGACTTAATCTTTGAACTTGACATTTTAACTAAACGGCACTAGTCCAAAAATGATTATCCAGAATTCTATAGTTTTATCAACTCAATCAAAAACTATGTGTTGGTGGAAAACGGTTGCCAAAGACTACAACGACTTATGCAAATACACTAAGATTTAGTTCATGATAATTAGTTCAAGTTAATCAAATTACTAGATGAACTCCCACTAAATTCAACATCCCTCAAGTTGTTTAGTGAACATGATCCAAATTCACCACACCTAATCCGATCTTCACGAGAAGAGATGTGGTTTCAATGGTGGACAACAAAGTGTCGATCATATCATTCATATGACTCATGTTTAACCTTTCAGTTCATGTGTTCTGAGGCCATGTCTGTACATGCTAGGCTCGTCAAGTCAAACCCAAGTATTTCCGCGTGTGCAAAACTGGCTTGCACCCGTTGTATGTGAACGTAGAGTTTATAGCACCCGATCATCACGAGATGCTTCAAAATGACGAACTTTCGCAACGGTGTATACATGGGGAGAACACAATTTTATCTTGATCTTTAAGTGAGGAATCATCTTAAAATGCTACCGTCGCGATCTAAGCATAATAAGATACATAAAAGGATAAACATCACATGCATATAATTTTATGTGACATGGTATAGCCAATCTCCGCGCAATGATCTCCATCTTGTGCACGCCGGCATGATCTCCATCACTCCACCATGATTGCCTCCACCACGAATAGGAACTACAACTATTGCTAACTACTTAGCGATAAAGTAAAGCTATTACATGGCGTATAAGAAGTTGACACGCAGGTCATACACAATTATAAAGACAACCATATGGCTCCTGCCGGTTGTGAACTCATCGACATGCAAGTCGTGAAATATTACAAAACATGATCATCGCATACATCACATATATCACATCACATCTTGTGGCCATACCATATCACAAAACACTCCCTGCAAAAACAAGTTAGACGCCTCTACTTTGTTGTTGCATGTTTTACGTGGCTTATGGGAGTAGCAAGTTAAGAACGATTCTTACCTACGAAAAGCCACAATGGTGATATTATGGTTGCTAACATCCGTTGTAAATCCCATAACTACTATAGTGGGAGAAACTGGCATCCACCAGCCGCATGTGTGGAACAAGCCACACGTCAAGTGCGGAGCCGGTCTCGCAAACGAGGTCGCGTAAAGTTGGCTTGGACCGCTTCAATCTCACTATGCCGCACCATAAGAAATACACAATATAGAGGTTTGCAACAGAAAACATCAACGCCCACAACAAGCATGTTGCGTTCTACTTGTGAAACACATCTACGCATAGATCTAGCTCTGATACCACTGAAGGGTTTCGCAGCATAGCAAATCAAAAAAATTCCTACGGATGCGAACAAGAAAGCCAAGATCTAATCTAGAAGATGTAATCAACGAGAGAGGTAGATGAGATCTTCATACCCTTGAAGAAATCGCACAGCGGAAACGTTCAACAAAACGTGGATGATGTAGTCGTACTAGCCATCTCCTCCCCGCGATCCGATCCGATCCAACACCGCAAGTGGCGGCGCCTCCGAGAGATGCAAACGTATGGTGCAGCGACGTCTCCTCCTTCCTTGGTCCAGCAAGTATGGTGGAGAGATAGATTGGATCTGCAGCACGACGGCGTGGTGCTTATGGTGGAGAGTTTCTGCAGCAGGGCTTCGCCTACGTGCAGTCGCGAGAGAGAGAGAGATTGGAGGGCAGCAGTTGGGCCGGCGGCTAGGGTTTGAGGTGAGCACGCCCCAGCCCTCCCCTTCCCTTTAAATAGGTCAAGGGGGTGGCCAAGGGGGCTGCCTTAGCCTCCAAGTCAAGCCGGTGGCCCCAGGGAGAAAACTTGCCCCCTAAGTTTCCTTTGCCTTGGCCCATAAGAAAATCCTAGGGTTTTGCCCTTGGCCTCATAGGACAAGTGGGCATGGACGACCAGGCCCATGTAGGCATCACCCTTTGGTCCATGTGGACCCTTTGGGGCATGTGGGCCCCACCATGGAGCCCTCTGGAACTTTCTAGAACATTTTGGTACTCTACCGAAAAAGTCCAGAACTTTTCCGAAACCCAAAAACTGCTTTCCATTATATGAATCTTATTCTCTGGACCATTCCGGAACCTCTCGTGATGTCCAGGATCTCATCCGAGACTCCGAACAAAAAACTCAATAACCAATTATCTATTCTATCCTAGCATCGATGCACGTTAAGTGTGTGACCCTACGGGTTCGAGAATATGCAGACATGATCTTCTATCAATAATCAATAGCGGGATCTGGAAACCCATATTGACTCCCACATATTCATCGATGATCATATCAGATGAACCACGATGCCAGGATTCAATTAATCCCGTATATGTATTCCCTTCGTCACGTGATATTTTACTTGCCCAAGATTCGATCGTCGGTATCGCCATACCTAGTTCAATCTCGTTCACAGCAAGTACTTTACTCGTTCCGTAATCCGATATCACTTTGTGATTAACTCCTTAACCACGTGCTTGCAAGCGGTGTTGATATCGATTACCGAGTGGGCCCGAAGTATATCTCTCCGACTCGGGAGGGACAAATTCCATCTCGATACATACAACCCAACAAGTACTTTCCGATCACCTGAGAGACACCTTTATGATCACCCTATCATAGGATGACGTTTGATGACCTCAAAGCTTTCTTCCGATACCAGGGAGTTGTATTATCTCATGGTCTAAGGAATACAATACTTGACATAGGAAAAAGCTTCGCAAAGATGAACACAATGACATGATCTAATTGCTCTGCTTTATTTGGGTCTGTCCATCACATCATTCTCCTAATGATATGATCTCATTATTAATTGACAACTCATGTCTATGGTTAGGAAACCTTAACCATCATTAATCAATGAGCTAGTCCATAGAGGCGTACTAGGGACACGGTGTTGTTCACAAACCACACAAGTATTAATGTTTCCGCTTAATACAATTATAGCATGGAGTATAAACATTATCATGAACAAGAAATATGATAATAACAATATTATTATTGCCTCTAGGGCATATTTCCTTCAGAATCAAGCTATGGTGCACAATTACACTCACGCGCGTTCTCTCTGACCCGCTAGGGTTAAGGTTTAGATGTGCTCGTCGTCTCCGACGAGTTCTGGCCTCTCCCCTTGGCTAGACCAAGCTTCTCTGCTCATCGATGTGACCCTGGGTCACTGGATTGAGCGGCTCCGAGTAGCTACTCCTTGGTGACCTAGGTTGTCGCCACAGCCACCTCTCCTTCATCTCTAATGGAGCTTGGCTCCATTTAAACAAGTAACTGTGCTTCTACCTCTTCTCTGTCGTGCTCTACTACTCCTCTAGCTATCCCCCTTGATTTCCCCCAATTTGGGATTAGGGTTTTGATGTTTTGAAGCTGTTCTTCAGTTCATCCATGCTCTGTTGCTCTAGGATGATCTAGCTAAGGTTACTATGTCTACCGGTGTCCTTTAGATACCTAAGAATGAATGCTTGAGCTTGATTGCTCAATATGACATCCATGTTCTGAATCTTACACTGTCTCTGACAGTATCGAATTAAGTTACTATTAGTGGCTATGGAGTGTTTTTCTATGATTCTACTCCTCTTAATACTATGTTTGTTCACTATCAGTGCTTGTGACTCTAGTTTACTTTCTTGGAAACATAAACTCTGAATTTGCATTCAGTGTTTCTGCCAGTCGGTTAGTTTGACAGTGCATCATAAAAGATTAAAATTCTTTGCTTGAGCAAGTGCTCATACACATCTAAGATTACACAAGTTGCAGCTCATAGAGCTTGCAACTATCATGTCCATCAAATAATTAATACAATGATTTTTTGAATATTAGGATTCAAAGATGCAAGCCTAGGTGTGTTGTATAGGAAAATTATGAAGTAAGTGGTCACTTTCAGTGATTTCCACTTCATCTTCTTCCTTGAGCTCACACATAGAATCTTAATGGTTGTGCCATGTAAGCATGGCATGGCTGTGGTGTTCCTCATTTCATGGGGCTGCACAGCAAGCTTGCAAGGTGTGTGTTACCACTCCCTCTCAACTAAAATTAAAGTCCTAATTATAACAACCTTTGTAAATTCCAAAGTGTGCTTGATAAAGATTGGGCATCACTTCTCTGCCTGGAATGAGTTTGAGATGAGCTTGGGCAGTGCTTATCTGCCTTGCTTGAGCTTGAGATCAGCTTGGATAGCACCTCCTTGCTCTGGTCCTTCTCCTAACTACTAGTGTGTAATTTAAGGTTTGGGCTACTCACCAATCCTTTTCTCACTCACAGCCTCTGGCTTGGAAGAATTTGTGAGCTTTTGCTCTTAACCTCTAGCCTCTTCCCTCAAGGTGTTCTTATGAGCTTGCTGTGAGAAAATTGTGTGCAAAATCGTGTGGAAGAAGGGGGTATTTATAGTGTTGGGGATTTAGTGTGGTGCTGACACCTATTTACATGCATTTGGTGACTAAGGTGCTTATGCACTGTTCTGAACCGCCTCTCTAGCTTCGAATTTAGCCCATATTCATGCAAATCATGAATCTGCTAATCACACTTGATTTTTATATTGATTTCACTAATCATTTTGCTAAATCTTTACTTCTTATTATTTCATTTGTGCTTTCTGAGATATTGTCCATCTCAAGGTGCTAATTTGGTGATGACTTTGATCTCTGGCTCAAACTAGATGTTAATCACTTGCTAATCTTGATTAGCAAGATCTTGATCTTTTAAATGCTGGCTATATTTCTTTGAGTTGGATTTAATATGGAATCCTGGATAGGGTATTTTTGATGACATAGTTCATAATTCTTTATATTCCCTTTTTGAATTATACTCAATGCTACTGTGAGTTTATCTACTGTCACACTTTTGTCTGAAGTATTTCCTAGATTTAACTAGGTCATCTAACTGGACTACTTGCTTTCTTCTTGCTATTGTTATACTGGTTCTATCTCAAACTTGAATGTTGATTTTATTTTCTTGCATGCCCTAGCTGTTCAAGTCCAGAACTAGTTTGTGGATCTTGATAAATTTGGATTCCAAATCAAAATGGTTGACCCTAGGTCAAACCAACATTTTAAATTTTAATCAAAAAGTTTCTCTAGTGTCTCTGGTTGCAGGTGAATAAAAGAAGAAGATAAGAAGAAGAAGATCAAGATAGTAGATAGGTGTAGTATAGGTCTTCTTCCTTTTTTTCATTTTCGTTTTTCAGATTTTTGTAATCTGACCACTATGTTGTGTGTAATTGTACATGTACATGATTCCATGTAATAAAGATTACTTTTATCTATCATATGAAACTTGTCTTATTTTTATGATTTTTGTATAATTCTTGAGAATTATTTGAACTTGCCCATAATTATTTAATTCAAATTAAATTTAAATCAAAATATTGAATTTGAACTCGGTCAACTTAATTGATCATCAATGATTGTTATTGAAGTTTTGAACTTCATTTTAGTGAGATTTGTTTGTATTAATGTTTACCCCTCAAATTTTGTTAAGTTCAAAATTTCAAATTTCAAATTCGATTTAAATTCAAGGGATTCAAAATGATCTCTAGTCAAACTTCACATAATGAACCTAAACAAAATAGGTTTTTGCAATTTCACCCTTTTGAAAATTGGAATGCAATTTATGCAACTTAAATCTACCCCTTTCCCTGGGTCATATATGTTGGGATGTCCAAAGAATCTATTTCTCTGTCAAAGAATCTATTTCTCTGTCAATGTGTTCTTGTGATCCTGAAGCCGTCCGATAAATTGAGAGGGCATCATGGTATTGAATTATCACTTCTCCTTGATGAGTGTAAAGATGGTGCCATATCTTTATCAATAGGCGCAATCATGTTGTTGTTGATGAAGGGGTTATCAACCCCTGGGCCGGTCTTCAAGCCCTTTTGCTTCATTGGTGATCTTCATGAGTCTTGAGTACATCCTAATAGCAGATTCATCTTTTATAGATTAAAAAGCATTGGTGCTGGCTCATTAGGGTGTCGATATGTGTTTCCTTGATAGTGGACTGCCTCAAATTGTTATCCAAATTGCATGTGTTTGAGTCCACATTGGTGTTGTTGGTCAATTCTTCTTTAGTCAATGCATTGAACAAGGCATCAATAGCAATGGAATCTAGGTGTCTTTCCTTATTAATGGTTTCAGTTGCACCATTAATTGGTATGACATTTTGGTCCTTGCCGACGGTTGTAGCATGTGGAAGAGTCATGCTTTCGTTTATGACCCTCCATATTTCTTGCCTTGAGGTGGACCCACATTTTTTACCTCCAAAAAGAATAGTTAGTGACATAAAAAGTGGATCTAAATTGAGAAATCCAAGTATTACCTAAAATCGGCTTATCTTTCTCCATTTGCAGATTAGCCAAACAGTGACAATAGGAGACCTTGCTCTGATACCAATTTAAAGATCAAGATATAGCAACTAGAGGGGGTGAATAGGAGGTTAGCAAAAATAACTGCAATGTAAAACAAGTTTGTGGAAGCTTCACATGGATTGGGATTGCAGTTATGGCTGTTGATGATCTTAACAGATACACATGGGATGAAGCAAACACATCGGGATGAGGAAAAATAGAACTGCTAAGTGCTTCAACCAATAGACAAGATTAAACAACACAAGGAAACAAATAGGGAAGTAAAGGGAGAAGGAAATGAGTACACCTGCTTTGTTTCCCCGAGGTCAAGTTTCTGATACCAACTGTACATCTCCGTTCGCAGAGGCTATGCATGCAGGCACTCCACTTCGTCGACATCACCTGTCAGCCCACAAGCATCATCCGCTTGCGTATGAGCATCACTCTCACCTGCTTCGACCAATCACCGGTGCCAGATCTTCAAGGTGATCTCCAAACCCTACCTCGGCCAGTCCACACCTTGGACTCTCGACAGTGGACATCTAATTGTCTAGGAGATACCAAATCTCCAAGGAACAAGTTGATCTTGTTTGGCTGCAAACTCAAATGCGCCAAGTCTTGATGGATAGTATAAGTGTATGAGAGAGAAAGCAGAGAAGATCTTTGAATTCATCTGGTTCGCTAACCCTACCCACTGGAGCTCGAGTACTATTTATAGCCGTTCTAGAGATCTAGCCATTAAGAAAAGTAGTTGTGTACAAACATGTACAATGGCTAGTATTTATCTGATGTTTGCCACAACTGAGTTTGCCCTCAACATATGGTGTTGTGCATAAGTGCATCAATCATCTAGGACTTCAATCATACTCATGAAGTTCCAACTCTGAGAGCTCATCGCCACATGAGGCATAGTCTCAACACACGCTTACTCTGTTGCGTCCTCTCATTCAACCACATGTGTTCAAGCTAAGGTCTTGACATGTAAATACATATTGACCTCAAGAGATTTTCAAAGGAAGGGTATCATTTATTGTGAAAGATATTTAGTTAATTTGAGCACTCATGAAACTTTCGTGTTCAGCTTTGAAGATCAAACCCCTTTATAGAAAGGTTGCTCCTATGACTCAAAGCTATAAAATAAGACATTGCGTTCTTCATCCTGGTTCTACTTCGAGTCTTTATGTGCTTCGCAAAGATGTCGAGTGTTACTCCCTCCTTTCACTAATATAAGATGGTATAGCTTTTAGTGAATTCATCTATATTTTTTTTAGATATGTATCTAGTCTACTTTTAGTATATAGATACACTCGTTATAATATGTACTTAGCGCTTTTTGAAATGTCTAGAACGTCGCGATTTTTTTTTAAATATTGCACTTTTTCTCAGCATTTCCAGAAATAGCATTCGTTTGAAGCAAATTTCAAAAATAGGGCACCGTCGCAGCCGGCAGATGCGATAGGCCCTTATCGCATGGGGCGGATGCGATTAGCCAGAAGTCGCGCCACATGCAGGGATTGATAGAAGCTAATCGTGTCTGGCCTCCGCGACAAGAGCTAGTCGTGCACGGCCAGTGCGACAGGAATCACCACACATGCATGCATAAAACTTGATGCAAAATATGCTAGCTATTAGCTGTTTTTAAACTTTGAATATTTGTTATTCACAAACCGTATATCTGAATAGGTTGAAACTTTCAAAGGTTAAATATTACAATGAATAAGATTTTGTGGAATTTTTTCAATTTTTTCTGACAAGTTGAACTTGTAGAAAAAATTGAAAAAAAATCTAAAAAATCGTATTCATTGTAATATTCAATCTGTGAAAGTTTCAACCTGTTTAGATATACGGTTTGTGAATAACAAATATTTGAAGTTCAAAAATAGCTAATAGCTAGCATATTTTACATCAACTTTTATGCATGCATGTGTGGTGATTCCTGTCGCACTGGCCTGCACGACTAGCTCTTGTCGCGGAGGCCAGACACGATTAGCTTCTATCAATCCCTGCATGTTGACGCCCGACGCGACTTCTGGCTAATCGCATCCGCCCCATGCGATAAGGGTCTATCGCATCCGCCGGCTGCGACGGTGTCTTATTTTTTAAATTTGCTGCAAACAAATGCTACTTCTGAAAATGCTGAGAAAAAATGCAATATTTTAAAAAAAATCGCTAGAACGTCTATTTATAAACGGAGGGGGTAGAAAACATGTCCATTTTGTGGGGGAAAAAAGAGTCGATTGATATAATTTTGTGTGGAAATAAATGCATTCACGGTCTTTTTTTAGGGAAATATTCGCGATCTTCCTATATATCGAGCAAGCAATTAATCCCATATCCAAACGTATAATTTCTTGCTTGTATTCACAATATCGAATCGCACAAATTTGGTTTGCATTTACACAAGCGATTGCAAGGAGATCTCAAGGCTAACTATATGTGCTAGCACTACAAGTTGATGTCCAGCCTGCATCGCTAGGATCTCATCTTCTGCCCACTCAGGGAACCGCATTCAGCCTCCAGCTAGCTTGATCGAAATCGCAGGGTAAAGCGGCGGCGGAATGGCTGGGACGTACGGTGGCCTCGTGCTCCTCCTGGTTTCCCTGACGCTGCTGCAGGGCGGCGCCGAGTTGGCGGCGGCGCAGCGGGTGTGGTACGTCGGCGACTCGAGCGGCTGGACCTTCGGCGTCGAGGCGTGGCCCAACAACCCCAGCTTCAAGCCCTTCAGGGAAGGCGATGTGCTCGGTATGCTCGGCTGTCCCCTTCGTCTTCACTGTGTTTGTCTCTGGATTTTATTTTGTTTTTCACTCTTTAGCATACGTATTCCTTCTCAAAATGCAGTGTTCAAGTACGATCCTGCGGCGCACAACATGGTCGTGGTGGACGACTTCGGGTTCGGCACCTGCACGGCGCACCCCGCCAACGCCGCGGTGTACAGCTCCGGCAACGACCGGATCACGCTGCGACGCGGCCAGATGAACTTCATCTCCGGCAAGGCGGACGACTGCTCCAAGGGCCTCAAGATCACGGTGTACGTCAGGCCCTAAGTCGGTCGAGCGTATCACTCGACCGATCCTGTAATACATGATCGTCTCTGCGCAATCTTGTGCACTATCTTTCTTGGGAATAATCAATGAAATGATTTGTGCGCATAGTATCCAGTATTACTGATCCATTGATCATACCGATATCTCCTTATACTACAGCTGCGTTTGTCTTCTTAGTTGGAACAGATCCACGCTTAAAAAACAGCTCGACTCCTCGGAGCATCCAGTCAAATTTCTCACAATTCATAGTTCTTATATTTTTTTGCAAACACATTCTTAGGAAGAATTGACAGTATCTGCTCTTTTACCACATGAGAATTGACAATATCCTACCAATTAAGAAAATTATATTGGGGGGCGGGGGGGATGAGATTGTCGTTGCTTTAATTTTTTTAATTGTCGCTCAAGTATTTTTATTGGAGCAATGAAGAAATCAATAGAACAAAAAGCGTGAAATGGGAGAAAGCGACCCCAAAACACTTCTAACAGCACCTCCAAGACGAGTCAATTCCAAATAACCACCACATTACAGCGCGAAGTTTAAAAAATCACCCAAAAAAATTGAAATTGGAAAAATCCAGAATGGCGTTGGTTGTTCCAGTGTGCACAGTTCAAAAAACTTTGAGGTCAGGACGCAATCTTGAGGATCTCCTTATGCGGACGACGCGACAATTTCGGTAGCCCCTTTGAATAAGGAATCAACAACCTTGTTGCTATCCTTGACAGGCTTGGAAAGCTCACCGTACTTTGCACCAATTTTAGAAAAGCTTTGTGGTTCCAATTCGTTTGTGGTCTTGTCAACCTCGATGATGTCCCCGAGGGCATACCAGATATATCTTGGCTTGCCATTGTCTGTCTGGTTCCTCGGGCTGGTTGACTTTCAACACCTTGAGGACAAATTAGCTCGAAAATCTCATCTCCGAGTTGCATTTACATCACTATAGCAGACCAAACCTTGGTAGTAAAATTGGTCATGACCTCTCGAACGGTAGACCACTTGATGCCCTTTATTGTTCAACTAAACCCTTAGTCATTTTTACAAATTAGAGAGGGTTTTCCTATGCTCGACCAAGAAGAAAAGCACAGGAGCAAAATGCAAAGTTATTTGGGAAACGGTTTGTTGCCCCAAGGAGCTTGGGGTCCTCAACATAGACAAATTTACAAGGGTGCTAAATTGAGGTGGCCGTGGTTTGAGAGAAAGGACAAAGAATAATTTTGGATATGCATTATCCACCCTTACACCACTAAGGATATGGATTTCATCTATGCTACCACCTCCATCCCGGTGTGCGATGGCAAAAAAACCCTTTTTTGGGAGGCTCCATGGCTTACTGGGAACAAACCAAACAATATCTTATGCCTCTCATTTTCTGGGCATCCAAGACAAATAAATGGAGCATCAAGAAAGCTATGGATAACAATGCTTGCATTGCCAATATAAGTGGATGAAGACTTTTCTTTCGAGCACTCCGCATAATTTGTGGATCTTTGGGTGCAACTTAACAACATCCATCTCGAGAACGATATGGAAGATGACGTACTTGGAATTTCATGGCAAATGAGGAGTACTCGGCGGCCTCGGCCTACAAGGCTCAATTCATTAGGGATACATCTACAAACATGATCTACATGATTTGGAAGATTTGGGCACCCCCCCCCCCCCCCCCCCCCCCAACCAAATTCTTCACATGTCTAGCTTTAAAAGATAGGTATTAGACAATGGGCCGTTTGGTCAAACGAGGTTGGTCGGATTGTGGGGTTTGCAAAAGAGCACTGAAATTTATCACTCACCTCCTTGTCAATTGCCGCTACACCATTTGCCTTTGGAGTTTCATCAAGGATTGGATAGGCCTTCATGCTCTCGACTTTCAACAATGCATGGGTGTCTCACAGTAGAAAGTTGGTGGTTCAAAATGTCGCGCGACACAACCCTGAACCGGAACGTTGGTGTCTCTTAGCTTGCTCACTTCTTGGAAAATATGGAACAAGCACAACGCACAAGTCTTCCACAACAGTGCCTTGACCGTCCTCGCCAAGATAAAAGATGAGGCACGTCCTTGGGTGTTCGCGGGCGCCAAACGCTTGAGTGAAGCAATGTCAGGAGAATAGGTCTTGCTGTAATTTTATGTTTATTTTTTATTGAGCTCCTCAATTAATAGATTGCTGTAAAACTTTTATCAAAAAAATAAAATAAAAAGAGTTTTGTAGAGATTGGGCCTTGGGAAATGGTAACACAGTATGCAACCGTGCACGCACTCACACACGGTAAAGTCTATTCCTCATCTATATACACCCTTGTGGCAACCGTGCACGCACTCACACACGGCGACACACATAGCTGTTCACCGGTTCTTGCAATACAGATTGTGTACGGACGCGCGACCCACGCCTCGGTCTCACCACCAGACACAAGAGAACCGCGCCTGGCTAACACCGCTAGGATCGCCACACCAAAGGAGCAGTATATGTACATTCCATCCGCGCCTACATGGAAGATTTTTTTGTCTGAACTGCATTCAACTCCAGGAGTTCTTAAGCGTCTGAGTTCGATATAGTCGATCCGGCATGGGGACCAGTGTAGGAGGAGCCGCCGCCGTGCTCGAGGACGCGAGGCCGGCGGCGGCGATGGTGGTGGTGGAGCTCATCTTCTCGGCGCTGCAGATCTTCATCAAGCTCGCGCTCGACGACGGCATGGACGTCCGCGTCCTCGTCGCCTACAGGCTCATGTTCGGCGCTGCGTTTCTCTGCCCAGTCGCCTTTTTCATCGAGAGGTATATACCACTATACAAGGCTTCGCTTAAGATATCCTCTGCCGGATCGAGTGCGACCTCACAAACATACATTGAAATCTCCCCTTCTCGTGTGCTGTCTCCTGATTTTTATAGGAAGAAACGGCCACCATTGACAATAAAGGTCGTGACAGGCTTATTCTTGTGTGCACTCTTTGGGTAAGTTCCCAGATATTGCAAAGACATGCCCCTCACATATAGATTGTTCCTCAAAATATTTATCTTACTGTTCGATCAAGAAATACCGTGTGGCTTATCACTTGCAGAATTACTACAAACCAGAACCTCTTAGTGCTGGCCATCAAGCTGACGAATTCGACAACCATCGTAACAGCTCTCAGCAACCTCACTCCTCAATCCACCTTCATCGTTGCCATCTTGAGCAGGTCAATGGAAATTCCATTCATATCATATTTTCCTAAATTATATTTAAACTGCTAACTACATATGTTTAGATAATTCTAAGCTTTCTTATATTTTTGTAAATCTAAGTCGATTAAAGATTTATATCAACTAAGCTAAATTTTATACAACTTCCTTAAAAAAAATGTATACTGCTATTTTATCAGGAAAACATATTTTCTGGTTACCCAACTACTGACAAAGTCTAAGTTTGTCCCTCAAAGTGTGTCAAACAAATAAACAATATAGTTTTGGTCCTTTATTACACAATATTAGCAATGATGTGGTAATTATTACACATGGCAGCTTAGTCAATAAACAAACATAAAAGTAAGAAAACCGATGAATCAAAATAAATTTATTTTTAAGAACAAACTGAAAATAACTATGAATATATATTAGTATTTGGAAACATATTTTAAACATGGATTAAGATGAAAATAAAACAAAGTAAAATGACAAACGTGGCAAAATTATAGGAAAAACCATTAATATTATAGAATAATATAATATGGAAATTTTAAAAATGAAAATATGTAAATATAGAAAGAAAGTCTAATAAATGTACATATTCTTGGATTTCCTAGAATTTACTGAATTATTATCCAGTATATTTTAATTTTTCTAATCTCTAGTAGTATATTCGTTAAAATATATACTTTCTATAACTTTAATTTAATTTTTTATATTTTCCTTCAATTCTCTTGATTTTTGTCAATATTTGTTTAACTATGTTGTCATTTTTACGAAATTGTCACCAGGTTATCGCCAAAGCCACTCTCAATGAATCAAGGGAGTAGCCCTAGATGTTTTTATCTTTTTCATAACAACTCTAGAATGTTTTGACAGATGAAGGATGCACATTTTCGTGTATCGAAATGGAGGGACTATATATATGGTGCATGTGACAGTAATCGAAGGATCGAAAAATATACATTTTCCTTGTATCAAAAGTGTGCGTACAAGGAAATAGCTTCTTGCAAAAATTGCAGTAAAAGATACGTACAAAGATCTCAAGTGGTCCGATCTTTCTCCGGACCCGCGCAAAGCGGGAGGTTCATGCACCGGGTTGCCCTTTAATCAAAAGTGTATATATTGACTATGCAGTGAAGTGTGAATGTGCCAGCATATATAGTTGCGTTCTGATTGAAAGTCTTCGAAACGTGACTCAGATTTAGAATTTTTATACCAGCTTATAAACAGAAAATTCGTGTTAGGACTGGTTTAGCACTGGTTACCTACGGTTGACATTGCTGGATCGTGGAACAGGATGGAGACTCTGAAACTCAAAAAGCCCAGCGGTCGAGCGAAACTGACGGGGACCCTGGTCGGGCTAGGCGGCGCGATGCTGCTCACGTTCTACAAGGGCCCTGAGATCAGGTTCCTCCACAATCTGGCGCGCACCAGGCTCAACCACGCACACGGCGGCAACGAGCTCCTCCGCCCGCCGCCGGCCGAGGGGTCCCGGGTCCTCGGCTCGTTCCTCGCCATCGGAAGCTGCTTCAGCTTCGCGATCTGGCTGACCATCCAGGCGAAAGTAGGGCAGGTCTACCCGTGCCACTACTCGATCGCCGCCATGGTGTCCTTCTTCGGCGCCGTCCAGTCGACGCTGCTGGCGCTGTGCTTGCACAGGGACACGGACCACTGGAGGCTGGGGCTCAACATCAGACTCTACTCATCAGCTTACGCGGTAAGCAAGCAGGAACCAGTTGATTGATCACTGCTTCCTGCACATATGCATGCCTCGATTTGTTTCGAGCTCGAGCTTCCGATCTAGCTAATGGCTAATGGACGCAGGGTATCGTGGCGTCCGGGTCTGCCTTCCCGCTCATGTCGTGGTGCCTGCGGAAGAAAGGGCCGCTCTACGTCGCCATGTTCGGGCCTCTGATCATCGTCTTCGTCGCGGTGATGAGCTCCATCGTCCTTGAGGAGACCCTGCACATCGGAATGTACATAATTCCCCGTTTAATCAGCGCTGAAGATGCATGCATAGTGGATTTTGTTTTGAGTTTCTTACGGTGAGTCATGCTGTTTGTGTTGCCATTTGTCCTTTGCAGCGTGCTTGGAGCTGTGCTGATCGTGTCGGGGCTGTACATGGTTCTGTGGGGCAAGGCGAGAGAGGAAGATGAACAAGAAGCGGATGCGCCAAAGGCGCATGTTAGTCAAGACGAGGAGCTGGGCAAGGAGTCCATTTCCCCGGCTGGTAACGTTGAAACATAACGAGGACAATGAGACCCTATGTACGCTTAGCAAAGCTGTGCAACTCAAACTTATTTCAAATCTGACGCCTGCACCTCAGAATTCCACGCTTAGGAATTCATGCAATTAACCCCAAACAAGAGAGAAATAGGTCTTATCATCGCAACCGAACTAGGCAATAGGCACATACATTTTAGTCATCCTTGGATTTGGTGTCAACCCTTCAAATCAATTTCCTCCATTCCATAATTGTTGGTGTGACTGTAGTTGAACTACATTCACGCTAAGAATTATGAAACGGAGCGAGTACCAAAGAAGAGCACGTCGAAGCAAAGCATAAAAAGTGTTCTCTGGAGCGAAAGGTGATATACTTTGGTCGGCTCTAAAATGGTGCCGTATGGATGTCAAAGGACGCACGGCGTTTTTTCTAATGAATAATTTCTTACAAGTGAGTGAAGTCAAATCATAAATAGAAGGTCGAGGCATCAAAAGATGCATCTAGGATCTTTATTTTATTAAATAAAGATCGGGCAAGAACATGCATTAAACTACTTGAAGGCACCCAACCACACCTACAAACTCGACAATGGGGATGATAATGACATCATGGCCTTGTTCCCTAGACTCACAACAATGCCCCACCAGCTAGATATGGGGGCATCACCGAGTCGCCCTATGGCAAGCCAGGAATTCAAATTTGGTCCGGCAGACCCTCAGCGCGTGCCGCATGCACACGCTCCAGAAGCCGCCACCACCGTCACACCTACGACTCATCTTCACGGAAGAGATCCGCGGAATCCTCGTCAGGCCAGTCGTCAATGCCACCACGGTGCTAGATTGCGCCTCCGCCCTACGCGCATCCATCAACATGCGTCTCCCGACGAGACTCTGTAGCGCCATTCCACCGAGACCAGTTGTCTCCGACCCGGAAGAACCCATGCCGCTCCACCTCTGGACCGCTCCAATACAATGCCCTCTAGAGAGAGAGTGACGTCAGGCGGGCATCACCATCGTCCAATCTGGGAGACCCAGATCTAGGGTTTCGCTCGGAGCACACAACCATTCCTGTCGAGCCTACCCAGTGTCCCAACGGAGGTGCACGCCTCTAGTCCTCTCACTGATGAGCTCCAAAGCAGTGCCTCCAAGGAGGTAGATGACACCAACACTTCCCACCACTTTCTAGTCTGGTAAGCCAGACATGTGGTTTCCCTTGGAGCTTGACGGGACCGCCAACATGACGATGCACTCGAGGGAGGTTAGCAGAATCCGCAGGTATCGATGCATCCTCCCGACGTTAATCCCAGCAACGCATGAGATCTAGAGCAACAGGCTCGTCGGAGGCGCCCACCAATGGAGAAGGAAGGACTTCGTCGTAACTAGAGGTGCCATTGATGGCAGGGAGGATATTTGGGCGCGCCTGCCCACGGTCCGCCGCCCTATCCTATTGCTTGGCTCTCGTCATTCCTTTGGGATCAGGATTCACCGCCACAGCTGTCAGAGCCCACAATAGTGGCGGCAAGGGGGGTGGTAGCTGTGGAGGTTCTCTCCTTCGATCCACCATAGTAGGATGACGTGGGGTTCAAGGGAGTGAGTGGGGGAGATGGAATGTGGCTGGTGGAACGCTGGAGAGGCCCTTGGTTGGGCCGGGGCTACTAGGTCACAAGGGAGGAAGTGGGATGAGCCTCCTATCATGCAGAATTGTTTGTTATTTTAGTAGTATGGCCCTCCCTAACATTTTCTTTCCTAAAACCCCCTCTAGTTTCTATGGCCGTTCATAACAATTTGTAAGAGGGAAAATCTTTGGTTGGCCCCCCACTCAAACTTTTTTCTGCCTCCGCCCCTAGGTGGGCTGACCCCCCCCCCCCCCCCCCCCCACTCACCTTAATTCGACAGGTACTTAAAAATGATGTATTCCAGAGTTTGGATGTTGTTTAATTGCACCCAGAGATTGGCCGATTCTCTATGTAACTGAACTTTCATAGTTGCATAATTACATGGCACTACACAATTTGCAAAAAAAAATCCCAAATGGGAAATGTTTCTATGGTCGTAGAAAAGAATGTTGCTTGTCCTTTTCAAAGAGAAAACAATGAGTAATTGACTCGTTGATTTGCACTCGGCCGTGAACAGTCATCTGCACCGTAGTTTACGTGAAGGCAAAATCTTCTCGGAGTGTCAATGCACTCTTTGGCAGAAAAATATGAATACATTTTGCTTCCTAAATCTTCTCAAACTTCAGATGGGTCAGTCCTCTCCAGCACAAAGATGTTTGCTTTGTCATCTCTGCCGATCCGTAGAGATTCATCAACATATCTAATCAAAAAGATGAGGAGGAAGACATGCAATTCCGCTGCGAGATGTAAAAGCAGAAGAGCAAATAACAAATAATTGTAACAAAATCAGGCGGCGATGCTGCAAGGATACGTTATCTCGAGCCATCCTTCCGGGTTGAATATAGCAAGGAGCATGTCGTAGTTCTTCTGGAAGATATTCATTAGCTGCATAACCCAATGCGATAAACCATCAAAATAAATATAATATATGTGGAAGTCTGGGGTATCATTATTGTTCCGCAAATAAACATTGTCCAAGTTATCATTCTTGTCACAGAAAAAGAATTCTTGTCCCCAAATAAAAGATTGTGCCTGTGGCCAACTTCTTGTGAGATATTGTCAGTAGTTGTCCTTAAATTATAACTCGTTTTGTGAAAATGCTTATAAACCCCTGAATTTGACTTCCCAGTTGCCGGCTTGCCGCTAGAGTCTAGAGTTCAGGGGCAATCCATTAACATTTACAAGTTTTCCCATTTTGCGGTGAATATTGTAGCTGATATGTACGTAATATTGGTACAACAGTTTACCTGATCTGGGGTGATTGTTGAACTCTCAAGCTTGATACTCACTCTCTGAAACAAGACACTACAAGCTGTGAGGAAATTTCAGGCTTTCAGCAATTCGCAGCCAGACGTTTGAAGATTAAGTATTGCAATCTAGGAGTCCTTACTGTTTTTGTAGCGACATTGTATGATGCTTCAATAGCAAGTTTGCCAGAAAATATCTTCAATGCTCTTGCGTTGAACTTTACGACATTCACCGCCTTTTCCTTTGGGTGTACAGAAGTGACGCTAAATCTCCATTTATTTAAAGATATACCAACAATCAAAACTTACTTGGCTGGCAAATAGAATCTTTATAATAACAATTGGTTTCAAGAACTCTTTATACAGTTTAAACATAAATTTGAAATTTTTGCCATTGTATCAGAATCCTAATTTCACTACATTCAATGTTGAGTCCGGCATACAGGATTAATCGCCTTCAAAATCTACTGTGCACAGGTCCCAGCATTTGAAATGTTCGGTGGAGGAAAAGGTACTGATGAAGAAAAATACTTGGTGGAGCTAAAGAGTAAAGACCAGCAAAGGCTAGAACAAAGTGAAGAAAAATAAAATCATAAAATTGGCTTGCTGAAATTCCATGGGCGTTGACTAACCTCTTTGACATCAATTATCTGGAAGAAATCCCCTAGGCTGATGAAATCTCGCAGGCCTAACTTGGTCCTCCTCTTCCCCAGTATCGAAATCGTGCTGTAGATGAGCTTCCAGCATCCGTCCACCTTACATCGTCCCAACACCCCACTGTTAGTAATTGCAAAGCAACTAATATTTCTGAGCAAGCCAGCATAGACATATTTCTAACAGAGTTCAACAAAGCTAATCAGCAGCCAGATACTTAAACTTAATTACTACTGAGTTGATGAATATGATGATCCCGTACCTTGTCCTGGAGTTTGTCGGTGGGATCCGGCGTAGGATTGCGGGACTCCAGGAGCTCCACCAGGCCATGAATCTCCGACCTCTTGGCAGAGGTTAAGCCAAATATTCCCCTGTCGATACCTTTTTTTCAGAAAAAGCGTAAAATTGAGTCAGAACTCAGTTCAGAAGTCAGAGCCAGCAGCAACTGGGAGCAGCAGACGGCAGACCTTCCAGAGCCTGGTACAGAGCAGCTTTGGCGTCGCCCAGCGTCTCGTACTGATCCAGGCTTTGCTCGGGCGGCACCGCCGCGGCTCTCGCCACCAGCGCGGCGCTCCATGGTCTCCGCCGGCTGCGGCACCGCCGGAGCAGCTGTCCGCCTTCCCTCGTAGCGGCGGTAATGCAGTGGCAGTGATGCGAGGGGGAGAGCAGGACGGCGGCTGCCATGGCAGGCAGGCAAGGTGGAGTCACTCGTGGGGGCTACCCTTCAGCTGCGCCATGCTCTCGCGCCCATGCGAGGAGTTGATTGGTGGGTCGGAGATTGGCCAGCGCGGGGACTGGGAGTGCAAACCTGTGGACACACAATCTTGGAGGATAACGTTGCGGTGGCTTCTTCCATTCCCGAGAAGCCATGAGCCCAGTTGCTACTGGCGTGTGCGGGTGCACTGCATAGTCGTGTAGGTCCCTCTATTGGAGGGAAATATAAAATCATGGCTGCTGGATCTCGAGCTGATAGGACATACACGAAATGGCCGAATCTTGAATAGTTTAAGAAACTGCAGTGGACGGAGCTGGCTGATAATGAAATCATATAGCCACGAGGACACGAGTTTAGGCCCTCGCTGTCATGGCAATCGTCATCATACGGGTGAAACATTGTATGCCGGAAAACAATGTCGAACGATAAGACAGAGCCCGCTTACACAAATCACCCAGAAGACAAACGTACTCAGGTATCCAAGAAACGCTCTGTGTCAGATCACATAACCGTTAACCAGGTTCGAGTTTATCTGTACGGATAGAAAACGTATACAAAGTCCACAGAGAAATATCCACACTGTCTGACTGTCACAAACAAAACAAAAAATCCCACAAGCTTTATTTGCTTGAGTGTGGGTAATTCAACAGCAGCACATTGCAACAGTATATTCGGAAAACATGCACATAACAGTTCCAGTTTCTGGAGAATATACAAACAACAATACCGTACAGCACACTGCGCACCTGTACCCCCCTTTTTTATCATACAACATCAAAAGAATGGATCAAAATTCATAATACACAACATGAGGCTAATTACAATGAATAGAAACAACACAGCAGAAGCGAAGTAAACAAGAGAAAAAAAGAATTCAGAGAAAAGGCCACATCGAGGAAAGAATGGTCTTCAGCCTTTACTTCATCGTCGTCGTCTAGAGACTATAGGAGAGTTTGTACTTGTCTGCTGCCTTCTAAAACTAGGGGAGGAGACTTGAGCCGGCAGATGATTTGGTGCTGGTGCCTGGTAAGAAGAATAAGATGAAGACTTTGAACTCGCCGGTGCAGAAGCTGACTGAAGAGTTGGCTCCATAAAACATGCTATGTTTAGCCGGGTTCTCTCCAGCTCGCCTTGCAGCAGATCACTACCACATTGCTGAGCAAGCACCTGGGGAAAACACAGATTTTCTTTTCTTCAGTTCTATGGTGTCCATTGCAAACAGAACTTTCCCTAAAGAGCACTTCAAAGACCAATAAAATCAAGATATACTGGTATATATTTAACAAAACTAATGCCATGATACCCTAACATATGTACTCTTCATGAATCATAAATTTCTGGACAGACATGAATGTTTTTCACTAACCACAAGCATTGGCACTTAAGCAGCAGTTTTCGGAGTGTACTTACAAGCAAATCATCTGGCGATACTGAAGACCCTTGTTTATCATCTGAGGCACCATCTTCACTGCCACGAGTTGGTCGACGGTTATGTCCAGGATTCTCCAAGGCTTCGGCCACGCTTTCACAGGCCTTCTCTAACAAGTTCTCTTGCAAGGATTTCAGAGCTTGTTGTGCCTCAGTTGAGAAGTACGTGTGCAACACAGTTTCAAAATACTCGAGCTGCAAGGATGTAACAAAGAGAACAATGCTTAGTTGAACCATTGCAAGTCAAAGCTCAAGAACAATCCTACGATAAACAAAAAAAACTACATAACAACCTCAAGCATGAGTTGACAAAAACCATTTGCATCCAACATTCTTAGTTCGTTGGCCTTATTCTCATAGAAAAGACTGAGGAAGATGTCGATCAAACCCTCGACCAAAATCTTCATTGTCTTCTCCAACAAAGGCCTAGCACCCAAGTACACCTGAAACCAGCGACAGTAAGAACTGCATAAAGGAAATAAACTGAGATGGAACTACAGCAGATTTACTCATGCATCTTACTTCATTGTACAGATTATATGAGTCAAATAGTAATCATACAATAAACATTAACAATAGGTAGAAGCAGATACAAACTACTGACAGCAGAAATCACCAATGATGAGATTTCTGAAAACAAGTGGCCCTAAAGTTCTCAATTGGCGTTTTTTTCTACATACACATACATGGTCACACTTTATGCCATTTGACTTTTGAAAAAACTTATATGCACTACATTTTGGCAAGGAGGGAGTATCGTGATTTGGGTTGTAATAGTATATATCATATCATTACTGGAAACAATGTTGTAGAGGTCATTTGTTACTTGAGGTCTCCAAAAAACTTTCCAATTCCAAGCACAGTTCATGTCCACCTACCCTGCCAAATGCCCAGTCTAGCACTTAACAGTGACCACCTTACAGACTCTATACTAGTTCGCGAAAATATGGGCATAGGCAGCTTCCACTAAATGCATATTATAACATTGTGAAAGAGGCATATTTGATATTTCCTATATTTACGAGCAGAACTTGTGTAATAACTAATAAGCTTAGCAGAAGTCATAACGAACCCATGGGCCTAAAAGAAGTTGCCAACTTAAAAGCATGTCATTCCAAGAAATAAAGTAGTGTCACATGGTAAAATAACAAAAAGAAGAGAAACTGGTGGAAACCTCTGCATGTACGGCTACAAGGATGTGCAATAAATCAAGAGTTGCATCTCGAATGCCCTGCAAGGACAATGAATTCAATTAGAGTTTAACAAGAGTATGCTAAACCTGATAAAATGGTGTTTCACAAGACAGAAAAATATTAATACAGATCAGCTTATTCCACAGGGATACAGTTCGTAGCCAGCACAAAGTGTAGCCACAGTATATTATTGTTTTGACTGCTCTTGCAGTAAATAGGAAGATTGCCAGATGTTCTGAAAAAGACCTGTTCATAGCCGGTTTCTAGCGGGTTGGGATGAAAACCCAACCCAGCCAGCCCACAACATTCCAGTCAGATTGGGCCACACGGTTTAGATGGGTTCAATTGTCTACTGCAAGCAAGCAATGGAAGCTAATGGAGCCAGCAATAGCAGACGAGCACACTGGTGATGCCAAAGATGATGAAGCTGAGGATATAGAGAGGAATCACAAAGTAGGGTATAGGCACCCTAAGATTTCAAAGATGTGAATGGCAACTCGAACGAACTGAAAGAGGGGAGCGGTGTAGAAAAAACTCTGAAGAACTGAAGGTACTGAATGGGCCTCGGAAGAATTACCAGATGTGAATGGACTTCTGTCGAAAAGCAGTCTATCTCATTCGGCACCACCGAAAGGCAAGCCACTCAATCAATGGAAGCTCTGCAAGGAGGCCACCGGCGTCCGGCGAGAATCCATATCTGGCAAAGCCATGATGCAAGCAGCACTGCTTTTGCCCAGAAGCACAGGGACACAACTGCGAGCGGGAAACAAGCCACCATCTCATCCGGTAATGATAATATTTGATGCCTCCACTAGTAGCCTTCTGGGCACTTGCCTTCTCACCAGAATTAAAATAAAACTTGCCCGGCAGCACAACGACAGCCATGACAACACCGATATGGTGTACATTTCTCCTTGTTCCCGCACCTCTTTGGATATTGGTCCTTCTACCCCCACGAGATCCCATCACCACCCTGAGGTTAACGACATCCTTCCAGACGGTGAACACCCCCACGAAACCCCATCACCACCCTGAGGTTAACGACATCCTTCCAGACGGTGAGCAGTAGAAAGCTGCCTCAGCGCTGAGGAGTCGGATAGGCAAAAATGGTCACCGTCCTGCTCGGGAATAGGCAGTTGCTCGCTGACTCTGCTATCAAGAAGGAGCAGGCACTTGGGAAATAAAACTGGAGAGAAGGGACAGGCACTACGGTTTAATGGCAATCAAGCCTGTCACCCGTGCAAAACCTGCCACGTGGTTTGGTCTAGTTTGATGCGTCAGTTGAGCGAGTTGGTCCTAATCATGATTTTGAGCTGCATCTCATGGCAGAAACTCTAACAGTAACATGCAGTTGGCTTTAAAAAAACTGATAGGTAACTACGATAACATCAATTGGACTTGTCAATTTGTCATCGCTTATATTCCATACCTTTACAACCGGTGCTGCTCCCCAATGCATCCCTGAATCCAAGAGATAGTTCTGTGCAGCATTTCTGATCAAGTTGGACTAACCAAAACAAGATAAAATATCATGGTGAGTAGAGTAAAGGCGACAATATAGTATGCTAAAAAAAACTAAAAACATTGTTTCCAATTTCAAGCCTGATCTAGTTTGCTTTCGAACATATGGCTTATTCCAGAGTTATGCCAATTAACTCAAAAGCCAGCAGAATAACAAGCTTTTAATCAGATTACTGCTACTCCATACCAAAATGAAAATATTCTAATTGGCAGCATTTACTTAGTTCTTCAGAAATTATACCACTCTTGAAAAATGACACTAATCAGTGTTAGCATAACAAACCTTACCATATAAGCATATGCCCAACAATATGAAAGGAATAATGTCACGGCAAATATATTGGACCATCATTCTTCCATAGATAGAACATATATAAACTGGTTCAATCAACACCAAGTCCTGACTTTCCTAACATACCTTTGCAAAAGTATATTGGTCCAGGACTTTATCTTCTAGTCCAGAGAAGGATGTCATCAGATCTCGTGTATCCGCACTACGTTCATCATTATCCCTGCAACAATGAAATTGTCATTGATGTATCTTGAGGATTGATTCTAAAATGTGTAAATAAGCTTTTCATGCAACTTCTAAATTTCTTACAAAAAAGTTAGATGGAGAACAGATACAGGATTTTCTTCTAAAGGAGGGACTGGAAACTGGATGGAGGAAGGTGCAAAATGTAGTACATCCATACAATATCGAAATGATTTCATCAGCTTAGTTACGCCAACTCTTGAAGACAAACTTGTAGCTGAACGGTCACCCGGCAAATATTCATCGCTTCTTTCCCAGACAGCAGTGCCATCTGATTGCCATACTTAGGCCTTATTTACTTCTAGTGTATTTGAAATGTATTCAAGGGGGTTGGAGGGGATTATCCTGGATCCCGAAAAATCCCCAATAGTTTGTTTACCAAGCCGGTTTTGGATACAATAATCCCAAGATAGCCCCCCACAAATCCCCTCATTTTTGTGTAGAATAAAAACACTCCACCATAATAGTAGATTGAGATGGAAGAGTATTTGAGGGGATTTCAGGGGTTTAAGTGAAAGGAAGGGTTTCACTAAATCACCTCCAATTCCCAATTCCCAATCCCCTTGGGGACAAAATTACACCCCTAGTAAACAAGGCCTTCCTGGCGACTGGAACTGCCTTTTGAGCACGCAAACTACACCTACAGTCACGAACCTGCCTAGGGAGGCTACTTGAGTATGCCTTTACCTAAGGAGTTGCTATGTTCTAGTCCACATGTCTATTTCAGTCAACAAGCACATTTTAATTTAGATAGGTTCTAACTGACACGTACGTAAACCTTCGGTTACTTAGGACTCCTTGATTATAAGACGTTTTTAAACCCAAAACGTCTTATATTCTAAAACAGAGGTAGTAGTTACTAAGATATGTCATTATGTCATTTAAAGCCAATCAGGAGAAAAACCCAGTCCAAATAATGTAAAATGGGCAAGCTCATCCACGAGTCATACGCTCAAAGCCTCAAACCAAAGAAAACCTGCTAAATAAATGTAAATGCCCAACTCCAGACCTTAAAAAAATGCGTTGAACAGCAAGATCTGAAACATCTGTTAACATGGTAATCCCAAGAGGAATCTGAGTAAGATCAATGAATGAAATAACAATGTGAGCTAAGGGTACTTGATGGACGTGTGGCTAGCGGCTATGATGAGCTTGCGCCAGCGACCTTGGCTACAACAGAGGTGAGGACAACCTCCAGCAACTCCAGAAGGCACCATCAATGGAGAAAAGGCAGCAACCTCTAAGCCCTTGGCTAGTGCTCAAGCCAGAGAGAGAGTAGATCAATGATTGGATTTTGTGGCTGGGATTACAGGGTAATGGGGTGGAGTGATCCTGTTTGTATAGCTGCCAGAGGAAAGAATACTAGCTAGTTTAGCTACTTCAGTGTCGCGAATTGAGACTGTACAGGCTTTTCAGTCTGCTCAAAGGGAAGCCTGGGCCCAGAACGAAAAATCACTTTAGGCTGCAAACTGGAGCTTGAGTATGGCTAAAGTGCAAGCCCAATCAAAGAGCCTGGGCTCGGGACGGACCACCAGGTCCGGCTTCCCATGACCAGGTAGTTGCACCCAAAGTCTACTTTGCATTAAATACCCTCTTTAAAGAGAAGGCAAAAGAAAACGCGAGAAGTTAGTCAGGTACCTTACTGGCGACCAAATGTGCCTATATTTGGCGTACAGTTCATCCGAAAGCTCAGCTTTACAATATCCAATGTTACTCAATACAACCAACAGCTTCTTGTGTAAATCACCATCCATGCTATCAGATGCTTCTCTATCAATACCATTTATATACCCATTTTGGGCATGATTGTTTTCTTTATTTGATCTACTCTGTGCTAGTTCCGCTCCAAATGCTCCCAGATAGCCTGATGTGTATACATTCGTTGCAAATAAAAAATAGTGATGCTACCATTGAATAAAAAATTCAGAATTTAAAAATGACTACAGTACAAATCAAACTCCATACCTGCAAAATCACGAAATGAATTCAGAAATGCAAGTCTAACGGACTCATGGATTTCCTGAAGTTGTTGAGAAATGTCATACTTAGCACTCTCATTCCTCAGATTAAAGATCATTCTGAAATAAACAACATAGATTAGGATGCAGTACAACACTGTAAAAAGTGAAGGTTGAAGATATGTAGTTGTGGTTGCAAATAAATTATATATCCCTCATTTTAATGTAGAAACCCAGGAGATAACAAAAGGGCCAACTAAAAGGAAAATATACACCCGGAAAAGCCATGTGCCCTTCACAAAGCTCCAAAATAAAGCATACGTGCACAAGAAAATAAATGATAAAGGATAGTCTTAAAAGAGAAATACAGAAGCAGGCTTACAATTCAATACGATCCATTGCTGAAATTGTGATTTCACGGAACTCCAAAGGCAGGCAAGAAATTGCATACGGAGACTTGTTTCTCTCAAGGGTGGACAAAGTAACCCAAGTCTCATACTTTGATACCTCCTTAGTCGTAGCCCGCATCCAAGAACAAAGCCGCAGAATGTAAAGCTTTGTCATTTCAAAATGAATGGCATGCAACATTTTAACTGGCACAATTGTTAAACACGTTCAGGATACAAAGCAAATTTATGTGTATATGCAGCTTTAGAAAATTGGCACTAACTATACCAGCAGTTGGAGATGAATCCTTTCCGTCAAGTGTCTGACAAGCCTTGGCTATTTCTTTTATAGTGTCACCCATATATGGACGAAGAATGTTGCATTCCTCAAAATCACGAAAAGTATTCTGAACCTGTTAGTGTCAAAGCACGTATAATGGCTGTTACAAATACAATCAGACATTAAGTGCACATTATCATGGTTAACTGTCGAAGTTGCCAAATATGTGGCAAGAGCTGTACCTTGGTGTCAAAAGCAGACACAGTACCATGAACCATACTAGCAACTTCATCAAGACTATGGTTCGTGTACTTTGCATCCACACCTTTATCATCAGTTCTATTTGCGCCGGATTTTGCATTCATGTCAGAATCAGCAAGTACATTCCCAGCAGCTGCCTGTAAGGAATAAGCCTAAAAATCAGTGCACTTATTTTTTAGGTATAAACAAATATAAGATGTCTTTTTAGCATCAGGTGACGATGTGAATAAGATACTTTCATGTGACAAACTCAATGTGAAGCAACCCTCATTTTTCACACTGACATTATCACAGCAATTTACATAAAGTAATGTACGCTTTTTAAATTCAAGTTCAAAAAATGTACTGTACGCTTTTAAATTTGACTTAAACTACAAGGCAAATATAACATGGCCTTTTCAGCTTTCATGTGACAATGTGAAGCATCGTATTTTCACGCTCACGCTATCAGAGCAATGTACATAAAGCAATGTAACTTTTGATTTGAGTTAAACCAAACAGGCGATGGAAGGGTTCATAAGTTTCAGCAAAACAATATGCTTGCATCAAGCCCTGATATATAGCTCGCAAACATCACAAGTTGTTTACTTCCAACAATATAGTCAAGGTGGATCATTTTTTCACTACTATGCGCAACTAATAAGATTTTGCATGTCCATACCTTCGCAAATTTTCCACTGAAGACAGATAAAGCTAATCTCCAGAATGCAGGAACATGCTGGATAAGTACAGCAGTTAACCTGCGAATGTAGGTTGCCCTTAAACTATCAGCCTCTTCAGCCATGAAGTTTGATGACAACTGATCGTCTTGAAAAGAATCACCTATCTCAACCTCCAACTACACAAATAAAACGACACAGGCCACGTTCGTTAACAAAAAAACTTGAATAACAGAAGAATGACCAGACACATGTCATGCTGAGCACAGAAAGTTGTGCACTCACTGATTTATTCGATTCTTGTTGCAACTGCCTCCATTTTGAATGAGAGAGTGTTTTCTCACGAATTTTATTTTGCAAAACCTCCATTCGTGCTTCATGATCTAAGGTGCACTTTTCAAACAATCCAAGAATCCTGCGATTCTGATGGAAAATATTGGCATATACACTTAGAATATGGATAAGAAAGAGAATGAGGATGATTTAATAGGAAAATGTCAGCCAGGCTATAGCACAAAGATTTTGCTCAAGGGTGGTAACCTGAATATTAAGATAATGCCACACCGGATCAGTCTCGGGTTCCAACTCCAACAGTAACCGGACAATGTTCTCAAGCTGAAAGTTGTGAACAGAATCAGTAAGCAAATAGAACTAAGTAATCAGATAACTTGGATCTACAAATGGTATACTCCCTCCGTCCCAAATATATAAGGCATATAAGTTTAGTCAAAAGTTATCATCTTCTAAGTTTGACCAAGTTTTACAAAAAAATATGAACATCTACAATACTACTCCCTCCATACCGGATTACAGGGCAATTACGCACTTCAAGACAAACTTTGACCTTTAATTTTAGTCAAGAAAATATAAGATATATTATATAAAAATTATACCATTGGATTTATATTCAAAAGAACTTTCCAATGGTATAATTTTTATGTCAAATATCTCATATTTTCTTGACTAAAATTAATGGTTAAAGTTTGTCTTAAAATACATAATTGCCCAATAATCCGGTATGGGGGGAGTAAATCAATATCAGTAGATTCACCATAAAATACATTATCTCGGTATATCTATTCAATATTATAGATGTTAATTATTTTCGTAAATATTTGGTCAAACTTAGTTAGGTTTGACTTTTTTCTAAACGTATAAGCCTTATTATATTTTGGGACAGAGGGAGTAATTACTACTAGTAATCAAATTAGAGCAAGCAGCATCCGACAGGTATCCACTATCTTACAAAATTACCTCACTATCTTCCCTAAACCTAAGTTCACAAATTTAATTACCGTTAACAGAGCTAGCGAATTTACAAATGTCACCAACACCATGCAGTATACTAACCTCAGCAAGGTCAAGATGAGGATCTTCCATCGACTTATAAAGCTTTCCCCTGAATTCATGCATTACATTCTCCACTTCCTCCAGTACACGTTTCAGTATTCCCACCTGTAGGTTGGTGATTGTAATACCGTATAGTAAACATAAAAAATGCACTGAAACAACAGTTGATTTGGCATGTAGTGCATCACAACGAGGGAAAGCGCCACAAAAAATAATGGCAAAATTTGAAAGTATGATACTTTAATATGCATCAAGAAATAACAGACAATGAAATCAGGTTGTTAACACACCTGCAAGCCAACTTACCAAGGACTAAGTATTTATGAATATTTACATATCAGCAAAGCTAGGATTTCTAAGAGCTTTGTGTGAATCAACCAACCTCTGTTACTACAAAACCTAACATTGTGATAAATATGCTAATATAAGTATTAGAGAGCAAACAACGCCACGACTTGAGAAAATAAATTATAAGGAGCACACGAGCTGAATGATGCATGCACTGCTTCGTCACCGATACAACATGGGTCAGCATGAAAAGAATGAAAGATAATCGATTCAAAAGACCTTTCCATCTCATTTTAATAGAGTTTGTAAGAGACGAGATCCTTGAAAACTCAAAATTCCAGTATAGACTGTCTCGTGCTTCGATCCAGTACTACTGGTATAAAATTATGGTACAAAAGTAAGTTATTTTACTAGGGAATATGGGAGCAATTTCTCATAATGGGATTTTGCATGGTCCTAAAAACTACTGAAAATAAATCAATGGTAACAGCAATATCAATACAACCCAACCAAAGCCCTGATATGATACATGTTTGCCTTAACTGTTTCATTAGGTAAATAGAATAAACCAGTGCCAGGTAAATTATTATGTCTGATTTAGCCGTTTGATTAGGTAATATGATACATGTTTCTCCTGTATAACCAATACATTCCACATTTGTTGAATTCAAAGTAACTCTTTTCAATAATCCTTTTAGACTTAAACAAAATTTGAGGCACATTTATACCACTGACAAATACAGAGGATGAGAGGAGATAGTAGTCTAGGACATTAGTGCTGTCAGAAGATGATGGCACCATAGGGTTGCAACTAACAAAATCCCAAAGGTTGTCAAAATAAAGATGCAACTAAGAATGATAGTGGGGTGCAGACGGCTATGATCAATAAGCATGTATACCGTGCCCATTCCAAGAACTGTTAATGGTTGGATAAGAGGTGCATATAAGACATTAAAAAATTAGCATACATGAGAAGGAAGAACAATCGATTTTGCTTTTTGGTACTCTCTGACGGCTAGATCATACTCTCCTTTCCTAATGTTGCCACGAATTGCGCTTGGTAGGTTAAATAATGTCCGGAATCTCTGAAGCATTCCTTGAACAGATCTGATCTTCTCAGCTTGGGCCTGTACAAGGCGGTTTACTTTAGTGCACTCAACAAGGAATTTTACAGAGATGACAATCAAGATGAATGAGGAATAGTTCTAGAGGAAACTTAGTGGTATACCTGCCTCTCGAATAGAGGCTCGAATGCACGATTTGCCACGCCGCTAATTCTTTGAGTGACTGAATACAAGTGAGTAGTACCTGCACCTTCAGGGTCGTCTTCTATCTGTCTCAGTTTTGACTCAATATCTGCAGAAAAATGGCATATCACAAAGCGATACATTGTGCAGAATTTCAATAACCTGAACATGCAGCTGCGATAACAAAGAACCAACAACTAAAATAATACCATCTATTGTAGTTTTGCATGAGACAAAACAATCAAAGTTCTCCTTGACTAATTGTTTTTTCTGCTGTGTTCTCCCTTTAAGATCAGTTTTCAAGGTAAGAGCACCAGACTCTAAATCAGCGGCACTTGTATCTTTGTGGACCCACGAAAGAAAAACCTTGGGATCAAAATTTGGAGAAGAATATATAACTTTATCTGCGAAAGTACAAAAAAGGTAAACCTCTTGTTAAACAATAACAATTGTAGGAAAAAAATATTGCATATGACCAACAGGCATACCTCGCATACTGGGATCCAAACCCTGAGACTTCTCCCTTGAAACTGGAGAACTTACTGAAGCATCAGTGATTAGTCGCAGGGACTTATTATCCATGATACTGGTGGGAAACAAACATTTCAGACATGGAAAAAAAGAAAATAAACAGGAATTGATTATTTTAATCCCTTGGCTACATGACATATGACCCATACGACGCCAATATTTTTTAAGTTAATATTTGTTGCTTTCCAAATTCCAACAGATCGCTACAAAAGACCATCTTCATTCTTTTGATAAGGTTTGTGGCACGTTATGCTTTCATTCGGTGAAATGACAGGGCCTGTTTGGCAAGGCTTCTACTTTAGCTTCTACATCCAGATGCTAAGTCAGGCCAACCACTTCTTCACTTGTTTTTTGTAAAAACAGAAACTGCCACAAGCAATACAACAAGAAGATGATTCATCCTAGCTTTTCTTTTTTTTTTCACCCCCCCCCCCCCCCACACACACACACACCCCACAACTACCCCTACCACCTTAGGTTGACTTCTGGGCTTCTCCAGCATTTACTTTACAAAAAAAAATCAAGTGTGATATGATTATGGAGCATTGAAATTATAGCTGGTATTGTCAAATGTTTGATGACCGAGATAGTTACCCGAGGCCTAATGGATCCAAAACCTCCACTCCTCTAGGTAAAGTCTGTACACTTGTGAGCGCCTTCTGAGCAGCAGCTGCTTTCTGTTCAATTGCTTGAACGCTAGGCGCTGCCCTTGCTTCACGCATTTCCCGAACCCTACGAGCAAGCTGGACGGAGCAAATGCCGATGAACATTAGACATGTTCTGCATGAGTGTGGAAACACAAAAGGTGCAACAGAGCATGGTAAATAAGACTTCATGGTCAAGGCATTTGATAAGTACTCCCTCCTTTTCAAATTATAAGATGTTTAAGATATTTCAATGTGGACTACATAAGGACCAAAATGAGTGAACCTACACACTGAAACGGGTCTAGATACATGCGTTTCAGGATAAAGCTAAACCATCTTATAATTTGGAACGGACTGACATTATCAAAGAAAGCAGATATACGATGCAGACATCTCTCAAAATTTGATGCAGGAATTAAGTGAATTTTCAACTTGAAGAAACCAAATGGACTCTTATTCAGCAACCTGTAAAGCAAACACCTAGCAGCAATGCAACAGCAATGATAGCCGCACACATGCAGCTGTTGCGATGAAACCTAGCACGGCATGTGTCCCATTATCAAAACCGTAAAAGCACTGGCTATAATTCTGTCAATCCCCATGTTCAGTTACCAAATCTCATGACGATACAGAGAAGTGCAATACAGCTCGCATGATCAAAGCAAGCACACCCTCGTCAAAACTTACCCCGCGCAAACAAGCAGGCCTACTCCGTAGTACCGCTAAACGAGCACAGTTCCTCACACAACAAAATTAGGCAAGCTCTATATGGAAGTACTGAAGTCTAAATCATTTCGCACGTTCAAACTGAAGTAGCAGTACAAGCTTCATACCACTAGCTAAATTTTACTGGCAATCGGACCTCGATCCCACCCTGTTTACCCCGAGCAAGCGTAATTGCTGGCACGATAGCCTTGGAAACCCGCGAGAGCAACACGGTTGACCGGATGATCAGAGCGCGAACGATCTCCACAGACGGCAGCCCCGAGAGATCGAGATCTCGCCAATTCGTACCTCGGCCTCGTCGACGCGTTTCCAGCTCCTGGGCTCGGCGTCGTCGAGATCGCCGTCGTCCCGCGACGCGGCCCTCCGCGCGCCGGCGCGTCCGCCACCGCCCCCGCGGGGCGGCGGGGGGCCGCGCTCGCGGGCGGGGGCGCCGTCCTCGTCGCCGGACGAAATGGAGAGCAGCTCGACCTCGGAGTCCTCGTCCTCGTCGCCGCCGCGGCTGGGCTCGCGCGCCCTGCCGCGGGCATTGGCGCCGCGGGAGGAGGGGGCCGGGGGGCGGACGAGGTTGACGACGGGCTTGCCGGCGCCGGCGGGGCGCTGGTGGCTGAGGTCCCGCGCCGCCTGCTCCTGCAGCGCCATCTGGAGGAGCTCGTCCTCGTCGACATCGCTGTCGCTCATGGCCGCGGAGGCGTCGGGGCGTGGATCTGAGGTGGGGGAGGAGGACGGGCGAGACGACGAGGAAGTGAGGCGAGAAATTTCGGTCTGGAATTCGACGCTTGGCTGGTCGGTCTGTATGCGAACGGGGCACGGAACGGAGTTTGCTTGCTGGACCGAACGGCGGTTGAAAGGCCGAAATGAGGAATGGTTCGTCTCGTCCGTGCTTTTGGCTGTTGGACCTGAACCGGTACCAGTGGCCGTGTCCGCACGAGAGCCAGAATTTTTGACACATAACCATCTGCGCCACTGAAAATGCTAGAAAAGACCACCTCTGAAAAATTTTGTCAAAAAACACCACCTGCGAATGGCGGCACCCTTGCCCAGGTGACACGTGGCACGTGCCGTCTGGGCCAATGCCGGCACCACCCTGCCGCCTTTGCCAAACCCGGCATGTTGCCGTGCCAACACCCTGCCGCCAATGGGGAGGCCGGCATGTCCACGTGGCACATGCCGGCAACGGTGGTGGCGGCACCCTGGCAGCCAGCCCTTGCACTGATTTTCGTAGACCGACAGCATCTCCCGCCCTTGCACTGATTTTTAGGTAGACTGTGTAAGATTCGATGTGTTGAGCTAATGTCTCGCATGCGCTGATAAAATCGATGCTTTAGAAGACTGTTTGATACAGCAAAAGACCACCGTTCACTGTGTCGTAGCAGTAACTAGACCACCGACGGCACTAATCGCAGGCTATATAAGCAAGGTATTCGTCATTCATTCCTCTCACCCATGGGTTTGTTGCATCAGTATAGCCTCCAACCATGTTGGATGTTCTTCCTTTCTTTGATCCCGCTAACCGTGATTTCCACCCAGAGATGACCCATTGTATCCTGTGTCGTACCGGAACATTTTGTGAGATTAGAGGTATGTCTTTCCAGGAGGTAATCATTGAAGATAGCCACGTAGCTAAGATAGGTATATGGTTACCGAGGATGCAGCTCCCACAGAGGAGCATAGAAGAGGTATGCCAAGAACTATTAAGGCAGCAAGCAAGGTGGAATAGAGTGGTTGAGCTCAAAAATATTGAGGCTGGTCTTGGTTTTCAACGTTGGATCAATACTGATTCAACTGAAATCACGATGCTGCCAAAAACATACGCATTGCACATGCAGGTAATATTTATAATTTTGCGCACTTTATATTCCTTAAGATTTATTTGTAGTACTACTGACATTATCTGGTTTTCTATTTGTCATATGCAGCACTATCCTAATGACGCAGAGTTTGTCAATAGAAGAATCAAGCACTTTGCTTGGCTGAATAAGATATTTGGTCCAGTGCGGGGTGGGTTATACCGCCCGAATATATATGGTGATGCTCTAGCAGAGGCAGCATATGATGAGTATAATGACGATGACTTCATGCCTGCGCCTGTGAAATCTAAGGGTAAGAGTGCTGCATCATCAAAGGCCAAGAGGACGTCAACGTCGAAGGCCAAGAGTACATCAGGTTGCAAGGCCAAGACTACGGTAGCCTCCGATGAGGATAGTTGTGATGACTTCACGCCTCGGTCGGCTGCTAGATTTAAAGCAATGAAAGCCAAATCTAACGCAGCATCATCGGGCAAGCGTTGATTCGATTAGTGAAACATTGTAATGTATCTTAATTTGAAGCCTCGTGACATGTGTATCTTACTTGTAGTTTATGTTGTATTTGTGTTGCAAGCAAATAAATGGCAGGCCTTATTATCGCAATAAGTGATTGAAAGCAAATTTATTTGTCCCATACAAACGAACATAGAAATATGTCTATTACATAGCTGGAAATAGTAACATAGATATATATAGGCGTACACAAATTGTGTTAGCCTTATCGGCGAGGTCTGGACTGCCTGTGCCGACGTCCTGAAGGCGATAGACGTTCACGGGGGGGATGAGGTTCACGGTGGCCTCGGCTGTACTGCCGCTCGTCCTCTTCTGGTTGTGTGTCAGGTGGTGGCGAAGGAGTATGAAACACGTGCTGAGATCCTGAGGGTGGAGGGATTAAGCTCCCAGATGTGCTAGCTGGATCGTATGAAAAGAAGTCTGGGATAGTTAAAAAAAAGTTGGTGTTATCCTGTCGCAACATATGCTGAAATCCCTGTGGTGGAGCCATGGTGTATCCAATACCAGCTCCCATGTCGTCCCACGTCGGATCAATAGTTTCCTAAGGGTTATAGACATTATTAGAACCCATGTCACGTTAATGAGGTTGAGAAGGTGTAATTAGTTAAGATATATGCACATACTTGTGTGGTATTGAACTGTTGTGAACTCTCACCTTGATCCCACGTCGCATGTGCTTGCGGCATATTTTGGCCAACATCACAATCCACTGAATCTCACGCAGTCCCAATATTTTCGTGCACACGCCGTGCTCCCACGTCGCATGTGTACGAGTCCATTCCTCCAGATGGGGTAACAATTGGCATAGTAATTGGCTCCTCCTAGCAAAATCATTAAAAAAAGAAATTGTTACTGTCTATGGAATTTAGTGTTTTTGTAGACAAGAGTCTTATCGGGGATGGGAAATGTGAAAAAAGACGTTGTTCCATAGTACCTGTCTAGCAGCACGTCTTTGAGATCCTAGGCGTGAATATGAACGTTGTAGTAGTGATGAGTCTTGTCGGGGATGTGTCATTGGTGTGGTACTCAGTCGCGGCTCACTGGGTCGCGCAAAACTCGGTCTAGACGAAGGCGCTTCAGTCATTTCGCGATGATGCGCCATAATATCATCAAGACGGGTGCAGCCTAAATGCCGAAGTCCGCTTGCGGCAGTAGCGAAAATACGTCTGAATATGTTCTTCCCTTCCTGTGTATTTAAGTTCTGCTGTTGCATAGATCTTTGCGCATCAAAAGCGATTTGTCGTAAATCTTCTAGCTGCATGTATCACAATTAGGACATGATTAATTAGGACATGATTAATTAGGACATGATTAATTAGAACACAATCAGTACCGTGCTGTCACGATTGTACGCCGATGATAAGATTTCTGGTCCACGCACTTGCTCATCTTGTGTAAGCTCTATAGGCGGAGGACCCGACAACAAGGTACGTGTATTACGGATGTACCACTGATTGTATATCGCAGTTGTATTTATATTGTATGGTCTGAAAATTGAGAAATATATTAGACATAGTAAAAGGGTAATATTTAGACTCTCAAATAAAATATACAAAAACATATTACCTTTCATCCTATACACAATCAATCAACGCGTTCTCATTCCACGTTTCAATCCAACGCCTATTATGTGTCTGCCAGTCATAACAATTCTTTCCTTTATTGTCTTGCCTATGTATGGCATGTTCGAGCTGTCTGGGTACTGGTGGGGGCACATCCTGATGGAGATCAAATTGGCGCATTACACGCTCGAGGTTATATGGCTCAACCATCCAAATAAATAGTAGATTGCAGCGAGTCATCCAGTACGCATGGTCTCTGACACAGTCAATTGTTGGCTGCTGATCACCCCAGATGGACTCAAAATTGTTACGCGTCCATGGATCCCATATGACATTGTACCACTCCAGATGCTCAAACTGGTTGTGATATTCAGGGTAGCATCCGCGTACAATATTTGTGGCCCATGATTTGTGGACATGGACCCACCGGCTAGCCATAGTAAGAGGCTCATATTTATATTGTGTGGCACTATTATAAGGGTTGATTTTATTCTTCATAACGGGACGACCAACAGGTATGTACTCCCATGACCATAGCTGCAAAAACTCATAGGGAACAACAAGTGTATGACCACCAGCACCTTTCTTCCTGGTTGCATCACATAAACCCCTATAAGTATGAGCTAGCAAAGCAGAACCAAAGCTGTATGGGGGGCTTATAGGTAATGGAGCATCTACTATCTCCTTGGCAATCTTAATTAGACTAGGGAGACATACATCCCCGTGCGTCGACGGGAACATCATACCAAAAAGAAACAGCAAATACGCGAACAGATGCCTCCTCAACGTCTCCTCTGTTGCATCATCTGGTATTTTATAATAAAGTTGTGTTAACCAACTCATTGGGACACCCCTTGGTCTTCTACCACCCCGAGCACCTGAATTAGGCACTTCCGTGTCTAGACGCACTCGAAGATCGTCAGGCCAATCACTAGAATATGCAGGAGGGACCAAAGGCTTACCGCAGATTGGTAGACCTGTGATCAGTGACACATCCTTAAGTGTGGGCGTAAGCTCCCCACAACGTAAGTGAAAAGTGTGTGTCTCAGGTCTCCAGCGATCTACTAGTGCTGATTGCAGAGACGAGTCTAACATGAATTGAGCCTCAACATCTGTTAACCTCGAGTATGGAAGAAGTCCGTAAGCCTGAAGGTATGTGTCATAAAAAGCATTTGTATACCATCGGCTTTTAATGATTCGGAGCCTAAATATTGGAGGCGGGTGCACATGTGTACTAGGATCCAACCAAATGTGGCAGCGGTGCCCATCATCAATTGATTGATGTAATTGGGATGGTAGTTGCGCCATATTATCCTGTAGTCAGATAAAATTTAGTTAGTACAAATAATATTGCGAAAACTTACTAAAAATTATATACAAACTAAAATCATTAGATAATGAAGGGAAAGGGAAGAGGGTTTTCTAGAGGGTGAGTGAGGAAGCAGGGTCTGGAGCTACTGTGTGCAAGAGACGAACCGACGAAGCACTTGGAAGTAAAAACAAAGCTAAAGTTGAGTAATTACTGGCTATCTGGTCAAGAGGTCAGGTCCCACAAATTACAAACTACATTCAATACAAATTACAAATTACAAATTAAACTCATTACATAACACAAATACATAATTCATTACAAACGAAATTCATTGCATAATAAGTTCACGAAAATTAATAGTAATTTATTACATTACATCGAAGCTAGGAAAATACAACATTCGAAATGACTAGCTGCGGTAGGGGCATTCCCTGCGTGGGTGTCCAGCGCACCTACAAATGCGACATCGACGTGGTTCTCCAGATTGGCTATGGTCCATGTCGTTCCTATGACGTCGAGATGGTCGGCGTCCCTTATCAGTTCTAAGCATCGCCGGATTTGGAACATATATGATATTACTTCGCTTGCACACATCCCTGTAGTGTTCATCTATGCCCCAGGCCCAGAATTCACCATTCCAGGTGTTAAGAAGACTGAATGTGCTGAAATAAGGAGATATGTAATGCTCCATGCTGATCTTCTGTTCGGCAGCCGCCCTGAGGACATGACTACATGGATAGCCTAGCAGCTTGGGCTTGTTGCAGGTGCACTCACATGAGTTGGGGCCAAGAGTAATAGCATGCTTTCGTGCTCCCCTGTGGTGGCCGTGAACATACTTCGCTCGAACATTGATCAACCATTTATTCCTAAGGGCGTCGACAAGACTACACCCATGACTCCTGGATTTTTCTGCTTTCTCATCCAGATACCTCTGCATTTTTTCACACCATGGCTTGTTCATGCCGACTAGTGCATTGGCAACCTGTACTCTGTCTGCAAAGTATGATAGAGTACGGTTCCAAGTTTCAGTAATGAGGGCTGTAAGAGGGAGGGCTCGCACCCCTTTGAGGACGCCATTATAAACCTCTGACATATTGCTGGTCATTATGCCGTACCGAGCCCCTGAGTCATGAGCGAGTGCCCACTTGTATAAGTCGGGGCAATTCTCTGTTATCCACTGTGTCAGATTGACAGGTGGTGTTCGACCCCTCCGGCCTTCTCCAGATGGCAAGGCAGCACGCTCGATTTCTCCATTGATTCTCGTCCAAATTGCATTCATCTTCGACTCGGTGTTCTGCATGCACATCCTCTTGAAAAGCTTGAACCAATCCTTGTTCTTGAACTTTGTGTAGAAATTTGCTGCTAGGTGCCGCATGCACCACCGTGTCTCCAAATCAGGCCACCCCCATTCAGGGTCCGTAACCTGCTTGATTGTGTTCAGCGCGTTTAGCAGACCCGCGTTGCGATCAGAGATGATGCATACATCGGGACGTTGCTTCACGACTCCATTCTTCAAACAGCTTAGAAACCACAACCAGCTGTCCTTGTTCTCACCCTCCACCAAACTATATGCAATAGGAAGAAGCTGGTTATTTCCGTCTGCTGCAATTGCCACCATGAGTGTACCCTTGTACTTTCCAGTCAGAAATGTACCATCAACTGATAACACCGGGCGACAATGATGGGATGCCTGTATAGTCTGGGGGAATGCCCAGAATACACGGTCAAGGATTCTTGTGTTCTCCTCCCGAGGGTGCGGCCGATATTTCAAGAACACTTGAGTCCCCTTGTTAGTTACACATATCTGATTAAGCAATCTAGGGGTGTAGTTATAGGCATCCTCATATGTGCCATACAACCTCTCAAAAATGTCCTCCTTGGCACGCCGAGCCTTGCCGTAGCTGACCTTGTAGCCAATTCGGTCTTCTGCAGCTTCATAATACCCATATTAATATGTTCTTCCACTGCCACTGACATTATATGTGACACGTACTTCGCGGTCACATTGCAATGATCTAGAAGAGTTCCAACCTGCTCGCAGCTATGGGGTACAATTTTTGTGATCACCCATGGCTGACATACACCACGCCTCTGACGAGCGATCACTCTACCCTGGCAACCCTCGGCCTTGAAAAGGAAGATGACTTTCAGCTCAGTCTTATCAGACTGTTTAACTCTGTGCTGCCGAGATATGGACAATGCATATCTTTTTATTGCCTGGTCAGCAGAGTCCTTGTCAGGATAACTATGCCCAACCTCCAGACTAGCCTCACTGAGGCCCGCAACAGAGTGATATTCGTTGCGGATGGTCATAGTCTGCAAGAAGTCTTCGGGCATCGGTCCCGCAACCGCCCTCTGAGATGGACCAACACCTTCCTCCTCTGACGATGACGACCCAGAAGAATGATCATCATCGTCATCATCTAGGGCCTCCGGTAATCCCTCCATACGTTCACTTATGTCAACGACCGCAGACCAATAGCCTGGGTCGGGCACAAGCTCAAGTTCCATCGGCTCCGATCGGCCGCTGCTGGGGCCGCCTGTGATGGCTAGCTGCGCCTCTGGAGCGCCGCTACTGCATCCAAGCTCATCACTAGGAGAGACAAACTGCACATACACCATCGGCCTTTGAAACATAGCGGCGCCAGGCGTGGTTGCAAACCTCATGTATGTCCTCCATGAGTTATTTCCTTTCACCTCACGCAGACCCCAACGGGGAGCTGTCCCATCATCCCCTCCCACACATATGACGGCCTTAACGGTCATCTTCTTCCCCCGCATCTCAGGACCAAACTGCATCCAGATGCATTTCCTCACTTCCGCAAAATCTAGGTTCTCCATATCTCTCACTACAACATTTATAGACTCGCACTGAGACACATCTAGCCCAGAAATTCCGTCGCGTACCACATCCCCATAAAACACTAATAAATTTTCCATCGTACCTACCCCACAAATTTATAATGGACATTAGTAACACGGAAGCTAAATTTCATATTTATGTATAAATATAAATATTCTACTAAATGAGCTGACGTAATTTATATTTCGCATATAATTTATTATTCTTTCATGCATGCAATCACGAGCGGAATAAACTTATTGCACTGTACTGTTCTACCAACATAACTATATGTGATATACTACAACAAAATAAATACTTCACACTTTTTAAGAGATTAATTTTAGACCTACCTAAACTTCAAGTATGCAACTGAAAATTTTGCATACAATTAATTATTCTTTCATGCATGCAATCAATAACAGAATAAAATTACTTCACATTTCCGTTCTACCAACTTAACTACATAGGATACACTACAACAAAATAAATACTTAACACTTTTTAAGAGATAAATTTTATACCTCAACTTCAAGAACACGACCGAATATTTCCAATAACCAATAATTAATTATTCGGTCCCCAACTTTTTATGCGACCGAATATTTCCAATAACCACTAATTAACTCACGTTCGTAGCAAATTTCACCTGAAATATATATGCAACCAAATTATTCACAAATCACACTTCTACTACTACAGGAACAAAAAAAAAATATGACACGAGGTTTATACCTTTTCTTCAATGACTATTGCTCCACTTGGAATTAGGCGGCACACAATTTGCATGTACTAACAGCGACATCGTATTTATACTACAATCCACCTACCACATAAAATCATTGGTTTCGTTAGAATGCATGTACAAATAATCCATGCTTCATTACCAAGTAGGAAAACATGCAACTATAATATCATAATTATCACTCTCCAGGCAAATAATATGATACATCCCTAAATCTATAACTACCATGCAATAATATAAGTAATCATTTGGCATATGTTACCTTCATGTGTGTACTTAAATCCTTCCTAATTCTACATTGAAAAAATCTAGTTAGAATATCTGCATATGATGATACACTAATCTGTTCTGCAATTTTACGAATAATATGTAATAATGGCTGCCATCTGCATATGATGATAAACTAACTAAAATTTTCTATTCATACATACAATGATGGCTAATTCTTGTTGTCTGATGAGATTAACTATACTATATAATATTACTTTTCTCTGCTCGCTAATTTTGTACTGATGACACAACTAATTTACATACTTCTAGCTACAAACATTACCTTGTGATGATTCCTTCGTCCACTACATCAACATCTGCTCAACAGCTGATACTTCAGATCGATGATCGCTACACAGCTAAACTTTAGAAGTGGAGTGAGACAGAGAGTGAGGGAGTGAACTGCAGCGCACAGCTCTCTCGCACATAGCTCTTGCGCTTAAAAAGAGCTAAAAGCGATACTAGTACTCCTTTCGGTGGTCTGCAACAGCTTTTTAATTGACAAAAGCTAAAGTTTGCAATCAGCAGCCTCGGAGTCAGCGGCAAACGAATCTCCCGCCCAGCTCTTTTCCTTTTGCATCGGAACTTGGGCCGATCGGCTGTCGGCCAGAGGATCGCAGGCTGCCGGCGCTTCCATTGGCGGCAGGGGTGCCAGGTCATCCTGCCGCCAACGGGGAAGGCGGCAGGGCCCACCGACCAAACGGCGACCGGACGTGCCGGAAATGGGAACGGCGGCACCCCCCTGCCGGCACTGGCCCAGGCGGCACGTGCCACATGTCGCCTGGCCAGGGGTGCCGCCACTCGTAGGGGGTCTTTTTTGGCAAATATTTTGAGAGGTGGTCTCTTTTGACATTTCATTGGTGCAGGTGGTCTCTTCTGTCAAAAATTCCGAGAGCCATGGCGTACCGGCGAGATTAAGGATCGCAATTTTATTCGAGCTGGTTATCTTACGGATATCCGATCCGATTGGGCACGGTATGGAGATAGATTAGAGCATCTCCAATAGTCCCTGTAACTGGCGCTGTATCTAAAAAAGTGACTAGTTTAGCATACGGGAGACACAAATTAATGCTCCAACAGATGCTGCAACCAGTGCTGTAAAATAGAGCGCGGGGCAAAAGCGCTATCTCGCGCACTATATCTACCGCGCCGGAAAGAGCGCGCGGCACAAATTGTACACAGGAACAACTACCAACTTTTACAGCCCCAAAATTTAGAGCTTCTGTTGAAGAAGAATATAGCATCACGCACGAAACACGAATGTAGCGCGCTGCAAAGTGCTTTTACAGCGCCAAAATTTAGCGCAACTGTTGGAGATGCTCTTATGTCCATGGATTTCATAGGTCGGATATCCAATTACTAATAGGGTAGGCACGGGTACAGAGTTCGCCCCATAAATATCCAGTGGATATCCAGCCAGGCATACTAGGCAGTCAAAGCGACCGTGACCGTGTCCACCACTCCCCCACCCCTTCATTATCCATATAATTATTGCTAAACGGCTGAAATAGTCTAATATTATTATGATGATGTATATAGTGTGTAAATCCATGGATATTCGGTGGTTTGAATTTGGAGTGACATCCATGTCCATGGATAATTTTATGAGCGAGGCAAGATGAGGCTGATGGATTTGGATTTGGATTTCATTTTACAATATCCGTCCAAACTCGCTTCATTGTCATCCTTAGGCGAGATGCCGACAAACATTTTGGTTGAACGGGCTGCAAAGGCAGCATGAGGAACAAAAAAAATCCTTCAAAAAAAGAAATTTTATTTTTTTGACAGAAACAGTAGGGCATTGCCCTACTGTAAAACATTAAAAGAATCTAATCCCTCCCACTAGTACTTCACTAATATGGATGTATATCTAGACAGTAAAATGTGTCTCGATACATTTATATATCAGGAATATGTAATAGTAATCGGAGCGAGTACATATTTACAATATAATTTAAATAAGAGAAACAAAGATTAATTGAATGTTTGTATCATGTCCTTAAAACAAGTGGTTTATTTTGGTTTGCCCCATGGATAACCAAGGACAATTCTTCCTTGAAGTTTCTTCTCTGATTCTGTCATCTTAGAAACCTTTCCATTTCCTTGAAGCCATTTTCCAGCATCCATGTGTAATAACTTCCATCAATAGATACTTTTGCAAACTCTCTTTGATATTATGGGGGCGATTGCTAGAGATTTGGAAATTCATTTCATTACAGATGCTATGATGGTTGAAGCTTATGCACTAAGGGATGGACTAAGTCTTGCACAATTCCTTGGGTGCCAAATTTTCTTATTCAGTCACATAATGCCCGAGTAATTGAGACGATGGAATTGAGATGATTGCAAAATGCTATCTGCGGGTTTTAGGAAGATTAAATTTGAGCACTGCCATAAGGAGGCCAATGAGGTTGCCGATGAGCTCGCTAGGCATAGTTTTATATATCCTTTCGATTGTTTTGGGATAATGATCCCCTTATATTCTTATTTCTGAAAATCATAAACGATGTATATGTGTGTAGTTATTAACAAAGCGCGACGAACGGCTTTCCCTAAAAAAACGTTTTTTGCTGCAGCATGCTTCTCGTATTAATTTTGCCATGCATTACAAGTCATACAACCACATGTTTATATGCATGTGTATATTATGACAGGAACTAGCGGCATTTCTAGTGTTGGATGCATCGTATGCCAATTTTTATGTTGTTGATGCATGCAAAATACATGCATAAACTGTGTTGTTTATTGATGCATATTCTTATATATTATAATATTATTAGTTGTTATAATCATGATTTGCAATGATTTATAGGGATTTTTCATCGATCCCCTTTATTTTGGTTATAACTCTACAGAACAGGAAAACTATTCTGTGTATTTTTACGTTTTGGGAACCTTCCCAAACTCAAATAGACCTGGGATTTTTTGGGAGTTAATATTTTATTATGAGAACCTTCTAAAGCACGAGAAGTCAACGAGGGAGGCCACGATGGTCAAACAAGACCAGGTAGCGCGGGCCCAGGCCCAGGTCGCGTCTCCCAAGCTCGTTTGAGCCTCGAACCTTCGATGACGTCCATCTTCGTCTCTTGACCCTCAGCTTGACCTAAAAAACCTATATAAAGACCCCCCTCGGCGTTCCCGAGAAGAGGCAGGGAGAAACACGAAAATACAAAAAACAGAGGTTGTTCCAGCGAAAATTGGAGGGGGAAACATTGTCACAGTCGCCTCTGGACACTTCTCCAACCTCTCTGACATCAACACCATCGACACCACCATAAAGAAGGAGTAATCTACCTCTATACTATGGGTTTGTGGCAGTAGCTTGTTCTATCTCTCTCTTATGCTTCAATGTTTAGATGTCATATCAGCTGTCCAACATGATTATGGTGCATATTATATAATTCCTATGTGGTGGATCTTTATTTTATTGGGTGATCTATGAGATGTGATATGTTATTATATTCTTGATGTATTAGTAGATGTATATTATTACCTCATTCTTTATTACTTGTTCTGATCCAACATGTATACGAGAGCACAAGAGGGGGATGGTGTGTATTAGATGGAGTAACTAGGTAGTAGTGATTGGATAGTGACAGTATTTATGATCTGCTATGGTGTTTACCTTTCCACGATTACCTACTAAAGATAAGAATAATACATGTGTTATAATTTCTTAGTGACAGCTAAGAATCCCGAGAGACATTCATAGGCATAGTTTTATTGTAATATGTCCAAGTGGTAGCATATTTGATATTCAACATCATTTCAAAGTGCCTAAGGCTATACTCTCTTAATTCTTAATACTAGATTGCTTGAAGTGTATTCCTATCAAGTGGAGTATAAATAAGATGTGTTGCATCATCTTTAAACTAGACTAGATAATGCCCTGCGCGTTGTCGCATAAATTTATAGCAAAAAAATTATTTAGCAAATGGAATTTGGACAAATTCTCCAAAATTTATAACATACATAGATCTTAAGCTGCATATAAGATGGGAACTAAGGCTTTGATCGGTAAGTATAATATTCTCATATATATAAGTATAATATTCAGCATCCCAAGATTGCCAAGCACAACAGAGGATTGAAACCATTGCAAAATGTAGAATTACTAGAAGAAAAAATATCAATGGCAAGTCTCACAACATGATTCGGTTCAACGCTTACTTTGGTCGCATATCTGGTTCAACGCTTCCTTCTGATCGGTCGCATGTTGTGCCCTCAATCCTTCCTGCAAAGCAGCGGGACATTTGAGGAGAATACAGGAATTTAGAAGGTCAGCGCCAAACCGTTCCTGTTTTGTAGAAAGAATGCTAGCAGGTTTTGACTATTAGCTATGTACAAAAGTAGAATCTCAAAACAAGAAAACACGTCCATCCTTGATCATGTGTAACCAGGAAACTACAGATAAAATCTCCACACTAATAAGGCAAACAAAAACCATCAAAAAGGAAGTTACACAGAAACCTATGCCTCGCCGCACTCCCGAATCCCCACTTGCAGCCTCTTTGCCAAAACATTTCTCGTGGGATGAGGTGGATAGCTTGCATGTTGAGAGAAATCAACTTAGTGGGTTGCTCCTATATAGATATTATAGATTAGGACGTGATGTTCATATGAATATTATCAAGTTAATGTAATAAAAATTATGTCAATGTTTCGGTCATCTATCTTGCGCTTAATGTCACCACAACTTTATGAGAGAGTAGACAAGTGAACCCATAAACCTTGGTTCAATTTTAATCATAAGAAACACCTCTCCAACACTTTTATCCGCACTTTTATTATCAACACTAATTAATTCCTAAAATACAAAAACATATTTACTTTATTGCATTCACATATAAAACCAAAAAACACCTTGACCACATTATCCTAGTTGCATGTTAGCTTATTACCTTACACCATAGTTTCAAAAACCGGACCGGTGAGTGAACCGATGAGGTGACTGGCTCACTGGTTCACTGGTCCAACCGGTGGCTCTACTGGTTCAATAGTGACAAAAACCATCAAATTTAATAAATAATTAAGTTAATTTTGGAAAAAATTAGTATCGAATCATATATTTTGTATTTGCTTTCATAATACTCCCTCCGTTTAGAAATATAAGATGTTTTAGCTTTGTGAAGCTAGTGTATCTAGACATCTCTTAGTGTATAGATTCGAGCTAACCTATACACTAAAAGATGTCTAGGTACATTCACTTCACAAAGCTAAAACATCTTATATTTCCAAACGGAGGAAGTAGATCACAAACTAAGTGTAGTAAAGATGGTATTAGGCTTTATGCAAAGTATTTGGAGCAACGTTCTAGGTTTTAGGATCATCTCCTCGAGAAAACACATTATTTTTATGCAGTTTTTCTGGTTTTTTCTTAGTTGGACCAGTGGCTCTTAAAAAACCAGTAAGGGCTTCGGTTCAGGTTTTTTCTGGTTGAACCACCGAACCGGTTTGGTTTTTAAAACTATGCCTTACACGCATCATATTTATTTTATTGCATTTGTTATTTATTTTATTGCATCTTCATATTCACTTTACTACATTTACACCATGTGCTTGACAAACACTCGATGGAGTTGCGGACATAAGACAAATAAATTGTTTTGTAGGTCGCTTGACGAGAACGAATAGAGCTTTTTCAACTATTCTCTGAGAGTTCGATATAAACCCCGAGTTTCCTCGTGGAGAAAATTTACTCTTGCTACAACACTCTGCACTTGGAGTCCCAGCGGGTTGACACCTTGCTTAGGAAGCTTGAAACGCGTGTTATGAATTCCCTAGCTTGCATCCTGGATGTTTGGAACCCTCCGAGGAATCAAAATAGCTAGGAAACAGGTTTTGTATTCTATAGTAGGTTTAGTAAATGAAAACATAAACATACTAGATGATAAATTGAAACCCATGGACTCAAATCGTATGGGTCTTGATCATCAATATTTAGCCTTGAACTAAGGTTCTATGTCGTAGGGATGCTTCTAAGATCACTTAATATCAAAATATAGCTACTATATTTATAGAACTTGCTTCCAAGCAGTCAACATGTTGTTCTCAATGAACCAGACAAGAATGTGTCGCATAAAAAATGTGATGCAATGTAGGACAAAAGACTGGTGTGAATCAAATAGTTGTTGTAACAAAAAAAATCTGAAAATATTCCATATTTTTTGACAAGTCGTGAAACACATGTAACATCATTCCAGCCTGTGAATTATTATAGTTTACAACACAAACATGTCGTATATACAATTCACGGTGTCAAAACTAGATGATGAAGAAAAAGTATAAAAAGGAGCATAATCCAGCTAAAAATAGAGCTTCAATTCCTGTGAAGCACAACTATTTATTTATTCTTTAACACCCAGGAAGGATCAATTTTGTTCAACTCAGATGAATGTATCATGTTTGTTATCACCATTTGATGGCCAGTCATGTCCTGCATAGATTCCAAAATCTTGGCCATCTTTTGAGATGTGCTACGGAACATATCAGAAGCATTTCGACGTGAGATATTATAGAAGCCAAACTCGGGTATCTATGGAACATGTAAAAATTAATATGGAATAATGGGAAACAGTGCTACAAAACATGACACAAGCATTTTAATGTGTGATATTATAGAAGCAAACAGTCATTATTTAAGAATCATATAAATATTGTTGTGGAAGCATATGGAACAAAAGCATCAAATTTGCTTGTGCGCAGTCTTGGGAGAAGCATACATATTTGAAAAGTGTTAATGCACAATGGTTGCCGCCCATCTTTCTTCATATGAACCCAACTTTATTGTCAACATCCGAGTATAATTTTGGACAAAATATGGCATACAAGAATCATGAATACGAGTCTGAGACAACATAATAAGAAGTACATGGAAGCACAAAACATAGATTACAAAACAAAAATAATAATGTTAATATACAAATATCTAGAAAACCTAGAAGATGCAGATGTGATCCAGATTATGCAAGTGCATGATACGTCTCAAACGTATCTATAATTTTTTATGCTCCATGCTTGTTTATGCACCATTTGCTTTGTGTTTTGTTACACTTCGTGGCGTTTATGCATTTTCTGGAACTAACCTATTAACGAGATGCCATAGTGTCAGTTCCCTGTTTTCTGATGTGTTTTGTGTTTCAGAAAAGCTACACAGGAAATATTCTCAGAATTGGACGAAATAAAAGCAGAAATTCCTATTTTGCCCGACACGAAACGAAGTCCAAAGCAGAGACGGAGGGGAGCCAGGGGCCAGCCACACCATGGGGTGGCGCGGGCCAGCCCCTGGCCGCGCCACTAGGTGGTGGGGCCACCTGGCCCACCTCTTGACACCGCCCTTCCGCCTATATATTCCCCCTCGACGGGAAAACCCTAAAGCCTCGATCAATTTTCCACGAAACATATTGTAAGCCGCCGTCATCATCGACGCGAGATCGGGAGGGTCCAGAAGCTCTTGCCGGCACCCTGCTGGAGAGGGGAATCACCACCGGAGGCCTTCTTCATCACCATACCTGCCTCCAGAGTGATGTGTGAGTAGTCTACCTTGGACTACGGGTCCATAGCAGTAGCTAGATGGTTGTCATCTCCTTCATGTGATTCATGTTTAGATCTTGTGAGCAGCCTATCATGATCAAGATCATCGTTGTGTAATTCTACATGTTGTGTTTGTTGGGATTCGATGAATATTGATACTTTGTCAAGTTGATTTATTGATTTATCATCTTTATGTTGTTTATGATCTTGCATGCTCTCCGTTGCTAGTAGATATCTTGGCCGAGTAGGTGCTAGTGACTCCAAGAGGGAGTATTTATGCTCGATAGTGGGTTCATGCCTCTAGTAATCTAGGGGAGTGACAGAAACCTCTAAGGTTGTAGATGTGTTGTTGCTACTAGGGAGAAAACAATGATCTTATTCAAGGACATTTGTATTGTTTACATTACACACTTTGCTTAAGGCGATAATCTGTTGCTTGCAACTTAATACCCAACGGTTGCTCGGACGACATCCGGTGGGTGGATTATTAGTCATAGATGCAGTTGGATTACGGTCTACGTATTATGTTGTAATACCCAGGTGAATCTCATAGTGATCCTCATGAGATTTTTATGCTTGCTTTATTCTATCAATTGCCCAACTGTAATTTATTTTCCCAGCATGTTATTTATCTTATGGAGAGACACCACTAGTGAACTGTGGACCCCGGTCCATTCTTTTAAATTCTTATTACCGTTTACTATTTACTCGCTTTATTTACATTCTTGCAAACTACTATCTTTTACCACTCGATACGCTTAATCCTTTGTTTACAGCAAACCGGTGAGATTGACAACCTCACTGTAAGTTGGGGCAAAGTACTTGGGTTGTGTTGTGTGCAGGTTCCACGTTGTTGCTGGTGCAAAGCTACGCCCCAGATAAGGCGCCATATATAAATTGTCTGGAGCTATCGCGAAGCTAGCAAGCATCAACCTTCGGAAGTTGGTTCTTTCTCCTACTGGTTCGATAAACCTTGGTTTCATACTGAGGAAAGACTTGCTGCTGTGCTCATCATACCTTCCTCTTGGGGTTCCCAACTGGGCGGTCATCTACACGCCATCAGTGCATATATGCATGAATAAGTGGATTTGATGCACTGAAAAGAGTAAAATAACACACATTAGGACCAAGATCAGAAGCTATTACCTTCAACCTGAATCATGTTGTCACTAGCTAGTGAGGGGTGGAATCAACCAAGGCCTAAGAGGGAGCATCCACCAGACCGCCTCCGCCACCTACGCCCGCCAACCACCAGTCATTTCCACTTGTCCGCCATCTTCTCGCATTGGAGCGTCACAGATTCTGTGCGCTTGAGATTCTACATAGAGGATGTGAGGTAGTGGGAGACCTGAACCGAGGCAGGAGGGGTGGCAGAGTAGTTGATGGGGAGGGTGTCTCCAATGTGCATGCGAGATTGGTGTGTGCGAGGCTAGCGGAGTTGGAAGATGAGGCAGATAGGGGAATGGTATCTGGATTGATACAGTGTGGGGAGGGGATGGAATTTTCTCCTTTTAATGAGCATGGTTAATGAAGCTTGATTCAGGTGAGGTGTTTTACTTGTGTCTCCCTCCACTAATGCTGTGTCAACAAAAAATTGTATGTATCAGAAGCGTCTGATCCAAATATCAATCAACGACATCTGGTTGTTCTGATGTTTGGCGTCCAATCGGCTCCTGATAAATAGTATTACCATTTTTATTGTCTCTCTCTACTTCAACTCTTCCTACTTATTTGAATCTTCCCCGCTAATTAACATAGAGCTTATATATGCCATTTAAAATGTGCAAGGTGAACCATCTCGATCTCAGCTTGTTCCTTCTCATATACCTCTTAGGGTTGTCATTCCTGTGCAATTTTATCAACATGGGAGGCTATTTATGCTCTTAAATGGCTGAGTGGTTCCTCTTTAGCATGTTAGAGGAAAATAAAATTAGTAGTTATATCATGAAGTGTTAGGATTGGTAAAAATATTGTTGGCATAATACAAATTGTGTACATATGGTGGCATACTCACGGTCCGATCAATCTAATTAAAGTTGTAATGATGTCGCTAACAAGTATAGTGATGTATCATGGGTTTTGCACATTGATACATGTGTTGTCTCTAAGGGGCCTACTTCGTCAATGCGTCCAAGTGTCTATCTAATATTGGCACCATAACATATGTTGGGCTCGAAGCAGAAAACAAAAAATTCCTACACCCATAGCCCATGATCTATCTACGTAGTTGAATAGTTACGGAAATAGCGACAGAATTCATACCCTTGAAGACCAAGTGCGCGAGAACGTTCCCGCACGAACATTGTCGATGAAGACAACCGAAGCCGACCTCAAGGTCATGTAGTTGTACTTGTAGAAGAAGACCAGCACTGCACGAGCAGCGCCTCCGAGGGATTACACACGTACGGTGTATAGACGTCGTCCGGGCTCCAGTTCAGCAAAGCAGCGGAAGAGGGTGGATTTGAACTAGAAATCTGGTTGCACGACGGCGTCCAGAACTGGAGGTTTCCTTCAACCCGCTGACACAGTTCCAAATGTGGGAACCAAGTCAGGAGGAAGAGAGAAGGAGGAGGAGGGAATGAATAATCCAAGGATCCCTTGGGGGGTTATATAGTAGGGAGAGGGGGTTGGTGGCCGGCGGCCCCTAGGGGAAACCCTAGGGCCCCACCACCCCCACCTAGGCCACCGCCGGCCCTAGGGATGCCCTAGGGCGCCATGGGCTTAGTGGCCTTGGCCGGCCTGGCCGGCCTGGCCTATGGGCCTAGCCCATTTTGCCGTTTCCCATTTTCTTTCTTTATTAATTAATTAATTCACTTTTAATATTTAATTACTTTAATTAAATACTAAACACATTAATCAATTAATTCCTTGGTATAATTCCTTTACCGATACAACTTCGATAAAGTCTGGAATGTTTCTGGTGTCTCTGGAACCTTTCTGATATTGCCCAGAACTTTTCTGGATACCTCCCTATAACTTCCAGTAATTCCAAATCTACCCCTAAGCATCATATACCCTTAAGTGTGATACCCTACGGGTCGAGGAATACGCCAGACATGATCGAGACCCCTCTCTGATCAATGACCAACAATCGGTTCTGGAAAACCATGCTGATCCCTATGCATTCCACGAAACTCTTCGTTGATCCGTAAACGCAGTATCCCATTCCCCTTGTCACGCGATACTAGATCTTGTGCGAGGTCAGATTACCAATATCACTATATCATGGTCACCCTCGTCTGACAAGTCTTTTAACTCGTCCATGACATTGCATCCTCCGTGACCTAGTCACACGCTTGCAAGCTCGTAGATGCAATTGTCACCTAGTGGGCCCAGAGTATCTATCCGTCACGTGAATGGACAAATCCCGTTCTTGGTGCACATGCCTCAACCTACTCCTTTGGTATACCCAAGAGACACCTTTTTAGTCACCCAGTTACGTGATGACGGTTGATGCAATCAAAGCAGCCTCCAGATGTAGAGATTATGTTGTGGCCTTACGGTCTAAGGAACATGTTACTTTATTTCTTAGTTATATGCAATGTTGAACTTTTGCGACTGATCTAAATTGTATTAACAGTGCTTTGGGTGTGTGTGTCCATCATGTCAGAACATGACCTCAATATTCATTGACGTCTTTGCCCATGATCAGGAAACCTTGATCATCAGATGACACATGAGATGGTTAGCTAGAGATAACCAGGGACCTGTTTACTTATATGCCACACGTGTACTAATGTTTCTGCTTAATACAGTTATAGCATGACATATAATATTTATAAATAAATGAGATATGGCACAAAAATACACTTTATCATTTGCCTCTAGGGCATATCTCCTTCAGTCTCCCACTTGCACTAGAGTACAAATAATCTAGTTTACATTTGGTAATGATCTAACACCCATCGCATGCTGGTGTGGATCAAAATTAGCTAGTGTAAGAGGCTTCGCCAACGGCTCTGCAACATTCAGATCCATGTGTACTTTGCTAATACTAATTCTACGATCCTTTACACAATCTCTTATGACATGGTATCGTTGCTGGTGGCTTGTAAGTAACAGCCCGTTGGGAACCCCAAGAGGAAGGTATGATGAGCATAGCAGCAAGTTTTCCCTCGGTTGTGAAACCAAGGTTTATCGAACTAGTAGGAGAAAGGAAAACTTCAGAAGGTGATGCTTGCTAGCTTCGTGACACTCTAGACAATGGCGCCAGAAATATTACTGGTGCGTCTTCACCTAGCAGCAACATGAAACCTGCACACAACACAACCAAGAACTTTGCTCCCAACTTACGATGAGGTTGTCAATCTCACCGGTTTGCTGTAAACAAAGGATTGAGCGTATCGAGTGGCAAAAGGTAATAGTATGCAAGTAAAAGTAAACAATGCGAGTAAAAGTAAATTGGTATAGCAATGTAAAGGAAATTGGACCGGGGTCCACAGTTCACTAGTGGTGTCTCTCCATAAGATAAATAACAACATGTTGGGTAAACAAATTACAGTTGGGCAATTGATAGAATAAAGATAACATACATATGTCATGAGGATCACTATGAGATTCACTCTGAGCATTACGACAAAATACATAGACCATAATCCAACTGCATCTATGACTAATAATCCACCCTCCAAATGTCGTCCGAGCAAACATTGGGTATTAAGTTGCGAACAACGGATAACTGCATTAAGCAAAGTGCGTTGTCGATGGATTTCGTATCGCAAGAACACGGGGTACCACACGACGGACCCAAAGATTCAAACACAGGGGGCTGTACGCGTGAGATCTTGGATCGCAACGAAACACGGCGATGGAAGCCTTGAGACGTTGGAAAGCACACCGCACTGCAGAGAGAGACACCGAGCTTTACCAGGTTCAGGGCCCTCGTGGTGAGGTAAAGCCCCTACTTCCTGCCTTTTTGTATTACGACGCGATACCTCGCGAGGAGTACAAGGTCTTGGTTACAGAGCCCTAACTGGCCGGAGGTAGAAGAACCAACTTAGCCTAGCTAGGAGCCCGGAGATGAAGATCTGATCCCCTCTAAAGGGTGGCCTTCCACCCCCTTTTATAGCGCCGAGGTCCTCCTTCCCCTTATCATCTTGGGGAAGGGGTTGCCACAAACGGCCAAGGAGGAGGGACAACTATTGGTCTTGGGTCTTCGGTAGACGTAGTCTTCGTAGAGCAGTGGCACTGGTCCACAGGAGTGGGTGGAGGAAGCTGACGTCCTCCTCTGGCGCCCTGGACCGTCCACCCTATTTTTAGGGGGGTGGCCAACAACCACGGTGCCGCTTTATGCAGGCACGGCGAAAGCTGGTCTCCTCCCTGTCAGGGTAGCGTGGACGGTACGCGGTCTTCTGTCCTTATCTTCTTGCTCAGCACGGAAACGTACGGAGCTGACGTGGATGTGGTCCATCTCCTCACGAGAAACAGCTCATGAGGAGGACTTCTAGTCCTTAGCAGTTTTAGCCGTCGTTCTCCTCATGAGGGTCTTCTTTGCTGGGCTTCGGTCGTCGATTTACCCCTGGGGCGAAGCTAGGCCGTTGAAGGGGCCCAGGAGTAGGTGGACCGGGATACCCCGATATCCAGAACACCGACAGTAGCCCTGGGAGCTTGGCCCGCAAACGCGCCCTCTCGAGGGAGCGAAGGGTCAGGGGCCCCCAGAAGTGCTGGGCCCTCCAACGGCACGCATCAACGCGCGCGGTCAGAGGACCATGTGAAGATGCAGAGGCCGCGGACGCGTGGCACAACCGCAGCTGGCGAGATGAAGCGGCGGGAGTCGCAGCAGTCCCCGAGGCATCGAACCATCATGATGGCGCGTCACTTCACTGCAGAGCGCTGCACCGACACTCCGATTCCCGCGCTGGGACTTGACGCTTCAACGTCGGTCGCGCCCTTTAAATGCAGCCTCCTCGACGCCTCCTGCACTTCATCCTCCTCCTCCAGTACTACTTCTTCCTTAGACACTTCCCCGAGCGATGGATCCCTCTGCCTCCTCCGCCGCCGCTGGATCTGGCTCGGGGGCAAAACACCGTGGGCGCCCCTCGGGCAGCCGGAACAAGGCGAAGGTTCCCGCCCGGTGGGCGCCTGGCCCCGGAGGTCCCCTGCGCATCGGGGCGCCGACGCAGGACGTGGTGAACTGCGCCGCCCCAGGGACCTCCATTGCCTTGACTCTTCAGGGTCCAGCGCCTGGAGGCGCTTTGAACGCGCCGTCGCCGGTGGTGGCGGCGCCGGCTCCCCGCCCTGCGGGGAGCATCGATCGGGCGCTCCGGGAGGTGGAGGCCGCCCTGGGCCCACTTCCCCCGGCTGCGGACGATCCGGGGCCACAGGAGGTGGCCCCTCCCACAACCGGAGTGGTCGCGACTCCCTGCCGCCTAGCGGCGGAGATGCTGGGACCCCTCCTCGCTCCGGGGTCCCACTTCTTGGAGCTCCTCGTCGTCGTCGATGCTTGGAGCTTCATCTCTCTCTGACTGCCCGATGCAGTTCGGAGGGTAATTTACGCCCCCGGCTTCTCCACTAGAGAGGTCGTGCTGGTGGAGCAGAGCAGGCCAGAGCTCCTCTGGCCTATTGATATCACCCTCGGAGCGGGCGGCAATGTCGTCCTTGATACGTCTCCAACGTATCTATAATTTTTGATGCTCCATGCTTGTTTTTACACCATTTGCCTACTGTTTCTTTACACTTCGTGGCACTTTTATGCATTTTCTGGAACTAACCTATTAACAAGTCGCCACAGTGCCAGTTCCCTGTTTTCTGCTGTTTTTGTGTTTCAGAAGTGATACACAGGAAATATTCTCGGAATTGGACGAAACAAGTTCCTGAAGTCTTATTTTTCCCGGAAGCTTCCAGAGATACGAAGAGGAGATGGAGTGGGGCCACGAGGTGGCCACACACTAGGGCGGCGGAGCCCAGGTCCTGGCCGCGCCCCCTACGTGTGAGACCGCCTCGGACCACTTCTGACGATGCCCCTTCGCCTATAAAGATCCCCCGATGGAAAAAACCTAAACCCGATCAATTTTCTAGAACACATCGCGATCCGCCGCCGTCGTCGACCCGAGATCGGGAGGGTCCAGAAGCTCTTCTCGGCACCCTGCCGGAGAGGGGAATTGCCACCGGAGGTCTTCTTAATCGCCATGCTTGCCTCCGGAGCGATGAGTGAGTAGTCTACCTTGGACTATGGGTCCATAGCAGTAGCTAGATGGTTGTCTCCTCCACCATGTGATTCATGTTTAGATCTCATGAGCTGCCCTACATGATTGAGATCACCGTTATGTAATTCTACATGTTTGGTTTGTTGGGATCCGACGAATATTGGTGTTATGATTGAGTTGCTATACTGAAATATATCTTTTGTTATCTCTATGTTGTTTATGATCTTGCATGCTCTCCGTTGTTAGTAGCTATCTTGGCCGAGTAGTTGCTAGTGACTCCAAGAGGGGGTATTTATGCTCGATAGTGGGTTCATGCCTCTATTTAACCTGGGGGAGTGACAGAAACCTCTAAGGTTGTAGATGTGCTGTTGCTACTAGGGAGAAAACAACATTCATATGCTCAAGGGCATATGCTTTGTTTACATTACACACTTTGCTTAATGCAATTATCTGTTGTTCGCAACTTAATACTTGTGGAGTTCTCGGATTGATTCGCCACAAGTGGATTATTAGTCATAGATGCAGTTGGATGGCGGTCTATGTATTTTGTTGTAATGCCCAGAGTAAATCGCATAGTGATCTTCTCGACATATCACGTTTATCTTTATTCTATCAATTACCCAACTATAATTTGTTTACCCAGCATGTGTTATTTATCTTATGGAGAGACACCACTAGTGAACTGTGGACCCCGGTCCTATTTCCATCATATTGCTATCACCTGTTTACTTTACTCGCACTGTTTACTTTACTCGCATACTTCTACTGTTTTCCACTCGATACGCTCATAACCTTTGTTTCAAGCAAACCGGTGAGATTGACAACCTCATCGCAAGTTGGGAGCAAAGTATTTGGTTGTGTTGTGTGCAGGTTCCATGTTGCTACTGGCCGAAGACGAGTCAACAAGTATCGTTAAACGGCGCCCTTGTTGGAGTGTTATTAAGCCAGTCCGCATCACCTTCAGTCGTATTGTCTGCTCTTCTCCTGATCGATAAACCTTGGTTTCTTAACTGAGGGAAAATCTGCTGCTATATTCATCACACCTTCCTCTTGGGGTTCCCAACGGGCTGGTCATTCACCACGCATCAAGCAACAATTTTCTGGCGCCGTTGCCGGGGATGAGTGGAAGACCTCTGCAAGGGGAGTTTTTCGCACACACATCCTTTACTTTGTTTTAAGTTTTGCTTTACTTAATTTTTACTTGCATTGTTTTATATCAAAAAACCCAAAAAACATTAGAATCCTTTGTAGTTGTTTTTACTTGTCTTGCTTTATCGTGCTTTCTATCAATGGTTGGTTTCTTTGAAACTAAATCTTTTTGGCAAGGTGGGTTCACGGAAGAGCAGCAAAATTATTATGATGAACACCGCTTGTCACAAAAAGGGAAACACTTATGGGAACAAATCAATAGATTATATATCATTGCTAGAATTGTGTGCTCTACTTATAATGTTACTTATTGCTTTGATGAATCTTGTTCCTGTAGGAGGTATAAACACCTCCCTTTTCAATGTGAGTATAATGATGATGTTACCATATCTTATATTAATGGAAATTACGACTTTTATGATGTGGAACAAATTGAAGAATTTATTGCTTGGAAGGGTGCATTCGAACTTGCTTATTTGCTTGAAAATACTGATGATGCACCTTATAAATATGAGGTTTATGATATACTCACATTTTGCTTTGATAATTACAAGGAAGGAAATAGCTATATTATTAAATATCTTAATAGATGCTCTCCAACGGAAGAGACTAATGCCTTGAAGGAGCCTATGGAAGAAAAAATTGGAAGATCATTAGATGAAAAAGAGGAGAATATTGATGATCAAGAGGAGGAAGAATGGAGTTACTCATGTCTACCTCCCAATAAGAGTAACTCTTTAACTAATACCTTATTTGATCGCCCTCCATGCTTAACAAAGGAGGGTGAGTGTGATATTTATATTGTTGAGTTTGTTCATGATGCTACTGAAAATTATTATGAGAGAGGAAAATATGGTTGTTGGAATTCTCATGTTACTAAAACACCTCTCTTTACATTGGAAGTTCCGAAGTTGCTCTTGTTTTATCTACCCATACTTGTTACTTTGTGCTTCTTTAATTTATTTTATTACAAGATTCCTATGCATAGAAAGTGGGTTAGGTTTAAATGTGTTTTATATTTGCTCCTTGATGCTCTCTTTTGCTTTAATTCATATTTCTTATGTGAGCATCTTCTCAAATTATTGCGCCTAGCTCAAAGGCGTTAAAAAAAAGCACTCTTGGGAGATAACCCAATGTTTTATTTTCAGTATTTTTTCTTTTATTTGAGTCTTGGAAGTCATTACTACTGTAATGACCGCTCCTTATCCTTTTTATTTCATTGTTGTGCCAAGAGAAGCCTCTAATTCGAGTGAGGTAAAGATTTGGGGATGTTGCTGTCCTGAAACTGTTTTCAGTGCTGCACCGTAAAAATTCGTATAAATTCTCTGTATATCTTTTGGACCTGCAATTTCTTGTGCATATGCCCCAGGTTATATCCAAACTTTCGTTAGTTGAACACTTTTTGATTTGAGCAACAGAAAACCCCTCAAAAATTCGGCCTTTGTCAGCTGTTCTGTTTTGACAGATTTCTGCCAATATTTGTGTTTGCCGCTTTATCGCTTTCTTTTGAGTTCTTTTGATCACGGAACTTTTGGGGAAGTTGCTATAGTAGTATATGCTATATATGTGGTGGTTTTAGGTTGAAACCTGAAGCAAAAAAGAGGTTGATTATATGATATGCTTACACTAATGTTGCTAATAGATTTGTGTTTAGTTTTGTATGAAGGAAGTTTTCAAGTGTAGGGATTGGAGAATGATGAGATGAGTTGAAGAATGGACAAAAGCTCAAGCTTGGGGATGCACATGCATCACCCCAAGAAATATCCAAGAAGTACAAGCGTCAAAGCTTGGGGATGCCCCCGAGGCACCCCTTCTTCATCGGCAAAAATCAGGTCACCTTTCAAAACACTATATTTTTATTGCTTCATGCACTATGTGTTTTTCTTGGAGCGTCAGTTGTTTTAGTTTTCTTAGTTAGCTTAGTTTTGTTTGCTGCAATAAATGGTTGGACCCCAACAAATTTCCTTTGGAGGAGATGTACTCGTTTTCATTTGCCAAGAACACTCCATTTTTCATTCTTACAATTTCACCGAGTGTTCTTCTTTTTCTGCTACTGCTTTTGGTTTTCATTTTTGCCTTGATTTGCATTCAGACCTTGTAATATATTTTCATCAAGGTGTATTTTTGCCTCTGATCTTTATTGGTTTTCATCAAAAGAGGTGTTTTAAAAATTTCGAATGGTGTTGGAAAAGAGAAAAAGCTTTGTGCAAAAAAGTGGTACAAGAAGGAGCTTGTGTAGACTGCGGCTTAGGCTTTTTCATGTCATGCTTGATGTCTTTTTGATAGTATGCTTAGTGGTTTTGCTGTAGCATGACTTGTCTCAAATAACTGAGATTGCTTAATGAGCCTCTGAAAAAATCATGCGTTGTTTTTATTGTATGGAAGCATTATTTTGGTTTTCTCCTTGATGCTTTATTTGGGTTGACTTGGCGCATGCTCACACATGTTAGACTCTTACAAATTCGCCAATAGCCTTCATGATCATTTAGTTTTTGACTTTTGATGCCATCGTATGCTTCTTTTAATGTCGCTTTGTCGCTTTACATGATTATGGCCATTATTGCTCTCTTAGTTGGTCGCTCCCAGTCTTTTGCTAGCCCTCGCCTTGTACTGAGTATGAGCTCTACTCGTGCATCCAACTCCTAAAAGCCAAAGTTTTCCAAAGTGTCCACCATACATACCTACTAGCAATTTGCTATTCCAAGTAAATTTGACTTGCTTTTATCTTCTCTTCAAATTAAACTCTTACCAGTGTTATGCTAAAATTGGTCAGTAAAGCTCTCACGAACCGGAAGGCACACTTTACTTTTTCCTGTTCCTAAAAATTTGACATTGTGGTCTCTTATGTTGAGTTGTTATGCTTGCAAGTTGTAAGTTGGATTCTAGCCCAACCATGCTGTCATGGGGCAAGCTTTCAACATTGCACTTCTTATTTGAGTTGATATCGTGATCTTTTGTTTATGGATGCCCGCGGTGTGAAATGAATTGGGAATCTTGTGGGGATCATGGAGTTTGTATATGTGTTAGAGAAACGCCTGGGCCGCCAATCTAAGCCATGCATAATTCATGGTGGAAATTTGCAGCATACCCATGGTGGACATTCGACGACACATCTCACAATAAAAAGCTAAACAAATGGCAAATAAAAGAGATGTCGAGGTGTTCATTGTCTGCTTGTCCTATCATTTTGATGTGGGCTTGTTCCTTGTCATCGGGCACGGAGGTACCCCATTGGCGGTTTTCGATGATACATATATACTTACAATGACAAGAGCCTTGCTTGGGACTCTAAGTTGAGTAGCATGAGGTTTGGGTACTCGTATTCACGGGACACGAGGTTTTTGACTTATGATTTGTTAAGCATTTGTATCATAATTGTTCTCGCATTAACTCTAACCATTCAAGATGCTTATGATGGGGGCAATGAGAGCTCAAAGCCGGTAAGTACCATAATTTTTGAAGGTTATAAAACTTGCAATCACTGCTTCCCTCTGCGAAGGGCCTTTCTTTTACTTTTATGTTGAGTCACCACCTTCTTTCTTTATGCACCATAAGAGAGCATAGTTGTCATTCTTAGTATAATGTGCATTGTCCCAAAGTTTTCATTGATTGATTCATATTGTTGGTTTCACTTATTCTTAAATTATTTGTATCTAGTTGCCCTCTTAAACTTGAAGGTGTCCTATACATTTATGTTTTGCTCTCTGTGAAGGACAAGCTGAAAACCATTTGTATGTTTTTCCTTATGATTTGAACACACGTTTGACTTTCATTGTTTCATTTTCATGATCTTTTGTTTGTGTTCATTTTCATGTTACAACATGGTTGCTAAGTTTTTATTATCAAGATTATATCTTCATGCCCATGTTTTAAGTTCTTATGATCCCAGCTCACAAATGCTTATATATATGATCAAGATTGTGTAGGTGCATGTCACCTCAAAAATTATTCTTTTGTTATCACTTACCTACTCGAGGACGAGCAGGAGTTAAGCTTGGGGATGCTTGATACGTCTCCAACGTATCTATAATTTTTGATGCTCCATGCATGTTTTTACACGATTTGCCTACTGTTTCGTTACACTTCTTGGCACTTTTATGCATTTTTCGGAACTAACCTATTAACAAGTCGCCATAGTGCCAGTTCCCTGTTTTCTGCTGTTTTTGTGTTTCAGAAGTGATACACAGGAAATATTCTTGGAATTGGACGAAACAAGTTCCTGAAGTCTTATTTTTCCCGGAAGCTTCCAAAGATCCGAAGAGGAGAGGGAGTGGGGCCACGAGGTGGCCACACACCAGGGCGGCGCGGCCCAGGCCCTGGCCGCGCCCCCTATGTGTGAGACCGCCTCGATCCACTTCTGACGATGCCCCTTCGCCTATAAAGACCCCCGACGGAAAAAACCTAAACCCGATCAATTTTCTAGAACACATCGCGATCCGCCGTCGTCGTCAACCGGAGATCGGGAGGGTCTAGAAGCTCTTCCCGGCACCCTGCCGGAGAGGGGAATTGCCACCGGAGGTCTTCTTCATCGCCATGCTTGCCTCCGGAGTGATGAGTGAGTAGTCTACCTTGGACTATGGGTCCATAGCAGTAGCTAGATGGTTGTCTCCTCCACCATGTGCTTCATGTTTAGATCTCATGAGCTGCCCTACATGATTGAGATCACCGTTATGTAATTCTACATGTTTGGTTTGTTGGGATCCGATGAATATTGGTGTTATGATTGAGTTGCTATACTGAAATATATCTTTTGTTATCTCTATGTTGTTTATGATCTTGCATGCTATCCGTTGTTAGTAGCTATCTTGGCCGAGTAGTTGCTAGTGACTCCAAGAGGGGGTATTTATGCTCGATAGTGGGTTCATGCCTCTATTTAACCTGGGGGAGTGACAGAAACCTCTAAGGTTGTAGATGTGCTGTTGCTACTAGGGAGAAAACAACATTCATATGCTCAAGGGCATATGCTTTGTTTACATTACACACTTTGCTTAATGCAATTATCTGTTGTTCGCAACTTAATACTTGTGGAGTTCTCGGATTGATTCGCCACAAGTGGATTATTAGTCATAGATGCAGTTGGATGGCGGTCTATGTATTTTGTTGTAATGCCCAGAGTAAATCGCATAGTGATCTTCTCGACATATCACGTTTATCTTTATTCTATCAATTGCCCAACTGTAATTTGTTTACCCAACATGTGTTATTTATCTTATGGAGAGATACCACTAGTGAACTGTGGACCCCGGTCCTATTTCCATCATATTGCTATCACCTGTTTACTTTACTTGCACTGTTTACTTTACTCGCATACTTCTACTGTTTTCCACTTGATACGCTCATAACCTTTGTTTCAAGCAAACCGGTGAGATTGACAACCTCATCGCAAGTTGGGAGCAAAGTATTTGGTTGTGTTGTGTGCAGGTTCCACGTTGCTACTGGCCGAAGACGAGTCAACAAGTATCGTTAAACGGCGCCCTTGTTGGAGTGTTATTAAGCCAGTCCGCATCACCTTCAGTCGTATTGTCCGCTCTTCTCCTGATCGATAAACCTTGGTTTCTTAACTGAGGGAAAATCTGCTGCTATATTCATCACACCTTCCTCTTGGGGTTCCCAATGGGCTGGTCATTCACCACGCATCAAGCAGTCCTCTCTGGGTGCTGGAGGGCATTCGCCCTCGGCCACCACCTCTGCGTCGGTGACCACCTCGTCTTCCGCTTCAAGCTGGGGACGCTGGAGGCCTCGGTGCGGATCTTCGCCGCCACCAGCGTCCGCCGCACCTTCCCCCAGCCCGCGGCGGAGTAAAGGAGCGGCCTTGCCGTGGTAGCTGATACGTCTCAAACGTATCTATAATTTTTGATGCTCCATGCTTGTTTTTACACCATTTGCATATTGTTTCGTTACACTTAGTGGCATTTTTATGCATTTTCCGGAACTAACCTATTAACAAGTGCCACAGTGCCAGTTTCCTGTTTTCTGCTGTTTTTGTGTTTCAGAAGTGATACACAGGAAATATTCTCGGAATTGGACGAAACAAGTTCCTGAAGTCTTATTTTTCCCGGAAGCTTCCAGACATCCGATGGAGAGACGGAGAGGGGCCACCAGGGCCCCACACACAGGGCCGGCGCGGCCAGGCCCCTGGCCGCGCCACCCCTGTGTGAGGGAGCCTGGCTCCACCTCTGACGACGTTCCTTCGCCTATAAGTACCCCCCGACGGAAAAAACCTAAGTACCCGATCAATTTTCCAGAACACATCGCGATCCGCCGCCGCCGTCGACCCAAAGATCGGGAGGGTCCAGAAGCTCTTCCCGGCACCCTGCCGGAGAGGGGAATCGCCACCAGAGGTCTTCTTCATCGCCATGCTTGCCTCCGGAGCGATGAGTGAGTAGTCTACCTTGGACTATGGGTCCATAGCAGTAGCTAGATGGTTGTCTTCTCCACCATGTGCTTCATGTTTAGATCTCATGAGCTGCCCTACATGATTGAGATCACCGTTATGTAATTCTATGATGTTGGTTTGTTGGGATCCGATGAATATTAGTGTTTATGATTAAGTTGCTGTACTGAATTATATCTTTTGTTATCTCTATGTTGTTTATGATCTTGCATGCTCTCCGTTGTTAGTAGCTATCTTGGCCGAGTAGTTGCTAGTGACTCCAAGAGGGGGTATTTATGCTCGATAGTGGGTTCATGTCTCTATTTCACCTGGGGGAGTGACAGAAACCTCTAAGGTGGTAGATGTGCTGTTGCTACTAGGGACAAAACAACATTCATATGCTCAAGGGCATATGCTTTGTTTACATTACACACTTTGCTTAATGCAATTATCTGTTGTTCGCAACTTAATACTTTTGGGGTGTTCGGATTGATATCCCCGAGGGTGGATTATTAGTCATAGATGTAGTTGGATGGCAGTCTATGTATTTTGTTGTAATGCCCAGAGTAAATCTCATAGTGATCTTCTTGACATATCACGTTATCTTTATTCTATCAATTGCCCAACTGTAATTTGTTTACCCAGCATGTTATTTTATCTATGGAGAGACACCACTAGTGAACTGTGGACCCCGGTCCTATTTTAATCATATTGCAATCACCTGTTTACTTTTCCCGCATTGTTTACTTTACTCGCATACTATTACTGTTTTCCACTCGATACACTCATAACCTTTGTTTCAAGCAAACCGGTGACATTGACAACCTCATCGTAAGTTGGGAGCAAAGTATTTGTTTGTGTGTGTGCAGGTTCCATGTTGCAGCTAGCAAGCAAAGCTTGGACGAGGCGCCATATATAAATTGTCCGCTGCTGTCGCAAACTAGCAAGCATCACCTTCAGCTGTCATTTGTCTGCTTTTCTCCTGAACGATAAACCTTGGTTTCTAACTGAGGGAAAACGAGCTACTATACTCATCATACCTTCCTCTTGGGGTTCCCAACGGGCTGGTCATTTACCACGCATCAAGCTCTTTTTCTGGCGCCGTTGCCGGGGAAAAGTGGAAGACTTCTGCGAGGGGAGTTTTTCGCACACACATTCTTTACTTTGTTATTGTTTTGCTTTACTTTATTTATTTTACCTGCATTGCTTTTTATCAAAAACCCCAAAAAATTAGAATCCTTGGTAGTTGTTTTTACTTGTTTACTTTTGTTTTGCTGAAATGGCCAATCCTGAAAACACCAAGTTGTGTGACTTTACTAGCACAAACAATGGTGATTTTATCTGCACTCCTATTGCACCACCTGTTCCTGCTACCACCTTTTATGAGATTAAGCCTGCTTTGTTGAACCTTGTTATGAAAGCGCAATTTTCTGGTACTAGTACTGAAGATGCTGCAGCTCATCTCAACAATTTTGTTGAGCTATGTGAGATGCAGAAATATAAGGATGTTGATAGTGATATTATTAAGCTCAAGTTGTTTCCTTTTTCTTTGAGAGGAAAAGCTAAAGATTGGTTGCTGTCTTTGACTAGGAATAGTATTGATTCATGGGCTAAGTGTAAGGATGCTTTTATTGGTAGATACTATCCTCCTGCTAAGAGTATAGCTTTGCGCAGCAATATTATGAAGTTTACTCAGTTTGATAATGAACATGTTGCTCAAGCTTGGGAAAGAATGAAATCTATCGTAAAGAATTGCCCCACTCATGGACTGACTACTTGGATGATTGTCCAAACTTTTTATGCGGGACTGAATTTTTCTTCAAGGAACCAACTTGATTCAGCTGCTGGAGGCACTTTTATGTCCCTTACCTTGGGCGCCGCATCAAAGCTACTCGACAACATGATGGTAAATTATTCTGAATGGCACACCGAGAGAGCTCCACAAGGTAAGAAGGTAAATTCTGTTGAGGAAACCTCTTCCTTGAATGATAAGATTGATACCATTATGGCTATGCTTGCTAATGATAGGACTCATGTTGATCCTAGTAATGTTCCTTTGGCCTCTTTGGTTGCTCAAGAAGAGCATGTTGATGTGAATTTCATTAGGAACAATAATTTTAATAACAATGCTTATAGGAATAATTTTGCTAGTAACAATTATAGGCCGTATCCTTCTACCAATGGTAATGGTTATGGTAATTCTTATGGTAACTCCTACAACAACACTAGGGCCGCGCCCTCCGAGCTTGAGGTAATGCTCAAGGACTTCATCGGTAAGCAAACTGCTTTTAATAAGTCTGTTGAGGAAAAGTTAGGCAAAATTGATATTCTTGCTTCCAAGGTTGATAGCCTTGCTCATGATGTTGAACTTCTGAAATTAAAAGTGTTTCCTAATGATGTGAAAGTGAGCAATGTTGTTGCTACCGCTAATGCTATCCAAGTTGGAATTGATGAAAATATTAGATTGTTAGCGGAATTGCATGCCAGGTGGGAAAGAGAAGATGAGATGGCTAGAGAAATGAAGTTATGTACCATTACTACCTCTAATGATGTTGCTCCTACTGATAACAATCCTCTCACTTTGATTGGTGTAGAGAAAACTCCCACTCCTTGTGTTAAAAAGCCTAAAACTGCCAAAACTTTTTCTCAAAAGAGTGCTGAAATTTTTCGGAGTGTGGGAGATGATAGCTCTACTTGTTTTAATGATTTTGATGTTGATGGCTGCAATATATCTGAAGTTATTTTGTTCTTGCAAAAGCTTGCTTTGACTCCCAATGCTAGTTCTTTAAATATTGCTTTTACTAAGGATATTACCAATGCTCTCATAAAGATTAGGGATGAAAAGTTGAAGCAAAAAGCCTCTGTTCCCAAGAAGTTAGAAGATGGTTGGGAACCCATCATTGATATGCATGTTAATGGTTATGATTGCCATGCTTTATGTGATCTAGGTGCTAGTATTTCTATCATGCCTAGGAAGATTTATGACATGCTTGATTTACCACCGCTTGAAAAATGTTATTTTGATGTTCCTATTGCTGATGTTGCTAAGAAGAAACCTTTGGGAAGGATTAATGATGTTCTTATTGTGGTTAACAATAACCTTGTTCCTGTTGATTTTCTTGTTATGGACGTTGAATGCCATGCTTCATGTCCTATTATTTTGGGAAGACCTTTTCTTCGAACTGTAGGTGCCATCATTGATATGAGGGAAGGCACTATCAAATATCAATTCCCACTAAAGAAAGGTATGGAACACTTCCCTAGGAAAATAAATAAATTGCTTTTTGACTCTATTCTTAGAGCAAATTATGAGCTTGATGCTTCATCACTTGATATTACTTGATTCGCAATTTTCTGCGCCTAGCTCAAAGGCGTTAAAGAAAAGCACTCTTGGGAGATAACCCAATGTTTTCTTTTTAGTACTTTTTCTTTTATTTGAGTCTTGGAAGTCATTACTACTGTAATGACCGCTCCTTATCTTGTTTATTTCATTTTTGTGCCAAGAGAAGCCTCTAATTTGAGCGAGGTAAAGATTTGGGGTTATTGCTGTCCTGAAACTGTTTTCGGTGCTGCACCGTAAAAATTCGTATAAATTCTCTGTTTATCTTTTGGACCTGCGATTTCTTGTGCTTATGCCCCAGGTTATATCCAAACTTTTGTTAGTTGAGCACTTTTTGATTTGAGCAACAGAAAACCTTTCAAAAATTTGTCCTTTGTCAGCTGTTCAGTTTTGACAGATTTCTGCCAATATTTGTTTTTGCCACTTTATCGCTTTCTTTTGAGTTCTTTTTTATCATGGAACTTTTTGGGAAGTTGCTACAGTAGTATATACTTTATATGTGGTGGTTTTGGGTTGAAACCTGAAGCTAAAAGAGGTTGAATATATTTTATGCTTACACTAATGTTGCTAATAGAATTGTGTTTAGTTTTGTATGAAGGAAGTTTTCAAGTGTAGGGATTGGAGAATGATGAGATGAGTTGAAGAATGGACAAAAGCTCAAGCTTGGGGATGCCCATGCATCACTCCAAGAAATATCCAAGAAGTACAAGCGTCAAAGCTTGGGGATGCCCCCGAGGCACCCCTTCTTCATCGGCAAAAATCAGGTCACCTTTCAAGACACTATATTTTTATTGCTTCATGCACTATGTGTTTTTCTTGGAGCGTCAGTTGTTTTAGTTTTCTTAGGTTGTTTAGTTTGTTTGTTTGCTACAATAAATGGTTGGACCCCAACAAATTTCTTTGGAGGAGATGTACTCGTTTTCATTTGCAAAGAATGCTCTAGTTTTCACTCTTATTAAAAAACAAGCATTCTACTTTTTCTGCTACTGCTTTTGGTTTTTGTTTTCGCCTTGATTCGCGTTCAGATCTTGTCATATCTTTTCATCAAGGTGTATTTTTGCCTCTGATCTTAATTGGTTTTCATCAAAAGAGGTGTTTATAAAAATTTCAAATGGTGTTGGAAAAGAGAAAAAGCTTTGTGCAAAATAGTGGTACAAGAAGGAGCTTGTGTAGACTGCGGCTTAGGCTTTTTCATGTCATGCTTGATGTCTTTTTGATAGTATGCTTAGTGGTTTTGCTGTAGCATGACTTGTCTCAAATAACTGAGATTGCTTAATGAGCCTTTGAAAAAATCATGCGTTGTCTTTATTGTATGGAAGCATTATTTTGGTTTTCTCCTTGATGCTTTATTTGGGTTGACTTGGCGCATGTTCACACATGTTAGACTCTTACAAAGTCGCCATTAGCCTTCATGATCATTTAGTTTTTGACTTTTGATGCCATCTTATGCTTCTTTTAATGTCGCTTTGTCGCTTTGCATGATTATGGCCATTATTGCTCTCTTAGTTGGTCGCTCCCAGACTTTTGCTAGCCCTCACCTTGTACTGAGTATGAGCTCTACTCGTGCATCCAACTCCTAAAAGCCAAAGTTTTCCAAAGTGTCCACCATACATACCTACTAGCAATTTGCTATTCCAAGTAAATTTGACTCGCTTTTATATTCTCTTCAAATTAAACTCTTACCAGTGTTATGCGAAATTCGGTCAGTAAAGCTCTCACGAACCGGAAGGCACACTTTACTTTTTCCTGTTCTTAAAATTTTGACATTGTGGTCTCTTATGTTGAGTTGTTATGCTTGCAAGTTGTAAGTTGGATTCTAGCCCAGCCATGCTGTCATGGGGCAAGCTTTCAACATTGCACTTTCTTATTTGAGTTGATATCGTGATCTTTTGTTTATGGATGCCCGCGGTGTGAAATGAGTTGGGAATCTTGTGAGGATCATGGAGTTTTTATATGTGTTAGGGAAACGCCGGGCCGCCAATCTAAGCCATGCATAATTCATGGTGGAAATTTGCAGCATACCCATGGTGAACATTCGACGACGCATCTCACAATAAAAAGCTAAACAATATAGCAAATAAAAGAGATGTCGAGGTGTTCATTGTCTGCTTGTCCTGTCATTTTGGTGTGGGCTTGTTCCATGTCATCGGGCACGGAGGTACCCCATTGGCGGTTCTCAATGATACACATATATTTACAATGACAAGAGCCTTGCTTGGGACTCTAAGTAAAGTAGCATGAGGTTTGGGTACTCGTATTCACGGGGCACGAGGTCTTCAACTTATGATTTGTCAAGCATATGCATCATAATTGTTCTCGCATTAACTTTAACCATTCAAGATGCTTATGATGGGGGCAATGAGAGCTCAAAGCCGGTAAGTACCATAATTTTTGAAGGTTATAAAATTTGCAATCACTGCTTCCCTCTGCGAAGGGCCTTTCTTCTACTTTTATGTTGAGTCACCACCTTCTTTCTTTATGCACCATTAAGAGAGCATAGTTGTCATTCTTAGTGTGATATGCATTGTCCCAAAGTTCATTGATTGATTCATGATGATTGGTTTCACTTGTTCTTAAATTATTTGTATCTAGTCGCTCTCTTAAACTTGAAGGTGTCCTATGCATTTATGTTTTGCTCTCTTTGAAGGAAAAGCTGAAAACCACTTGTATGTTTTTCCTTATGATTTGAACACACGTTTGACTTTCATTGTTTCATTATCATGATCTTTTGTTTGTGTTCATTTGCATGTTTACAACATGGTTGCTAAGTTCTTATCTATTATATTATTAAAACAACTAACAACCAACGGTGGAGATTAAACATTGCAAAGATTGAACATATCAATGGTTATGATTCATCACCATCCCACGTATCTGTATGTATCGGTATAAGTTTCTATCGTGTATGTGGAGAACACGTTCGATCAATTTCCGGCAAGACGCGCGTGTGCCAGGAGAGAAACAGCCAGTCACGTATCCTGATTGAGTTACATGACGTGTTAGGAAAGGTACATGATGGACACACCCGTAATAAAAAGTATTCCTATATACATGGATTGTATCTACAAAACACGGCCACTGTTTTCCGGCAAGACGCCCACATGCAAGTACTAGAGAAACACGGCCAGACCTCCTGATTGATTTGTATGGCGTGAACCAAAGGTGTGGATTCATCAATCTAAAGCGATGTTTGTACTCATCCATCTTTGCCGGCAGCGACAACATGCCTTGCCCAATAGCTGCATCGCCCATGGTATCAGCGACCTCTCCATGTATGCACATCGATCAATCTGACGCAACGTTGTTCAAGAAACAGAAGAAGCTGACTTGGGATCAATCGACCTTGATTGGTTACATACATCGACGAATCAACGCGAGGAGAAACAGTGAAACAATCAGATTTATGTGAGATCCAAAAAAGCACTTCTGATCCGGCAGGTGTCCGGAGACGCCCCCAAGATCCGGCAGGTGTCCAGAGTCGCGAGCAATGAAAAATGGCTAGAAGGATTAAAAGACACTGGCGATTCTTCGCTACAGGATCATAGCGCGCCGGGAGAGATGGGTATGGGTAGCTAGCGCCTATGCTCTGCAGCAGATTTCGTCTCAATTGCCATGCAATCCTTCAATAGCAGTCGCAAGTTAGCGGACACGGCAGGCGGCCGGATAGGTGTTACAATGACTGTCGCCTCTAGCAGACACCACGGTCGGTCGGACGGGTGTTCTCTAGCCATCCAGCGGCCGTTGTCTCCATCCATGCATCTTAAGAATCCGCCCACCCTCCGGCTTGATTCCACGGCTGCTTATCAGGCCTTTCATGGCCCTCTGTATGATGCTAAGAACTACGAGTGCAGGCTGCCTGTTAACTATGAGAACAAACATGAACTTTCCTTGAATCAGCTGCGTCAGTTCTTTCAAATTGAATAGCATGAGTTCTCCGAGTATGTTGGCTTCGAATTTGTGAAGATTTCTTTTTCTTTTTTTCTGAGATTCATTGTGGAGTGCAAGCAGTTGACCTCTTTCTCTTGCAGGTGAAACACGATGGTTTCATGATGCTTACTAAGCAGCAGGAAAAAGGACATGAAGCCAATCAAGTGGATTGCTTAGTATTTATATAATCTACATCTCCATGCATATTTTTCCTTTCTTTCAGGTTTTCAGTTTGGTTAAAGTTTGTCGATCTAGGGCAAGTTAATTGATCTCTGATCACAATGTGAGTACTACAAACAGTAGATCAGCAAATTTAATTGGTTGTTCAGCAACATGTCCATATATGCTATGAACAGACTACATGTACAATGATGCTGCCCACAGGTTGAAGTCTCGAATCCATTGCAGACCAGGTATAAGTAAACAAAAACCCAAGGATTCATGCATCGCACTTAATCCAAATAACTATGTTATGCTACATATAGTTTAGGTTAGGCAGTTCTGCACAGAAGTTTCTCTGCTTACATGTAGCACTTCCTACTAACTTATGTTTTTTATGTAACCACTTTGCAAAACACATTGTTACCTGATATGGTGTCATTAAAATAAACCTCTTACAGTTATTAACAGTTTAAATTTATGCTTTTAGCTGGAAGGTTATTCTTTTGTTATCAAAAGCAGCAGCCGAGTCTAATTTCATTGATGGACGCTGAAGGAAATGCAAATAATATATATTGTTTCTAAATTCTTCTCAGAGGGAAAGCTAAATGCTTCTAAAAGAATTTTTCTCTCTCAAAGTATAACGCACTCAGAAGAATGAATGTGATCTGTGTTTTTCGCGTAGAATGAGCCTTATGCATACGTTGCATGCCATGGTTATGTTTTATTGAGATACAAGTATCTTTCAATTAAAGAAATGGTATCAGAACACAACTGAGGATAGTAATGGTACAATGTTGGCAAATTGCATCTTTTGTGAACTTTATCATATTTCTTTTATCTTTGTATATGTTATTTAGACTTGAGATCAACTACACGTCTTGGAGAATAGAATCTGCACAAGAACTTTTTAATCTTATTTATATAAAACGCTACTCATTTGTTTTGCTGTTGTTGAGGCATAGGGTGAGTTGGATATTGTCATGGGTGATGATCAAACAGCCTTTTCATTTCTTTATTTTGTAACAATATTTTCCATATATATATATATATATATTTCCACATTATATTAGAAAATAGTATAGGATAGAGTGATCAATTCTTATGTTTCTCATCGAGAGCAGATGAAGTATTATTTAATCTAGCATCACAATATACTGAAGGGGATGGATTTAGTAGAAAAATATGTGGTGCAACTATCTATTATACGATTTTTAGTTTCATAACAAAAACCATAATGGTTTCATTAGCAATAGCAGTATAAATGTGCTAATGTTCTTTCTTAGTGGCCTGGTCTCAACTTCTACGACATGTTATATATTTAGTATCTCGGAAATTAACATATTTTTTTCACTTCTTCTCTCACTTAAAATATCAAAAAATGGTATCAAGAAAAACATATATAGATTATACATGAACATTCAAATAATCTCACAGCTAGCCGCGCAATTTGTGCATGCATATTTTCCCTTTCTTTCAGGTTTTCAGTTTGGTTAAAGTTTGTCGATCTAGGGCAAGTTAATTGATCTCTGATCACAATGTGAGTACTACAAACAGTAGATCAGCAAATTTAATTGGTTGTTCAGCAACATGTCCATATATGCTATGAACAGACTACATGTACAATGATGCTGCCCACAGGTTGAAGTCTCGAATCCATTGCAGACCAGGTATAAGTAAATAAAAACCCAAGGATTCATGCATCGCACTTAATCCAAATAACTATGTTATGCTACATATAGTTTAGGTTAGGCAGTTCTGCACAGAAGTTTCTCTGCTTACGTGTAGCACTTCCTACTAACTTATGTTTTTTATGTAACCACTTTGCAATGGTGTCATTAAAATAAACCTCTTACAGTTATTAACAGTTTAAATTTATGCTTTTAGCTAGAAGGTTATTCTTTTGTTATCAAAAGCAGCAGCCGAGTCTAATTTCATTGATGGTCGCTGAAGGAAATGCAAATAATATATATTGTTTCTAAATTCTTCTCAGAGGGAAAGCTAAATGCTTCTAAAAGAATTTTTCTCTCTCAAAGTATAACGCACTCAGAAGAATGAATGCGATCTGTGTTTTTCGCGTAGAATGAGCCTTATGCATACGTTGCATGCCATGGTTATGTTTTATTGAGATGCAAGTATCTTTCAATTAAAGAAAGGGTATCAGAACACAACTGAGGATAGTAATGGTACAATGTTTAATATTGGTACAATGCTGGCAAATTGCATCTTTTGTGAACTTTATCATATTTCTTTTATCTTTGTATATGTTATTTAGACTTGAGATCAACTACACGTCTTGGAGAATAGAATCTGCACAAGAACTTTTTAATCTTATTTATATAAAACGCTACTCATTTGTTTTGCTGTTGTTGAGGCATAGGGTGAGTTGGATATTGTCATGGTGATGATCAAACAGCCTTTTCATTTCTTTATTTTGTAACAATATTTTCCATATATATATATATATATATCTATTTCCACATTATATTAGAAAATAGTATAGGACAGAGTGATCAATTCTTATGTTTCTCATCGAGAGCAGATGAAGTATTATTTAATCTAGCATCACAATATACTGAAGGGGATGGATTTAGTAGAAAAATATGTGGTGCAACTGTCTATTATACAATTTTTAGTTTCATAACAAAAACCATAATGGTTTCATTAGCAATAGCAGTATAAATGTGCTAATGTTCTTTCTTAGTGGCCTGGTCTCAACTTCTACGACATGTTATATATTTAGTATCTCAGAAATTAACATATTTTTTTCACTTCTTCTCTCACTTAAAATATCAAAAAATGGTATCAAGAAAAACATATATAGATTATACATGAACATTCAAATAATCTCACAGCTAGCCACGCAATTTGCGCGGGCCACCCAGCTAGTTGTCATGATTATATCTTTCATGCCCATGTTTTAAGTTCTATTAATCCCAGCTCACCAATGCTTACATATATGATCAAGATTGTGTACGTGCATGTCACCTCAAAAATTATTCTTTTGTTATCACTTACCTACTCGAGGACGAGCAGGAGTTAAGCTTGGGGATGCTTGATACGTCTCAAACGTATCTATAATTTTTGATGCTCCATGCTTGTTTTTACACCATTTGCATATTGTTTCGTTACACTTAGTGGCAATTTTATGCATTTTCCGGAACTAACCTATTAACAAGTGCCACAGTGCCAGTTTCCTGTTTTCTGCTATTTTTGTGTTTCAGAAGTGATACACAGGAAATATTCTCGGAATTGGACGAAACAAGTTCCTGAAGTCTTATTTTTCCCGAAAGCTTCCAGACATCCGAAGGAGAGACGGAGAGGGGCCACCAGGGCCCCACACACAGGGCCGGCGCGGCCAGGCCCCTGGCCGCGCCACCCCTGTGTGAGGGAGCCTGGCTCCACCTCTGACGACGCCCCTTCGCCTATAAGTACCCCCCGATAGAAAAAACCTAAGTACCCGATCAGTTTTCCAGAACACATCGCGATCCGCCGCCGCCGTCGACCCGAAGATCAGGAGGGTCCAGAAGCTCTTCCCGACACCCTGCCGGAGAGGGGAATCGCCACCGGAGGTCTTCTTCATCGCCATGCTTGCCTCCGGAGCAATGAGTGAGTAGTCTACCTTGGACTATGGGTCCATAGCAGTAGCTAGATGGTTGTCTTCTCCACCATGTGCTTCATGTTTAGATCTCATGAGCTGCCCTACATGATTGAGATCACCGTTATGTAATTCTATGATGTTGGTTTGTTGGGATCCGATGAATATTGGTGTTTATGATTAAGTTGCTGTACTGAATTATATCTTTTGTTATCTCTATGTTGTTTATGATCTTGCATGCTCTCCGTTGTTAGTAGCTATCTTGGCCGAGTAGTTGCTAGTGACTCCAAGAGGGGGTATTTATGCTCGATAGTGGGTTCATGTCTCTATTTCACCTGGGGGAGTGACAGAAACCTCTAAGGTGGTAGATGTGCTGTTGCTACTAGGGAGAAAACAACATTCATATGCTCAAGGGCATATGCTTTGTTTACATTACACACTTTGCTTAATGCAATTATCTGTTGTTCGCAACTTAATACTTTTGGGGTGTTCGGATTGATATCCCCGAGGGTGGATTATTAGTCATAGATGCAGTTGGATGGCGGTCTATGTATTTTGTTGTAATGCCCAGAGTAAATCTCATAGTGATCTTCTTGACATATCACGTTATCTTTATTCTATCAATTGCCCAACTGTAATTTTATTTACCCAGCATGTTATTTTATCTATGGAGAGACACCACTAGTGAACTGTGGACCCCGGTCCTATTTTAATCATATTGCAATCACCTGTTTACTTTTCCCGCATTGTTTACTTTACTCGCATACTATTACTGTTTTCCACTCGATACACTCATAACCTTTGTTTCAAGCAAACCGGTGAGATTGACAACCTCATCGTAAGTTGGACCATTTGGCCTTATCACATTTTGGGTGTACCCAATCTTTCTACCTCGATAGGAATCAATATACACTACATCTCTTATCTGTTAATCTCATCTCTCAATCTATCTCAATCTTAACTTGTGAATCTCGGGACGAGATTCTTTTTAAGGGGGAAGATTGTAACAACCCAAATTTTTGGAAAATAGAAATAAATGGAATTTATCAAAATACCAAATTTTGGAGCCAGCAAAAACTTTTATTTTAATACAAGATTAATTTCTTGTCTTTTAAACTTGTGAATTTGAGCATTTGCTCCCATGCTTCAAATAAAAAGAGTATGAGGCAGGTTTTAAAACAAATCCTTTGAGCTCAAATTTTTAAATAAAGATTTTTGTTATAATGAAATAGTTTTCTAACTATTAAATTTGGTGCAGGGTTACATGCTAAACCCATTTGGGTCAATTGCCAAACCTATAGTAAGCAATATTTGAACTATATCATCATGCATCTCTCCACCACAACTAAGAACAAGTTACAAAGAATCAAATACAATAAAGTTTGAAACAAAAATCAGCTTGGAACTCTATTTATTACCCTACCAAGGTTTGAATTCAAATAAGAGGTCATTCCCAACTCCATCTCATCTCCAAGAAAACCAACACTTTTGGATCAATTAAATATTTTTCACTCATAGTGCATGCATGCATAGTATTTTTAAATACATGTGGTTCTATGATTTCATGTGGGTTATTTTTGGTTGTGCATTGTTAAGATAAGCCACACCAAACTAGCATAAGCATTAGAGAAGAACCACAAAGATCAAAAGAACCAGAAGCAAAAGAAATAAAGAAAAAGAGAAGAAAAGTTGATCTAGAAAAAGTTAACCACTACCCTACTTTGGACACTTAGAATAAGAAATCTGTAACTCAAGCCAAGGTGTGGTGGCCAGGGCCCTGTCCACGCTGCCCTGGCGTGTGGGGCCCTAGTGGCCCCCCTCCTACTCTCCTTTGGATCTCTGGAAGATTCCGGGTAAAATAAGACTTCAGGAACTTGTTTCGTCCAATTCCGAGAATATTTCCTGTGTATCACTTCCGAAACACAAAAAACAGCAGAAAATAGGAAACTGGCACTGTGGCAACTCGTTAATAGGTTAGTTCCGGAAAATGCATAAAAGTGCCACGAAGTGTAACGAAACAGTAGGCAAATGGTGTAAAAACAAGCATGGAGCATCAAAAATTATAGATACGTTGGAGACGTATCAACGCCAGCTGGCTGCGCTAGGCGATGAGAGGCGCGCTTGGCGATTTCGTCCGCTTCCACATTCTCTCCTCGCGGAATGTGCTTCAGCTCCAGTCCTTGGAAGCGTTTTTCCATATTTCGATGCTCCTCAAGATAAGCCACCATATGCTCATCCTTCGGAGTGTAGCTCTTGTTAGAGAAGTTCACAACCAGCTGTGAATCTCCCTTGACGATGAGACGCTTGATGCCCAAGGCATTTGTCGCCCTTAGGCCAGCGAGTAGTCCTTCGTATTCCGCGATGTTGTTGGAGGCCTTGTGCTCTGGCCTGAAACAGAGTTGAACGGCGTAGAAGAGCTTGTCCCCGGTGGGAGAGTTGAGGACGGCTCTAGCCCCCGCGCCGAGAAGGTTAAAGGCATCGTCGAAGTGCATGACCCAAAGTCCTAGGGCCTCTTCTCCGGGAAGTGTAGACTCCACCTCTGGAGGCTCGTCGGTGAATGGATATGTCCATTTAGCGGTGAACTCAGCCAGAGCTTTGCTTTTGATCACCTTGGTGGTTTCGAAGGAGATCTCAAAGGGTTGAAGCTCCACGGCCCACTCTGCCACCCTTCCGGTGACATTTGGGTTGCGCAGGATGGTCTCCAAGGGCCGATCAGTGACCACCTTGATCGGGTGGCCCTGGAAGTAGTGACGTAGTTTCCTTGAAGGGATCAGCAGGGTGTAGAGCAGCTTCTGCTGCATGGTGTAGCGCTCCCGCGCGTCGCGCAGTACCGTGCTGACGAAGTACTCGGGTTTCTGCACCTTGGTGGTGTCTTCAGGAGTTTTCTCCTCATGAGGATCAGGAGCGTCGCCTACAAGGGCGGCTCGGTCGGTGAAGTTGCAGCAGGCAGCTCCTCACGAGGGGTAGAAGAAATTGCTGCTTCTCCCTCAGGAGGAGCCCCGGGCACGGAGGATCGACCTCATCTTTGGCGATTACCTTGGCATCCCGCTCAGCGACGAGGATGGCGCTCGCGGTTCTTGGGGTCGCCGCGATGTAGAGCAGCAAGGGCTCGCGGAATGTTGGGGCAACCATGATTGGGGGACTCGTGAGATACCTCTTTAGCTCGGCGAAGGCCTTGTCAGCTTTCGGAGTCCACTAGAACTTCCCGGTGCGCTTCATGAGCTTGAAGAAAGGCAGGGCCTTTTCTCCGCTCCTCGCGATGAAGCGCCCCAGGGCTGCCATGCATCCCGCGAGGCATTGCATCTCCTTAAGATTGCGGGGAGGACGCATTTCTTTGATGGCTTTGACTTTGTCGGAGTTTGCCTCTATCCCACGATGAGACACGAGGAACCCCAACAACTTGCCCAACGGTACGCCGAAAGCGCACTTGGCGGGGTTGAGCTTGATGTTTACCTTTCTCAGGTTGGCGAAGGTTTCCTCTAGATCTTTAATGAAGGAATGACTCTCGCGAGTCTTGACGATGATGTCATCAATGTAGGCTTCCGCATTCCTTCCCATTTGAGCCCCCAAGGCCTTGCGCATGAGCCTTTGGAAGGTTGCTCCTGCGTTCTTTAGGCCGAAGGGCATGCAGACATAGCAGTACACACCGCAGGGTGTGATGAAGGCAGTCTTCTCTTCATCCTCCCTTGCCATCTTGATTTGATGATAGCCGGAGAAGGCATCCAAGAAGCAAAGGAGGCCGCAGCCGGCGGTGGAGTCGACGATTTGATCTATCCTTGGGAGCGGATAAGGATCCTTGGGGCAGGCTTTGTTGAGACTTGTAAAGTCCACGCAGAGGCGCCCACTGCCATTAGCCTTTGGGACAACCACCGGATTAGCAATCCAGGTGGGGTGGGCTACCTCGCGTATCAACTTGGCCTTCTTTAGCTTCTCTATCTCTTGGACGATGAAGTCTTATTTCTCTTGTGCTTGCTTCCTGGTCTTCTGCTTCACGGGGTGTGCCTGAGGGCACACGGCTAAGTGGTGCTCGATCACCTCCCTGGGAACGCTGGGCATATCTGACGGAGTCCAAGCGAACATGTCAGAATTTGCCCGCAGGAAGGTGATGAGCGCGCTTTCCTATTTGGGGGAAAGCCCTGCCCCGATGGTGACGAAGTTTTCGCAGCCCCCAGCTTGGAGCGGTACCTTCTTTGTAGCAGAGCGCTCTTGGGTAAACTGGGGCCTCCTCCCTAAGGGTACCATAGCTTCCCCAATGCTCATGTCCAGCATTGGATGGACCAGGTCCTCACTTGGCGTAGTCGATGTAGAGGCGGCGAATTTCTTCCCTCACAAGCCCGACAGGAGGGGCTCGAGAGAGGCCTTCTTAGCTGCAGCTCACTCTTGCGACATGAGCTATGATACGTCTCCAACGTATCTATAATTTTTTATGCTCCATGCTTGTTTTTACACCATTTGCCTAATGTTTCATTACACTTCGTGGCACTTTTATGCATTTTCCGGAACTAACCTACTAACAAGTTGCCACAGTGCCAGTTCCCTGTTTTCTGCTGTTTTTGTGTTTCAGAAGTGATACACAGGAAATATTCTCGGAATTGGACGAAACAAGTTCCTGAAGTCTTATTTTGTCCGGGAGCTTCCAGTCATCCGAAGGAGAGTAGGAGGGGGGCCATAGGGGCCCCACACACCAGGCTGGCGCAGCCAGGGCCTGGGCCGCGCCACCCTGGTGTGAGGCCGCCTGGCTCCACCTCTGACATCGCCCCTTCGCCTATAAAGACCCCCCGACGGAAAAAACCTAAGTACCCGATCAATTTTCCAGAACACATCGCGATCCGCCGCCACCGTCGACCCAAAGATCGGGAGGGTCCAGAAGCTCTTCCCGGCACCCTGCCGGAGAGGGGAATCGCCACCGGAGGTCTTCTTCATCGCCATGCTTGCCTCCGGAGCGATGAGTGAGTAGTCTACCTTGGACTATGGGTCTATAGCAGTAGCTAGATGGTTGTCTTCTCCACCATGTGCTTCATGTGTAGATCTCATGAGCTGCCCTACATGATTGAGATCACCGTTATGTAATTCTACAAGTTTGGTTTGTTGGGATCCGATGAATATTGGTGTTATGATTGAGTTGCTGTACTGAATATTATCTTTTGTTATCTCTATGTTGTTTTATGATCTTGCATGCTCTCCGTTGTTAGTAGCTATCTTGGCCGAGTAGTTGCTAGTGACTCCAAGAGGGGGTATTTATGCTCGATAGTGGGTTCATGCCTCTATTTAACCTAGGGGAGTGACAGAAACCTCTAAGGTTGTAGATGTGCTGTTGCTACTAGGGAGAAAACAACATTCATATGCTCAAGGGCATATGCTTTGTTTACATTACACACTTTGCTTAATGCAATTATCTGTTGTTCGCAACTTAATACTTGTGGAGTTCTCGGATTGATTCGCCACAAGTGGATTATTAGTCATAGATGCAGTTGGATGGCGGTCTATGTATTTTGTTGTAATGCCCAGAGTAAATCTCATAGTGATCTTCTTGACATATCACGTTTATCTTTATTCTATCAATTGCCCAACTGTAATTTGTTTACCCAGCATGTGTTATTTATCTTATGGAGAGACACCACTAGTGAACTGTGGACCCCGGTCCTATTTCCATCATATTGCTATCACCTATTTACTTTACTCGCACTGTTTACTTTACTCGCATACTTCTACTGTTTTCCACTCGATACGCTCATAACCTTTGTTTCAAGCAAACCGGTGAGATTGACAACCTCATCGCAAGTTGGGAACAAAGTGCTTGGTTGTGTTGTGTGCAGGTTCCGCGTTGCAGCTAGCAAAGCAAAGCTTGAACGAGGCGCCATATATAAATTGTCTGAAGCTGTCGCTAAGCCAGTCTGCATCACCTTCAGTCGTTATTGTCTGCTTTTCTCCTGATCGACAAACCTTGGTTTCTTAACTGAGGGAAAATCTTGCTGCAATATTCATCACACCTTCCTCTTGGGGTTCCCAACGGGCTGGACATTCAACTAGGCACCAACTCTTTTCTGGCGCCATCAACCAGCAATCAAGCTCTTTTCTGGCGCCGTTGCCGGGGAAGAGTGGAAGACTTCTGCGAGGGGAGTTTTTCGCATGCACATCCTTTACTTTGTTTTATTGTTTTGCTTTACTTTATTTATTTTACCTGCATCATTTTATATCAAAAACCCAAAAAAATTAGAATCCTTGGTAGTTGTTTTTACTTGTTTACTTTCGTTTTGCTGAAATGGCTACTCCTGAAAACACCAAGTTGTGTGACTTCACTAGCACGAACAACAGTGATTTTGTCTGCACTCCTATTGCACCACCTGCTCCTGCTGCAAACTTTTATGAGATTAAGCCTGCTTTGTTGAACCTTGTTATGAAAGAGTAATTCTCTGGTGCTAGTACTGAAGATGCTGCAGCTCATCTCAACAATTTTGTTGAGCTATGTGAGATGCAGAAATATACGGATGTAGAAAGTGATATTATTAAGCTCAAGTTGTTTCCTTTTTCTTTGAGAGGAAAAGCTAAAGATTGGTTGCTGTCTTTGACTAAGAATAGTATTGATTCATGGGCTAAGTGTAAGGATGCTTTTATTGGTAGATACTATCCTCCTGCTAAGATTATATCTCTGCGTAGCAATATTATGAAATTTACTCAGTTTGATAGTGAACATGTTGCTCAAGCTTAGGAAAGAATGAAATCTATGATAAAGAATTGCCCCACTCATGGACTGACTACTTGGATGATTGTCCAAACTTTTTATGCAGGACTGAATTTTTCTTCGAGGAACCTACTTGATTCAGCTGCTGGAGGCACTTTTATGTCCCTTACCTTGGGCGCCGCAACAAAGCTACTCGACAACATGATGGTAAATTATTCTAAATGGCACACCGAGAGAGCTCCACAAGATAAGAAGGTAAATTCTGTTGAGGAAACCTCTTCCTTGAATGATAAGATTGATACCATTATGGCTATGCTTGCTAATGATAGGACTCATGTTGATCCTAATAATGTTCCTTTAGCCTCTCTGGTTGCTCAAGAAGAGCATGTTGATGTGAATTTCATTAGAAATAATAATTTTAACAACAATGCTTATAGGAACAATTTTGCTAGTAACAATTATAGGTCGTATCCTTCTACCAATGGTAATGGTTATGGTAATTCTTATGGTAATTCCTACAACAACACTAGGGCCGCGCCCTCCGAGCTTGAGGTAATGCTCAAGGACTTCATCGGTAAGCAAACTGCTTTTAACAAGTCTGTTGAGGAAAAGTTAGGCAAAATTGATATTCTTGCTTCTAAAGTTGATAGCCTTGCTCATGATGTTGAAATTCTGAAATTAAAAGTGTTCCTAATGATGTGAAAGAGAACAATGTTTTTGCTAGTGCTAATGCTATTCAAGTTCGAATTGATGAAAATATTAGATTGTTAGCGGAATTGCATGCCAGGTGGGAAAGAGAAGATGAGATGGCTAGAGAAATGAAGGTATGTACCATTACTACCTCTAATGATGTTGCTCCTAATGCTAGCAATACTCTTACTTTGATTGGTGTAGAGAAAACTCCCACTCCTTGTGTTAAAAAGCCTAAAACTGCCAAAACTTTTTCTCAAAAGAGTGCTGAAATTTTTCGGAGTGTGGGAGATGATAGCTCTATTTCTTTTAATGACTTTGATGTTGATGGCTGCAATATATCTGAAGTTATTTTGTTCTTGCAAAAGCTTGCTTTGACTCCCAATGCTAGTTCTTTAAATATTGCTTTTACTAAGCATATTACCAATGCTCTCATAAAAATTAGGGATGAAAAGTTGAAGCAAAAGGCTTCTGTTCCCAAGAAGTTAGAAGATGGTTGGGAACCCATCATTGATATGCATGTTAATGGTTTTTATTGCCATGCTTTATGTGATCTAGGTGCTAGTATTTCTATCATGCCTAGAAAGATTTATGACATGCTTGATTTACCACCGCTTGAAAAGTGTTATTTTGATGTTCCTATTGTTGATGTTGCTAAGAAGAAACCTTTGGGAAGGATTAATGATGTTCTTATTGTGGTTAACAATAACCTTGTTCCCGTTGATTTTCTTGTTATGGACGTTGAATGCCATGCTTCATGTCCTATTATTTTGGGAAGACCCTTTCTTCGAACTGTAGGTGCCATCATTGATATGAGGGAAGGCACCATCAAATATCAATTACCACTTAAGAAAGGTATGGAACACTTCCCTAGGAAAAGGAAGAAATTACTTTTTGACTCTATTCTTAGAGCAAATTATGAGCTTGATACTTCATCACTTGATGTTACTTGATTCGCAATTTTCTGCGCCTAGCTCAAAGGCGTTAAAGAAAAGCACTCTTGGGAGATAACCCAATGTTTTATTTTCAGTACTTTTTCTTTTATTTGAGTCTTGGAAGTCATTACTACTGTAATGACCGCTCCTTATCTTGTTTATTTCGATTTTGTGCCAAGAGAAGCCTCTAATTTGAGTGAGGTAAAGATTTGGGGATGTTGCTGTCCTGAAACTGTTTTCGGTGCTGCACCGTAAAAATTCGTATAAATTCTCTGTATATCTTTTGGACCTTCGATTTCTTGTGCATATGCCCCAGGTTATATCTAAACTTTCGCTAGTTGAACACTTTTTGATTTGAGCAACAGAAAACCCCTCAAAAATTCGACCTTTGTCAGCTGTTCTGTTTTGACAGATTTCTGCCAATATTTGTGTTTGCCGCTTTATCGCTTTCTTTTGAGTTCTTTTGATCACGAAACTTTTTAGGAGGTTGCTATAGTAGTATTTGCTATATATGTGGTGGTTTTGAGTTGAAACCTGAAGCAAAAATAGGTCGATTATATGTTATGCTACACTAATGTTGCTAATAGATTTGTGTTTAGTTTTGTATGAAGGAAGTTTTCAAGTGTAGGGATTGGAGAATGATGAGATGAGTTGAAGAATGGACAAAATCTCAAGCTTGGGGATGCCCATGCATCACACCAAGAAATATCCAAGAAGTACAAGCGTCAAAGCTTGGGGATGCCCCCGAGGCACCCCTTCTTCATCGGCAAAAATCAGGTCACCTTTCAAAACACTATATTTTTATTGCTTCATGCACTATGTGTTTTTCTTGGAGCGTCAGTTGTTTTAGTTTTCTTTGTTAGTTTGTTTTGTTTGCTGCAATAAATGGTTGGACCCCAACAAATTTCTTTTGGAGGAGATGTACTCGTTTTCATTTGCCAAGAACACTCAGTTTTTCACTCTTATCGTTCACCGAGTGTTCTTCTTTTTCTGCTACTGCTTTTGGTTTTCGTTTTCGCCTTGATATGCGTTCAGACCTTGTCATATCTTTTCATAAAGGGGTATTTTTTCCTCTGATCTTTATTGGTTTTCATCAAAAGAGGTGTTTTTAAAAATTTCAAATGGTGTTGGAAAAGAGAAAAAGCTTTATGCAAAATAGTGGTACAAGAAGGAGCTTGTGTAGACTGCGGCTTAGGCTTTTTCATGTCATCTTGATGTCTTTTTGATAGTATGCTTAGTGGTTTTTCTGTAGCATGACTTGTCTCAAATAACTGAGATTGCTTAATGAGCCTTTGAAAAAAATCATGCGTTGTTTTTATTGTATGGAAGCATTATTTTGGTTTCTCCTTGATGCTTTATTTGGGTTGACTTGGCGCATGCTCACACATGTTAGACTCTTACAAAGTCACCAATAGCCTCTATGATCATTTAGTTTTTGACTTTTGATGCCATCTTATGCTTCTTTTAATGTCGCTTTGTCGCTTTGCATGATTATGGCCATTATTGCTCTCTTAGTTGGTCGCTCCCAGTCTTTTGCTAGCCCTCGCCTTGTACTGAGTATGAGCTCTACTCGTGCATCCAACTCCTAAAAGCCAAAGTTTTCCAAAGTGTCCACCATACATACCTACTAGCAATTTGCTATTCCAAGTAAATTTGACTTGCTTTTATTTTCTCTTCAAATTAAACTCTTACCAGTGTTATGCGAAATTCGGTCAGTAAAGCTCTCACGAACCGGAAGGCACACTTTACTTTTTCCTGTTCTTAAAAATTTGACATTGTGGTCTCTTATGTTGAGTTGTTATGCTTGCAAGTTGTAAGTTGGAGACTAGCCCAGCCATACAGTCATGGGCAAGCTTTCAACATTGCACTTCTTATTTGAGTTGATATCGTGATCTTTTGTTTATGGATGCCCGCGGTGTGAAATGAATTGGGAATCTTGTGGGGATCATGGAGTTTGTATATGTGTTAGAGAAACGCCGGGCCGCTAATCTAAGCCATGCATAATTCATGGTGGAAATTTGCAGCATACCCATGGTGAACATTCGACGACGCATCTCACAATAAAAAGCTAAACAAATGGCAAATAAAAGAGATGTCGAGGTGTTCATTGTCTGCTTGTCCTGTCATTTTGATGTGGGCTTGTTCCATGTCATCGGGCACGGAGGTACCCCTGCTGATACCAAGCTGACGTGTAGCAGACAGTCCTTGTGCGTGGTGAATGACCAGCCCGTTGGGAACCCCAAGAGGAAGGTATGATGAGTATAGCAGCTAGTTTTCCCCCAGTTAAGAAACCAAGGTTTAATATCGTTCAGGAGAAAAGCAGACAACGCCGACTGAAGGTGATGTAGACTGGCTTAATAACACTCCAACAAGGGCGCCGTTTAACGATACTTGTTGACTCGTCTTCGGCCAGTAGCAACGCGGAACCTGCACACAACACAACCAAGTACTTTGCTCCCAACTTGCGATGAGGTTGTCAATCTCACCGGTTTGCTTGAAACAAAGGTTATGAGCATATCGAGTGGAAAACAGTAGAATATGCGAGTAAAGTAAACAGTGCGAGTAAAGTAAACAATGCGAGTAAAGTAAACATGTGATAGCAATATGATGGAAATAGGACCGGGATCCACAGTTCAGTAGTGGTGTCTCTCCATAAGATAAATAACACATGCTGGGTAAACAAATTACAGTTGGGCAATTGATAGAATAAAGATAAACATGATATGTCAAGAAGATCACTATGAGATTTACTCTGGGCATTACAACAAAATACATAGACCGCCATCCAACTGCATCTATGACTAATAATCCACTCCCGGGGATATCAATCCGAACACCCCATGAGTATTAACTATTAAGTTGCGAACAACAGATAATTGCATTAAGCAAAGTGTGTAATGTAAACAAAGCATATGCCCTTGAGCATATGAATGTTGTTTTCTCCCTAGTAGCAACAGCACATCTACAACCTTAGAGGTTTCTGTCACTCCCCCAGGTTAAACAGAGGCATGAACCCACTATCGAGCATAAATACCCCCTCTTGGAGTCACTAGCAACTACTCGGCCAAGATAGCTACTAACAACGGAGAGCATGCAAGATCATAAACAACATAGAGATAACATAAGATAATATTCAGTACAACAACTCAATCATAAACACCAATATTCATCGGATCCCAACAAACCAAACATGTAGAATTACATAACGGTGATCTCAATCATGTAGGGCAGCTCATGAGATCTAAACATGAAGCACATGGTGGAGAAGACAACCATCTAGCTACTGCTATGGACCCATAGTCCAAGGTAGACTACTCACTCATCGCTCCGGAGGCAAGCATGGCGATGAAGAAGACCTCCGGTGGCGATTCCCCTCTCCGGCAGGGTGCCGAGAAGAGCTTCTGGACCCTCCCGATCTTTGGGTCGACGGCGGCGGCGGATCGCGATGTATTCTGGAAAAGAGATCGGGTACTTAGGTTTTTTTTGTTGGGGGGTCTTTATAGGCGAAGGGGCTATGTCAGAGGAGGAGCCAGGCGCCCTCACGCGGGGCCCGCGCGGCCAGGGGCCTGGCCGCGCCACCCCTGCGTGTGGGGCCCTGGTGGCCCCCCTCCTACTCTCCTTCGGATCTCTGGAAGCTTCCGGGTAAAATAAGACTTCAGGAACTTGTTTCGTCCAATTCCGAGAATATTTCCTGTGTATCACTTCTGAAACACAAAAATAGCAGAAAACAGGAAACTGGCACTGTGGCAACTCGTTAATAGGTTAGTTCCGAAAAATGCATAAAAGTGCCACTAAGTGTAACGAAACAATAGGCAAATGGTGTAAAAACAAGCATGGAGCATCAAAAATTATAGATACGTTGGAGACGTATCAACCCCATTGGCGGTTCTCAATGATATGCATATATTTACAATGACAAGAGCCTTGCTTGGGACTCTAAGTAAAGTAGCATGAGGTTTGGGTACTCGTATTCACGGGACACGAGGTTTTCAACTTATGATTTGTCAAGCATATGCATCATAATTGTTCTCGCATTAACTTTAACCATTCAAGATGCTTATGATGGGGGCAATGAGAGCTCAAAGCCGGTAAGTACCATAATTTTTGAAGGTTATAAAACTTGCAATCACTGCTTCCCTCTGCAAAGGGCCTTTCTTCTACTTTTATGTTGAGTCACCACCTTCTATCTTTATGCACCATTAAGAGAGCATAGTTGTCATTCTTAGTATAATGTGCATTGTCCCAAAGTTTTCATTGATTGTTTCATATTGTTGGTTTCACTTGTTCCCAAATTATTTGTATCTAGTCGCCCTCTTAAACTTGAAGGTGTCCTATGCATTTATGTTTTGCTCTCTTTGAAGGACAAGCTGCAAACCATTTGTATGTTTTTCCTTATGATTTGAACTCACGTTTGACTTTCATTGTTTCATTTTCATCATCTTTCGTTTGTGTTCATTTGCATGTTTACAACATGGTTGCTAAGTTCTTATTGTCAAGATTATATCTTTCATTCCCATGTTTTAAGTTCTTATGATCCCAGCTCACAAATGCTTACATAGATGATCAAGATTGTGTAGGTGCATGTCACCTCAAAAATTATTCTTTTGTTATCACTTACCTACTCGAGGACGAGCAGGAGTTAAGCTTGGGGATGCTTGATATGTCTCCAACGTATCTATAATTTTTGATGCTCCATGCTTGTTTTTACACCATTTGCCTAATGTTTCGTTACACTTCGTGGCACTTTTATGCATTTTCCGGAACTAACCTACTAACAAGTTGCCACAGTGCTAGTTCCCTGTTTTCTACTATTTTTGTGTTTCAGAAGTGATACATAGGAAATATTCTCGGAATTGGACGAAACAAGTTCCCGAAGTCTTATTTTGTCCGGGAGCTTCCAGTCATTCGAAGGAGAGTAGGAGGGGGGCCACAGGGGCCCCACACACCAGGCTGGCGCGGCCAGGGCCAGGGCCTGGGCTGCGCCACCCTGGCGTGAGGCTGCCTGGCTCCACCTCTGACATCGCCCCTTCGCCTATAAAGACCCCCCGACAGAAAAAACCTAAGTACCCGATCAATTTTCTAGAACACATCGCGATCCGCCGCCGCCGTCGACCCGAAGATCGGGAGGGTCCAGAAGCTCTTCCCGGCACCCTGCCGGAGAGGGGAATCGCCACCGGAGGTCTTCTTCATCGCCATGCTTGCCTCCGGAGCGATGAGTGAGTAGTCTACCTTGGACTATGGGTCCATAGCAGTAGCTAGATGGTTGTCTTCTCCACCATGTGCTTCATGTTTAGATCTCATGAGCTGCCCTACATGATTGAGATCACCGTTATGTAATTCTACATATTTGGTTTGTTGGGATCCGATGAATATTGGTGTTATGATTGAGTTGCTGTACTGAATATTATCTTTTGTTATCTCTGTGTTGTTTATGATCTTGCATGCTCTCCGTTGTTAGTAGCTATCTTGGCCGAGTAGTTGCTAGTGACTCCAAGAGGGGGTATTTATGCTCGATAGTGGGTTCATGCCTCTATTTAACCTGGGGGAGTGACAGAAACCTCTAAGGTTGTAGATGTGCTGTTGCTACTAGGGAGAAAACAACATTCATATGCTCAAGGGCATATGCTTTGTTTACATTACACACTTTGCTTAATGCAATTATCTGGTGTTCACAACTTAATACTTGTGGAGTTCTCGGATTGATTCGCCACAAGTGGATTATTAGTCATAGATGCAGTTGGATGGCGGTCTATGTATTTTGTTGTAATGCCCAGAGTAAATCTCATAGTGATCTTCTTAACATATCACATTTATCTTTATTCTATCAATTGCCCAACTGTAATTTGTTTACCCAGCATGTGTTATTTATCTTATGGAGAGACACCACTAGTGAACTGTGGACCCCGGTCCTATTTCTATCACCTGATTACTTTACTCGCACTGTTTACTTTACTCGCATACTTCTACTGTTTTCCACTCGATACGCTCATAACCTTTGTTTCAAGCAAACCGGTGAGATTGACAACCTCATCGCAAGTTGGGAACACAGTACTTGGTTGTGTTGTGTGCAGGTTCCGCGTTGCAGCTAGCAAAGCAAAGCTTGGACGAGGCGCCATATATAAATTGTCCGAAGCTGTCGCTAAGCTAGTCCGCATCACCTTCAGTCGTTATTGTGTGCTTTTCTCCTGATCGACAAACCTTGGTTTCTTAACTGAGGGAAAATCTTGCTGCTATATTCATCACACCTTCCTCTTGGGGTTCCCAACGGGCTGGACATTCAACTAGGCACCAACTCTTTTCTGGCGCCATCAACCAGCAATCAAGCTACTTCTTCCTCTTGAGGTCACCGGAGTGTTCCAACAGATCTTCATCGGTGGGGAACATGGTGGCGGCCACACGGTAGACATGCTCTACAGAGCGGAGAGCATCCTTTTCATTGCAGCGCACGGTGATTGTGCCATTGGCGCTAGGAATCTTGAGGACATTGAAGCCGTGATGCGTTGCCGCCATGAATCTTGCCAAGGCTGGGTAGCCAAGGATGGCGTTGCAAGGCAACGCGATGTAGGCGACGTCAAAGTCGAGGCTTTATGTCCTGTAGTTGTCCCTTGTGCCGAAGGTGATGGGTAGGCGCACCTGCCCGATGGGCGTCGTAGAACTCTCTGTTACCCCGAAGAACGGTCGGGTTGGCATGAGCCGATGGTACCGCACTTGCATCTTCTCGAAGACCTCGACAGAGATGATGTTGAGGCCCGCCCCTCCATCGATGAGAGTACGGTTGACGGCGATGTTATTGATGGTAGGCGTGCACAAGAGGGGAATTGTGCCCACTGCCTTAGCGGAGATTGGATGATCCTCCTTGTCGAAGCCGATCTTGCTGGTAGACCACTTCAACCTGTGGCTGTTGACATTGGGCTGCGCGGCCGCGATCTCTGGCGACGGCTGCTTGAAGTGACGATTAGATAAAGGAGCTTGGGCTCCACCTAGGAGGCAAGCGGCGAAGCCTCTCGGCTCTTGATAGCCCCCCTGGTTCTCTTCCCGATGATCGTTCGCTAGAGGAGGCAGCGGTAGCGGCTCGGGATCTGCACGTGACAGACCATCATGGCGGTGACCCTCGTCCCGGTCATCGTCGCGGCGGTCGCCCCGGGATGCACCCTTGCCATAGCTACGGCTACTCCCACGGCGCTTGGTGACTATATTCTCTTCATGAAATTTCCGGACTACCCAACAATCATCAGTATTGTGGGTGTCCTTCTTGTGGAGGATGCAGTAGCGACGGCGTCGACCCTTATCGTGCTCGGAGCGGTCCCCGCGGCGCTGTTTATGACCAGGTTCCGCCGTGAGGACAACAGTCTCCTTGTGCTTAGGGTCCTTGGACTTTGGCTTTGGGGGAAGCACCTCCGGCAGGTTGTGCACGAAGAGCCTCCCCTCGTCGGCCTTGGCGCATCTGTCGGCGATCTCGAAGAGCCTGATGACGGAAGTCAGCTCATTATTCATGGACAACTTCTCCCTCATCTTGATGTTGGTGACGCCCGTGGAGAATGCGGAGATGACCTCCTCATTGGAGATCTGGGGAATCTTGTTCCTCATCTGGCTGAAGTGCCGGATGTACTGACGAAGTGTTTCGCCCTTGTACTGACGCACCGCCTTGAGATCATTCTTGGTGGCGGGCGCTCGTACGTTGGCATGAAGTTGGCGACAAACTGACGGCACAAGTCCTTCCACGAAGTCACGGATTCGTGCAGAAGATTCATGAGCCAAGTTCGCGAAGAGTCTTTGAGGGCCATGGGAAACCAATTAGCCATCGCACGCTGGTCTCCATGCGTGGCCTGAACGGCGACGATGTAGAGCTGGAGAAATTCGACGGGGTTGGTGGTTCCGTCATAACACGCGTCGATGTCCGGCTTGAACTTGTCAGGCCAGACCATGTAGCGTTGCTGGCGAGTGAGAGCAAGGCACCCGGGGTTGTAGACAGGGTCCCCGGTGACTTTGACGTTCTTGCCAGCTTCGCCAATGTCGTCGATGGCGCGGTCATGATTTTCGCGGCGGCGCTCAAGGGAGACGCGTGCGTCTTCCGGAGCGCGTTGGACGATTTGGCAGCTGGGCTCCCCGCGCGGTGAAGATGCGGCGCGGGAAACCACCTTCTTGGCCTGAGCGGCCTTCCCATCTCCGGCACCCGGGGCACGGTGCCCCGCCGCCGGATCTGGTTCTCCCGCGCCCTGGGCTCCTCCCAAGGCCGGGTCTTCGTTGGCGATGGCGACAAGCTCGGCGATTCGAGCACGCCACCCCTCATGCCTGTCCGCAGTGGGCTGATAGCGCAGCAGCTCCAGCGCCATGGCGAGAGCCTGCGCAGGGGCCAGCTGACTCCCAGAACGGGCGCGAGAAGTAGCGGTGGCGGTGAAGGAGAGCGAAGGCTCTGTACGCCCAGACGGGAGGCAGGAGGACTCTAGATCTTCCTCCTCTTCCTCCTCGGCCGAGACGTGCTGGCGATGGAAGATGGGCTCGGTTTGTCCCCGAACGGCATTGCAGTGGCGAAGACGCTCGAGCCTTGCGTTAGCGTCGGCCATGTCGAAGCAGATCTGGAAGAAAACACACCACAGCCCCCTACCTGGTGCGCCAAATGTCGTTTGATTTCGTGTCGCAAGAACACGAGGTACCACATGATGGACCCAAAGATTGAAACGCAGGGGGCTGTACGCGTGAGATCTTGGATCGCAATGAAACACGGCGATGGAAGCCTCGAGACGCCGGAAAGCACACCGCACTGTAGAGAGAGACACTGAGCTTTACCCAAGTTCAGGCCCTCGTGGTGAGGTAAAGCTCCTACTTCCTGCCTTCTTGTATTACGACGCGATACCTCATGAGGAGTACAAGGTCTTGGTTACAGAACCCTAACTGGCCGGAGGTAGAAGAACCAACTTAGCCTAGCTAGGAGCCCGAAGATGAAGATGTAATCCCCTCTAAAGGGTGGCCTCCCCCCCTTTTATAGCGCCGAGGTCCTCCTTCCCCTTATCATCTTGGGGAAAGGGTTGCCACAAACGGCCAAGGAGGAGGGACAATTGTTGGTCTTGGGTCTTCGGTAGACATAGTCTTCGTAGAGCAGTGGTGCCGGTCCACAGGAGTGGGTGGAGGAAGCTGACGTCCTCCTCTGGCGCCCTGCACCGTCCACCCTATTTTTAGGGGGGTGGCCAACAACCACGGTGCCGCTTTATGCAGGCACAGCGAAAGCTAGTCTCCTCCCAGTCGGGGTAGTGTGGACGGTACACGGTCTTCTGTCCTTATCTTCTTGCTCAACATGGAAACGTACTGAGCTGACATGGATGTGGTCCACCCCCTCACGAGAAACAGCTTGTGAGGAGGTCTTCTAGTCCTTAGCAGTTTTATCCGTCGTTCTCCTCATGAGGCGCCTCCTCATGAGGGTCTTCTTTGCTGGGCTTCAGTCGTCGATTTACCCCTGGGCCAAAGCTGGGCCGTTGAAGGGGCCCAGGAGCAGGTGGACCGGGATACCCCGGTATCCAGAACACCGACATGCATAAAGTAAACAAAGCAAATGTCCTTGGACACAAGAATGTTGTTTTCTCCCTAGTGGCAACAACACATCTACAACCTTAGAGGTTTCTGTCACTCCCCCAGATTACTAGAGGCATGAACCCAACTATCGAGCATAAATACTCCCTCTTGGAGTCACTAGCATCTACTCGGCCAAGATATCTACTAGCAACGGAGAGCATGCAAGGTCATAAACAACATAGAGATAACATAAAGATATATATTCAGCACATCAACTTGACATAGTACCAATACTCATCGGATCCCAACAAACACAACATGTATGATTACAGAAAGATGATCTTGATCATGTAGGGCAGCTCACAAGATCTAAACATGAAGCACATGGTGGAGGAGACAACCATCTAGCTACTGCTATGGACCCGTAGCCCAAGGTAGACTACTCACACATAAATCCGGAGGAGACCATGGTGGTGGAGAAGGCCTCCGGCAGGGATTCCCCTCTCCGGCAGGGTGCCGGGAAGAGCTCTTGGATCCTCTCGATCTCGCTTCGATGATGGCAGCGGCTTGCAGTATGTTTCGAGGAAAAGCGATCCGTCCTTTAGGTTTTTCCTGTCGAGGGGATTTTATAGGCGAAAGGGCAGCGTCAGGAGGTGGGCCACCTAGCCTCACCATGTGGTGGCCCGGCCAGGGGCTGGGCCGCACCACCCTATGGTGAGCCTGGCCCCTGGCCCCCCCTCCGTCTCATCTTCGGTATTCGCGAAGCTTCAGTAAAAATAGGAGGTTTGGCTTTTGTTTCATCCAATTCCGAGAATATTTCCTGTGTAACTTTTCTGAAACACAAAAACAACAGAAAACAGGGAACTGGCACTGTGGCATCTTGTTAATAGGTTAGTTCCAGAAAATGCATAAAAACGCCACGAAGTGTAACAAAATACAAAGCACATGGTGTATAAACAAGCATGGAGCATAAAAAAATATAGATACGTTTGAGACGTATCAAGCATCCCCAAGCTTAACTCCTGCTCGTCCTCGAGTAGGTAAGTGATAACAAAACAATAATTTTTTAGGTGACATGCACCATCACAATCTTGATCATCTATGTAAAGCATTGAGTGCTGGGATCAAAGAACTTAAAACATGGGCATAAGAGACATAATCTTGACGATAAAAACTTAGCAACCATGTTATAACATAAAAAGAAACACAAACGAATGATCATGAATAATGAAACATTGAAAGTCAAACGTGTGTTCAAATCATATGGGAAAACATAGCAAGTGGTTTTTAGCTTGTCCTTCATGGAATAGCAAAACATAAATGCATAGGACACCTTCAAGTTTAAGAGGGCGACTAGATACAAATAATTTAAGAAGAAGTGAAACCAAAATCATGAATCAATCAATGATAAACTTTGGGACTATGCACATTAAACTCAGAATGGCAACTATGCTCTCTTAGACGGTGGATAAAGATAGAAGGTGGAGACTCAACATAAAAGTAAAAGAAAGGCCCTTCGTAGAGGGAAGTAGTGATTGCAAGTTTTATAAACCTTCAAAAATTATGGTAATTACTAGCTTTGAGCTCTCATTGCCCCCATCATAGGGATCTTGAATGGTTAAAGTTAATGCGAGTACAATTATGAGCATATGCTTAACAAATCATAAGTTGAAAACCCCGTGTCCTGTGAAGTACGAATACCCAAACCTCATGCTACTCGACTTAGGGTCCCAAGCAAGCTCTAGTCATTGTAAGTATACATGTATCATCGAGAACCGCCAACAGGGTAACTCCTTGCCCGATGACATGGAACAAGCCCACATAAAAATGACAGGACAAACAGACAATGAACACCTCGGCATCTCTTTTATTTACCATTGGTATAGCTTTTTATTGTGAGATGCGTCGTCGAATGTCCACTATGGGCATGCTGTAAATTTCCACCATGAATGATGCATGGCTTAGATTAGCGGCCTAGGCGTTTCTCTAACACATATACAAACTCCATGATCCCGCAAGATTCCCAACTTATTTCACATTGCGAGTATCCATAAACAAAAGATCACGATATCAACTCAAATAAGAGAAAGTGCAATGTTGAAAGCTTGCCCCATGATGGCATGGCTGGGCTAATTTCTAACTTACAACTTGCAAGCATAACGTCAACATAAGAGAGCCACAATGTCAAAATTTTAAAAGCGAGAAAAGTAAAGTGTGCCATCAGGTTCGTGAGAGCTTTACTCACTAATTTTTACATAACACCAAAAAGAGTTTAATTTGAAGGATAGATAAAAGCAAGTCAAATGTACTTGGAATAGCAAATTGCTAATAGGTATGTATGGTGGACTCATTGGAATAACTTGGTTATAGGGAGTTGGATGCACGAGTAGAGCTCATACTCAGTACAAAATGAGGGCTAGCAAAAGACTGGGAGCGACCAACTAAGAGAACAATAACGGCCATAATCATGCATAGCGACAAAACATCATTAAAAGAAGCATAAAATGGCATCACAAGTCAAAAACCAAATGATCATAGAGGCTTATGGAGACTTTGTAAGAGTCAAACATGTTGTAAGCATGCGCCAAGTCAACCCAAATAAAGCATCAAGGAGAAAACCAAATAAATGCTTCCATAGAATAAAAACAACGCATGATTTTTTCAAAGGCTCATTAAGCAATATCAGTCATTTGAGACAATTCATGCTATAGCAAAAACTACTAAGCATACTATCAAAACAACATCAAGAATGGCATGCAAAAGTCTAAGCCACAGTCTAAACAAGCTCCTTTCTGTACCACTGTTTTGCATGAAACTTTTTCTCTTTTCCAACACCATTCAAACCTTTTTGAAACAACTCTTTTGATGAAAACAATCATAGAACAGTGGTCTAAATACACCTTGATGCAAAGTTAAAACAAGATCTGAACAAAAATCAAGGCAAAAATCAAAAGCTAAACGCAGTTCTAGAAAAAGAGAACACTCGTTGAACGATAAGAGTGAAAACTAGAGTGTTCTTGGCAATGAAAAACGAAGTATATCTCCTCCAAAAGAAACTTGTTGGGGTCCAACCATCTATTGCAGCAAACAAAACAAAAGAAAACTGAAAGCAAAAGTAAAGACGCTCTAAGAAAAACGCATAAAATATGAAGCAATAAAAATATAGTATGTTGAAAGTTGACCTGATTTTTGCCGATGAAGAAGGGGTGCCTCGGGGGCATCCCCAAGCTTTGACGCTTGTACCTCTTGGATATTTCTTGGGGTGACATGGGCATCCCCAAGCTTGAGCATTTGTCCATTCTTCATCTCATCTCATCACTCTCCAATCCCTACACTTGAAAACTTCCTTCATACAAAACTTCACACAATTCTATTAGCAACGTTAGCATAAAAATAATAGTGAATCAACCCTTTTTGGTTCAGTTTAAAACTAAAAAACACCACATATAAAGCATATACTACTGTAGCAACTTCCTCAAAAGTTCGGTGATCAAAAGAACTAAAAAAGAAAGCGATCGAGAGGCAAACACAAATAGTGGCAGAAATCTGTCAAAACAGAACATCTGTCAAAGGTTGAATTTTTCGAGGACCTTCTGTTGCTCAAATCGAAAAGTGCAAAGCTAATGAAAGTTTGGATATAACCTGGGGCATATGCTCAAGAAATTTCAGATCAAAAAGATATTCTGAGAATTTGCATGAATTTTTATGGTGCAGCGCAGAAATCTATTTCAGGACAGCAACTTCCCCAAATCTTACCTCCCTCAAATTAGAGGTTCTTCTTGGCACAAAAACGAAATAAAAATGATAAGGAGAGGTCATTACAGTATTAATAACTTCCAAGACTCAAATAAAAGAAAAATTACTGAAAATAAAATATTGGGTTATCTCCTAAGAGTGCTTTTCTTTAACGCCTTTGAGCTAGGCGCAGAAAGGTGGAAATCAAGTATTATCAAATGAGGTATTAGGATCAACGGATGCCTTACGTCTTCCTTTCTTTCCTTTGCGCTTAACTCTAGGAAAGACGTGACTATTGCAAGGTGGAGAGATGAATCTTATAGTGCCTTTTCTCACATCTATAGTGGCGCCCAGGAGCTTTAGTAGAGACCTTCCAAGCGTGATTTGTCCTTTTCCTACACATTCAATAACAAGATAATTAGTAGATACCATTTTTCCAAGGATTTTTGTAAATACTCCTTCGGCTATTCCAATGGGAAATATAGTGGCATTATTAGTAAGAGATATTCCTTCTCCTCCCTCAGAAAGCTTCCAAAGACTCAAAGATTCATTAACATCCTTTGGCATAAGACAAAATTCAAACATAATATCACAACGAGCATGAAAAGTTTCACCACTGATGGTGATTTTCACCGTAGGGAACCAACTTGATGGTTCGGAGTTTGTTGGCACATAATCAAAATGCTCGCACAAAGTACTATAGCAATTATCCAAACAAGTAGTGTGAGTCTCAAGAGTATTAAGTCCAGCAAAAATGCTCACAAGAGAGGAATCAAAATCAGTTAGGATACTATAAATTGTAATCAACTTTTTTATAATATTGAAAGCTTGATCTCCATCACAATGAAGGAAATCTCCTCCTGTAGTAGCATCCAAAGCATATCTATAACGAAGAGCAAGACCAAAGTAAAAACTACTAAGAAGCAAACTCAAAGTCATTTTCGGTTTAGTTTTTCCATGCCAATCATATCTATAACGAAATAGAAACTAATTTTTTTGTATTTTTGATAAAAAGATGCAAGCAAAAAAAATAAAGCAAAACAAAAACAAAGTAAAAGATTGTGCATGAGAGACTCCCCTTGCAGAAGTTTTCTTCCTCCCCGGCAACGGCGCCAGAAAAAAATGCTTGATGGTGGCTTGTAAGTAACAGCCCGCTGGGAACCCCAAGAGGAAGGTATGATGAGCACAGCAGCAAGTTTTCCCTCAGTTGTGAAACTAAGGTTTATCAAACCAGTAGGAGAAAGACAAACTTCAGAAGGTGATGCTTGCTAGCTTCGTGACACTCCATACAATGGCGCCAGAAATATTGCTGGTGCGTCTTCACCTAGCAGCAACATGAAACCTGCATGCAACACAACCAAGAACTTTGCTCCCAACTTACGATGAGGTTGTCAATCTCACCAGTTTGCTGTAAACAAAGGATTGAGCGTATCGAGTGGCAAAAGGTAATAGTATGCAAGTAAAAGTAAACAGTGCGAGTAAAAGTAAAACGGTATAGCAATGTAAAGGAAATTGGACCGGGATCCACAGTTCACTAGTAGTGTCTCTCCATAAGATAAATAACAACATGCTGGGTAAACAAATTATAGTTGGGCAATTGATAGAATAAAGATAACGTACATATGTCATGAGGATCACTATGAGATTCACTCTGGGCATTACAACAAAATACATAGACCATAATCCAACTGCATCTATGACTAATAATCCACCCTCCGAATGTCGTCCGAGCAAATATTGGGTATTAAGTTGCGAACAACGGATAACTGCATTAAGCAAAGTGCGTAAAGTAAACAAAGCAAATGTCCTTGGACACAAGAATGTTGTTTTCTCCCTAGTGGTAACAACACATCTACAACCTTAGAGGTTTCTGTCACTCCCCCAGTGACAAGGGTTAACTCGACAAATGTCCAATATGAAGGACTTAGGATCGGGGGAGCAGGGCATCGGATGAACTCGAAGGTAAAATCAGTCAAACAAGGTGTGTATCAAAAGTAAACGTAGTGGTGAACTTGGATTGCTTTCAATCTGTCCCTCACCGTCCTCTCCTGGCCCCTATATATAGGTGGCCAGGTCTCAAGGAACGGGAGGGGTTCGATTCATATTACAACATCGGCATATGACATGAACTTGTATTTCGACTAGGATTACACTTGGGCCTAGCTTAACGGGCCTCAGGGGTACTCAAGTAACGGGCTATATTATCTATACCCTTGTCAGTAGCCCCCGAGATTCTACCAGAATTATAGATTCGGGTTGAATCTCAAATCTTCATATCTTCAACTTGATCAATCTTTCGACTTCTTCTTTTCCCTGTACTCCAAAAATAAACATCTTTCATTATATTATTTCGCAAGGGGTTTTGATGAACAAGCCTGACAACTCTAACGGATCAAGAGGCCAGTTAACTGCCGGAGCAGATACTTGTCACCTACTTCAAATTCAATCCCCTTGGACTTAAATCCGGGAAACTGGTCAAACCTATTCTTTTGCTGCATTTAGGACTTACAAAGAACGAGTCCCAGTGGTTCTCAGGGTACCCAGTGCGTCCACCAGGATTTTCTTCGCGTCGTAGACACGGATAATTACTAGCAGAGCACATCCATGTGCATGTACCAGGCCACACAAGATGGATCCTGGGGTCTTACCTTCACGATATGTTTCAATCATGGCATTCGAGTTTCGTCGCGATGACGCAACTCGAGAATCATATGTCGCAGCCTTGTTTGACTATTTTAGTTTTGAAAATCTTTGGGTTGTCCAACCTTGACTAATATAAATTCCCTCCCGATGGGAGTAATTGCACTATTCAAATCTTCTTTCGCCCTCTCTTACTCCCTTAGGAATTTAAGAATTTCATCGGGTGCGCGGCCAGCGCTACCGATGGGAGTAGCCCCCGAGGCTATAGTCGAAAACGTGTTTCGAGTATAGGCTCAAAGAAATTTTTCTTCCTTCATCCATCACATAGTAGCTTATTTGATAATATCGTCGGGTGCGCGACCAGCGCTCCCGATGGTAGTAGCCCTCGAGGCTATAGTCGAATATTTTTGGGTATAGACTCAAAAGATGAGCTTTCTTCCCTGATGCCTCTGTATCTTTGTGTAACAGATTTCGTTGGGTTCCTCGATCAGTACCAATAGGCAAAATGGCATGGTAGTTTTTTTGCTGAATTTTCTATGAGTATCCATAACTATCGCATTGTATGTTGATGCTTTTATTTCTCGTTACTCGAACGCTCATGACGTCATTAATAGAATCACTCTGTGCATGATTTTGACTGGGCGCTGACCATTGCTCGTGGGTAGCGCAGTAATTTTACAATTTTCCTGCCCGTTAGTGGGCTACCGCTTCCGCTTCTTGCGCCACGTCTCAGCCCATGTTCCTTCATCAGGAAGCTTTATAAGGGGGATAGTGGGGCTGTTACTATTTACCAGTTCCTTGTCCTTCCGGTGCCACCATTGCCGCATCTCTCTTGCGCTTCTGAGCTCCTTCGCAACCCCCAGGCGTAGCTTCTTATAGATGCGCGTCAAAAGTCTCGCGCACAAGAACCAGATGGGGAAGAAGAAGATCACCAACGCGTCGACCAGTTGGGTGCCATCGCAGTTCAAGCAAACCGATCTGACCAAGGCCTAGGAGAATGGATTTCTCACCCGAGGTGACCAAGTTATCTTCCCCAGCACTGAACGTATCCCCAAGCCCTCGAGCGGCTATCGGGTGATGTTTCTCGCCTTCCTCTTGCATGGTTTATCCTTTCCTGCCCACAAATTTCTTTGTGGGCTTCTCTTTGTTTACGGCGTGCACCTTCACCAGCTCACACCCAATTCTATTTTGCATATTGCTTATTTCGTAACTCTTTGCGAGTCTTTCCTGGGGATCGAACCCCACTGGACTCTCTGGAAATTTCTTTTCCGCCTTCGCACTAGTGTCTCTTTATCGAAGAAACCTGAGCTAGGTGGGGCTGTTATTTCTGTCCGCGCCGAGGTACATTACTTGGAGTTTAACATGGCTGCCTCGGTGCAAGGTTGGAGGAAGAAGTGGTTTTATATCAAAGATCAGAAAAATTCTTCCTCTGACCATTACGGCGTTGCCCCCTTTGATGCCAATAAAGAACTGAAGAAATTGTCGTCGTGGGATTCTCCTCCTACGGAAGCTAAGATGGAAGATATCAAGCCCTTACTGGCTCGCATCCAAAGTCTGAAGAATGCAAGTGGAGGTGCGATGTCAGGTACACAGCTCATGGCATTCTTTCTGCAACGGCGAATTCAGCCTCTTCAGCATCGTGTTTCCAAGCTTTGGTCATACTCTGGCTCGGAGGATTCTTCTCGAGTGTCCACAGAGGACATAGATAAGAAGGACCTTGACAAACGAGTGAGAGCTCTGACTACTCTCACAAAGGATGACGAGATTCCAGTGTTAGCAGCTGATTTCTTTGACTCCGAGCATCCCTTGCATGCGGTATGTGCTCTTTTCATTCACCAACTTCTCATTTATTCGCCTTCCTCTTATTTTGCTACTACTTCCCTGACAATTTTGCGACTTGCTCTTGTGCAGGGCCACCAATCCCTTGTTTCCCGTCCTCCTCTTCCAGAGGGAGGACCTATTCAGGCTGATCCTATTTCTGCTACTTCCGAAGCCCCCGAGGGTGACGAAAGCCAGGACGGAGATGATGCCAAAGATTCGCTGGAAGAAACTAGTTCGACTACGTCTCCTCCTCCTGCACATTCGGAAGAGCCTAGCCTTAATAAGAAGAGGAAGCGCGTTGAAGAGATCCTTTCTTCGAGTACCTCTGCTCCCAAGAATGTGGCCGGGGAGGCCTCTGCTTCCAATCCTGAAGTTGAAATTTTTGACCTCTTAGACTCGTGAGTCTTTACTGACTCGAATACTTATCTTTTATTCGTTTTCTTTATTTTGATTTATGCAAAGTGTTTGTTGTTTGTTCCCTTTTCCAGTGATGATGAAGACCCGAAAAGGGATACTGCCACTGCTTCCCGTATTGATACTTCTGCTGCCAATGAACCGCCTTCTCAAGAGGCTGCTATGGTGAAGTCGCCAGAAGCTCCTGTTAAGAAGGGTAACTCTCGTGCCTCCAAACGTCTGAAGAAAACGACGGTGGCGAGCGTTTCCCTCGACGCCCATCAGCCAGTGGGTTCTCGTGACGATGTAAGTACTGCTTTTTGTGGCTTGCTTTTTGTATTACTTGAATTTTTCTTCTCATGCCCTCCTTTGACAGATTCTGATGAAAAAATTCGTCTCCTTGGGCACTGAGTGCGTCAAGTTCTTGAAGGCTGCTCAGCCTTCTCGGGGTAAGCTTTTTGTTATGTTGTGTCTCCTGCCTATCTCATGTGTCTTTCCATGGTTCTTTATTCGACTTTATTTTTCCCTTTTCTATACTGTAGATGCTTTGACGACGGCTAATGCTCGCATAGCGTCCCTAGAAGCCAAACTTGAAGCCTCCAGAAAAGCTTGGGACGTTGCCACTACCGCCAATGCCGTGATACGTCTCAAACGTATCTATAATTTTTGATGCTCCATGCTTGTTCTTACACCATCTGCTTAGTGTTTTGTTACACTTCATGGCATTTTTTATGCATTTTTCGGGACTAACCTATTAACAAGATGCCACAGTGCTAGTTTCCTGTTTTCTGATGTTTTTGTGTTTCAGAAAAGTTACACAGGAAATATTCTCGGAATTGGACGAAACAAAAGCCAAACCTCCTATTATTTAACGAAGCTTCCAGAAGTCCAGAGAGGAGACGGAGGGGGGCCATAGGGCGGCCACACCACAAGGGGCGCGGCCTGCCCCTGGCCCGCGCCCGCCTGTCGAGAGAGCCCCCTGGCCCACCTCTGGCGCCGCCCCTTCGCCTATAAAGACCCCCCGACAGGAAAAACCTAAACACCCGATCAATTTTCCAGAAACACATCGCGATCCGCCGCCGTCGTCGACCCGAGATTGAGAGGGTGTAGAAGCTCTTCCCGGCACCCTGCCGGAGAGGGGAATCGCCACTGGAGGTCTTCTTCATCGCCATGCTTGCCTCCGGCGCGATGAGTGAGTAGTCTACCTTGGACTATGGGCCCATAGCAGTAGCTAGATGGTTGTCTTCTCCACCATGTTCTTCATGTTTAGATCTCGTGAGCTGCCTTACATGATTGAGATCATCTTTATGTAATTCTGCATGTTGTGTTTGTTGGGATCCGATGAATATTGGTGTTATGTTAAGTTGATGTGCTGAATATTATCTTATGTTATCTCTATGTTGTTTATGATCTTGCATGCTCTCCGTTGTTAGTAGCTATCTTGGCCAAGTAGATACTAGTGACTCCAAGAGGGGGTATTTATGCTCGATAGTTGGGTTCATGCCTCTATTTAATCTGGGGGAGTGACAGAAACCTCTAAGGTTGTAGATGTGGTGTTGCCACTAGGGAGAAAACAACATTCTTGTGTCCAAGGACATTCGTTTTGTTTACATTACACACTTTGCTTAATGCAGTTATCAGTTGTTCGCAACTTAATACTCGTGGGGTGTTCGGACGATATCCCCGTGGGTGGATTATTAGTCATAGATGCAGTTGGATGGCGGTCTATGTATTTTGTTGTAATGCCCAGAGTAAATCTCATAATGATCCTCGTAACATATGCACGTTATCTTTATTCTATTAATTGCCCAACTGTAATTTGTTTACCCAGCATGTTGTTATTTATCTTATGGAGAGACACCAGTAGTGAACTCTGGACCCCGGTCCAATTTCCTTTACATTGCTACACCGTTTTACTATTACTCGCACTGTTTACTTTCTCGCATACTACTACTTTTTTTCCACTCGATACGCTCATACCTTTGTTTACAGCAAACCGGTGAGATTGACAACCTCATCGTAAGTTGGGAGCAAAGTTCTTGGTTGTGTTGTGTGCAGGTGGACGTTGCTACTAGTTGAAGATGCACCAACAAGAATCGTAAACGGCACCCTTGCTGGAGTGTCACGAAGCTAGCAAGCATCACCTTTTGGAGTTTGGCTTTTTCCTACTGGATCGACAAACCTCGGTTTCTTATTGAGGGAAAGACTTGCTACTGTTCTCATCATACCATCCTCTTGGGGTTCCCAACTGGGTGGTTATCCTGCCCGCATCAATCTGTTTTTCTGGCGCCGTTGCCACGGAAAAAGAAGACTTTTGCAAGGGAAGTTTCGCACGCACATCCTTTACTTTGTTTTAGTTTTGCTTTACTTTATTTTTACTTGCATCGTTTTTATCAAAAACACAAAAAAATTAGTTTCCTTTATATTTGCTTTTATTTACTTGCTTTTAGTTTTGTTAGAATGAGTAATCCTAAAGTTGAAGTTCGTACTTTTAAGCACCAAGGAGGAGAGAGCTTGAAAGATGCTTGGTACCGTATTAGCAATTCTCATCATAGGTGTACGAAGAAGCATTCTACCATGATCCTCCTTAGAAATTTTTATGTTGGTATATCTAGATGGAATAGGTACGTTCTTGATACTCTTGCAGGAGGTAATTTTCTGGGTACTCCCGCTCTTGAAGCATGCACTTTAATAGAAAGTTTAGTGGGAGTACCACCTATTCATGTTGTTAAAACTGAGATCACTTTGGAGGAAGTTATAGAAAAACTAGGTTCTTTAGAAAAAAGTTTGCCAAATATCCTTGAGAACGCTACTCGAGTTAATGAATCGATAGAAAGTATCGGTAAGAGAATCACCGTTTTAGAAGCTAGCACTACTCTTGATAGTCAAAACCTTAGGATTGGGAAACTAGAGGAATCTATGGAAACTTTAAGTTCAATTTTCTCTTCTCTTAAGTTTAAGAAGGAGAAAGCTTTTGTTGGAAAAGAGCAAAAATTTATGTATGTTCCCAAGGTGTGTGTGCCTAAACCTAAACATGTTTTTAAGATTGGTAAGACTTTTAGTTCAACTAAGAGTGACTTGCAGGTTGAATCATCTTTGGGAACCTCTAAAGTGCCTAGTGTGGTAAGTGGCGATCTTGAGGAAACAGTTGATCTTAATGCTTCTTTCGAAAATACTTGATTTGCACTTTCTGCGCCTAGCTCAAAGGCGTTAAAGAAAAGCACTCTTGGGAGATAACCTATTGTTTTACTTTCAGTTCTTTTTATTTTATTTGAGTCTTGGAAGTTATTACTACTGTAATAACCGCTCCTTATCATTTTTATTTCGTTGTTGTGCCAAGAGAAACCTCTAATTTGAGTGAGGTAAGATTTGAGGATGTTGCTGTCCTGAAATAGATTTCAGTGCTGCACCATAAAAATTCGTGAAAATTCTCAGAATATCTTTTTGACCTGCGATTTCTTGTGCATATGCCCCAGGTTATATCCAAAGTTTCATTTGTTTTACACTTTTTTATTTGAGCAACAGAAAACCCTCGAAAAAATCGACATTTGCCAGCTGTTCTGTTTTGACAGATTTCTGCCACTATTTGTGTTTGCCTCTCGATCGCTTTTTTTTGAGTTCTTTTGATCACGGAACTTTTGGGGAAGTTTCTACAGTACTATATGCTTTATATGTGGTGGTTTTGAGTTGAAATCTGAACCCAAAAAAGGGGTTGGTTCATTATTATGCTTACACTAATGTTGCTAATAGAATTGTGTTGAGTTTTGTATGAAGGAAGTTTTCAAGTGTAGGGATTGGAGAATGATGAGATGAGTTGAAGAATGGACAAAAGCTAAAGCTTGGGGATGCCCATGCACCCCAAGAAATATCTAAGAGGTACAAGCGTCAAAGCTTGGGGATGCTCCCGAGGCACCCCTTCTTCATCGGTAAAAATCAGGTCACCTTTCAACACACTATATTTTTATTGCTTCATGCACTATGCATTTTTCTTGGAGCGTCTTTAGTTTTCAGTTTTGTTTTGTTTTGTTTGCTGCAATAAATGGTTGGACCCCAACAAATTTCCTTTGGAGAAGTTGCCTTGCTTTTCGTTTGCCAAGAACACTCCGTATTTCACTCTTATCGTTAAACGAGTGTTCTCTTTTTCTGCTACTGCTACTGCGTTTAGCTTTCGTTTTTTGCGTTGATTTTTGTTCAGATCTTGTTTTATCTTTATATCAAGGTGTATTTTGATTTCTGGTCCATGTTGGTTTTCATCAAAAGAGTTATTTCAAAAAGGTTTGAATGATGTTGGAAAAGAGAAAAAAATTCATGCAAAAAAGTGGTACAAAAAGGAGCTTGTTTAGACTGCGGCTTAGACTTTTGCATGTCGTGCTTGATATCGTTTTGATAGTATGCTTAGTGGTTTTGTTGTAGCATGACTTGTCTCAAATGATTGAGATTGCTTAATGAGCCTTTGAAAAAATCATGCATTGTTTTTATTATTTGGAAGCATTAATTTGGTTTTCTCCTTGATGCTTTTTTTGGGTTGACTTGGTGCATGCTTACACATGTTTGACTCATACAAAGTCGCCATAAGCCTTTATGATTATTTAGTTTTTGAATTTTGATGCCATTTTATGCTTCTCTTAATGATGTTTTGTTGCTATGCATGATTATGGCCATTATTGCTCTCTTAGTTGGTCGCTCCCAGTCTTTTGCTAGCCCTCATTTTGTACTGAGTATGAGCTCTACTCGTGCATCCAACTCCCAAAAATCAAGTTGTTCCAATGTGTCCACTATAAATTCTTATGCATGGTATTTGCAAGCCATTCTAAGTAAATTTTCATGTGCTACCTTTCAAAAACCTTCAAAATACTTCTCGTTTTGTGACACTGTTTTCAGCTCATGGGGACGTAGTGGTCAGATTTGCTATCTTCCATATTGTTTATTCCAAAAAGAAAAATAAGAAAAATAAAAAGAAAAAAAGGCACTCCTCCATGGTATGTGAATGTTGGTGGACACCCGATGGAATCGGTTAGCCATGGTTTGAGAAAGGAAAAAAGGTGGAGAGGAGTGCCAAGCTTTATAAAAGAGCACAAAAGTGCCAATCTCTCTCAAAAACTTGCTTCATTTTTGTATGGAAGATAGTAAGAACCCCATTGCCAGTCGTTGACAAAGACAACCACCTCTCAAAACCCAATTTTTATCTCTCTGTTTTACAAATGAAAAGCTCTAGCACATGTTTAATCACTGCTTCCCTCTGCGAAGGGCCTTTCTTTTACTTTTATGTTGAGTCACCACCTTCTTTCTTTATGCACCGTCTAAGAGAGCATAGTTGTCATTCTAAGTTTAATGTGCATAGTCCCAAAGTTTATCATTGATTGACTCATGATTTTGGTTTCACTTTTTCTTAAATTATTTGTATCTAGTCGCCCTCTTAAACTTGAAGGTGTCCAATGCAATTATGTTTTGCTCTCTCTTGAAGAACAAGCTGAAAACCATTGCTATGTTTTTCCATATGATTTGAACACACGTTTGACTTTCATTGTTTCATTTTCATGATCTTTCATTTGTGTTCTTTTTCATGTTATAACATGGTTGCTAAGTTTCTTCTATCAAGATTATATCTTTCATGCCCATGTTTTAAGTTCTTTTGATCCCAGCACTCAATGCTTTACATAGATGATCAAGATTGTGTTGGTGCATGTCACCTCAAAAATTATTCTTTTGTTATCACTTACCTACTCGAGGACGAGCAAGAGTTAATCTTGGGGATGCTGATACGTCTCAAATGTATCTATAATTTTTGATGCTCCATGCTTGTTCTTACACCATTTGCTTAGTGTTTTGTTACACTTCGTGGCGTTTGATCCCTTTGATGGTGCCCAGTAAATTAGCTGCTGCGTGTGGTTAACGTGGGAGCAGACTGTCCTTGTGCGTGGTGGATAACCAGCCCGTTGGGAACCCCAAGAGGAAGGTATGATGAGTATAGCAACTAGTTTTCCCGCAGTTAAGAAACCAAGGTTTAATATCGATCAGGAGAGGAGAGACAAATGACTGAAGGTGATGCGGAACCTGCACACACACAACCAAGTACTTTGTTCCCAACTTGCGATGAGGTTGTCAATCTCACCGGTTTGCTTGAAACAAAGATTATGAGCGTATCGAGTGGAAAACAATATAGTATGCGAGTAAAGTAAACAGTACGAGTAAAGTAAACAGGTGATAGCAATATGATGGAAATAGGACCGGGATCCACAGTTCACTAGTGGTGTCTCTCCATAGGATAAATAACACATGCTGGGTAAACAAATTACAGTTGGGCAATTGATAGAATAAAGATAAACGTGATATGTCAAGAAGATCACTATGAGATTTACTCTGGGCATTACAACAAAATACATAGACCGCCATCCAACTGCATCTATGACTAATAATCCACTTGTGGCGAATCAATCCGAGAACTCCACAAGTATTAAGTTGCGAACAACAGATAATTGCATTAAGCAAAGTGTGTAATGTAAACAAAGCATATGCCCTTGAGCATATGAATGTTGTTTTCTCCCTAGTAGCAACAACACATCTACAACCTTAGAGGTTTCTGTCACTCCCCCAGATTAAATAGAGGCATGAACCCACTATCGAGCATAAATACCCCCTCTTGGAGTCACTAGCAACTACTCGGCCAAGATAGCTACTAACAACGGAGAGCATGCAAGATCATAAACAACATAGAGATAACAAAAGATAATATTCAGTACAACAACTTAATCATAAACACCAATATTCATCGGATCCCAACAAACCAAACATGTAGAATTACATAACGGTGATCTCAATCATGTAGGGCAGCTCATGAGATCTAAACATGAAGCACATGGTGGAGAAGACAACCATCTAGCTACTGCTATGGACCCATAGTCCAAGGCAGACTACTCGCTCATCGCTCCGGAGGCAAGCATGGCGATGAAGGAGACCTCCGGTGGCGATTCCCCTCTCCGGCAGGGTGCCAGGAAGAGCTTCTGGACCCTCCCGATCTTCGGGTCGACGGTGGCGGCGGATCGCGATGTGTTCTGGAAATCTGATCGGGTACTTAGGTTTTTTCCGTCGGGGGGTCTTTATAGGCGAAGGGGTGATGTTAGAGGAGGAGCCAGGCGCCCTCACGCGGGGCCCGCGCGGCCAGGGGCCTGGCCGCGCCACCCCTGCGTGTGGGGCCCTGGTGGCCCACCTCCTACTCCTCTTCGGATCTCTCGAAGCTTCCGAGTAAAATAAGACTTCAGGAACTTGTTTCGTCCAATTCCGAGAATATTTCCTGTGTATCACTTCTGAAACACAAAAACAACAGAAAACAGGGAACTGACACTGTGGCAACTTGTTAATAGGTTAGTTCCGGAAAATGCATAAAAGTGCCACAAAGTGTAACGAAACAATAGGCAAATGGTGTAAAAACAAGCATGGAGCATCAAAAATTATAGATACGTTGGAGACGTAGCAAGCATCCCCAAGCTTAACTCCTGCTCGTCCTCGAGTAGGTAAGTGATAACAAAGAATAATTTTTGAGGTGACATGCACCTACACAATCTTGATCATATATGTAAGCATTTGTGAGCTGGGATCATAAGAACTTAAAACATGGGCATGAAAGATATAATCATGACAATAAGAACTTAGCAACCATGTTGTAAACATGTAAATGAACACAAATAAAAGATCATGAAAATGAAACAATGAAAGTCAAACGTGTGTTCAAATCATAAGGAAAAACATACAAATGGTTTTCAGCTTGTCCTTCAAAGAGAGCAAAACATAAATGCATAGGACACCTTCAAGTTTAAGAGGGCGACTAGATACAAATAATTTAAGAACAAGTGAAACCAACAATATGAATCAATCAATGAACTTTGGGACAATGCATATCACACTAAGGATGACAACTATGCTCTCTTAATGGTGCATAAAGAAAGAAGGTGGTGACTCAACATAAAAGTAAAAGAAAGGCCCTTCGCAGAGGGAAGCAGTGATTGCAAGTTTTATAACCTTCAAAAATTATGGTACTTACCAGCTTTGAGCTCTCATTGCCCCCATCATAAGCATCTTGAATGGTTAAAGTTAATGCGAGAACAATTATGATGCATATGCTTGACAAATCATAAGTTGAAAACCTCGTGCCCCGTGAATACGAGTACCCAAACCTCATGCTACTTTACTTAGAGTCCCAAGCAAGGCTCTTGTCATTGTAAGTATATGCATATCATTGAAAACCGCCAATGGGGTACCTCCGTGCCCGCTGACATGGAACAAGCCCACACCAAAATGACAGGACAAGCAGACAATGAACATCTCGACATCTCTTTTGTTTGCCTTTTGTTTAGCTTTTTATTGTGAGATGCGTCGTCGAATGTTCACCATGGGTATGCTGCAAATTTCCACCATGAATTATGCATGGCTTAGATTGGCGGCCCGGCGTTTCCCTAACACATATACAAACTCCATGATCCCCACAAGATTCCCAATTCATTTCACACCGTGGGCATCCATAAACAAAAGATCACGATATCAACTCAAATAAGAAGTGCAATGTTGAAAGCTTGCCCCATGACAGCATGGATGGGCTAGAATCCAATTTACAACTTGCAAGCATAACAACTCAACATAAGACACCACCATGTCAAATTTTTAGGAACAAGAAAAAGTAAAGTGTGCCTTCCGGTTCGTGAGAGCTTTACTGACCGAATTTCGCATAACACTGGTAAGAGTTTAATTTGAAGAGAAAATAAAAGCAAGTCAAATTTACTTGGAATAGCAAATTGCTAGTAGGTATGTATGGTGGACACTTTGGAAAACTTTGGCTTTTAGGAGTTGGATGCACGAGTAGAGCTCATACTCAGTACAAGGCGAGGGCTAGCAAAAGACTGGGAGCGACCAACTAAGAGAGCAATAATGGCCATAATCATGCAAAGCGACAAAGCGACATTAAAAAAAGCATAAGATGGCATCAAAAGTCAAAAACTAAATGATCATAGAGGCTATTGGCGACTTTGTAAGAGTCTAACATGTGTGAGCATGCGCCAAGTCAACCCAAATAAAGCATCAAGGAGAAAACCAAAATAATGCTTCCATACAATAAAAACAACGCATGATTTTTTTTCAAAGGCTCATTAAGCAATCTCAGTTATTTGAGACAAGTCATGCTATAGCAAAACCACTAAGCATACTATCAAAAAGACATCAAGCATGACATGAAAAAGCCTAAGCCGCAGTCTACACAAGCTCCTTCTTGTACCACTTTTTTTTTGCACAAAGCTTTTTCTCTTTTCCAACACCATTTGAAATTTTTAAAGATACCTCTTTTGATGAAAACCAATAAAGATCAGAGGCAAAAATACACCTTGATGAAAAGATATAAGAAGATCTGAACGCAAATCAAGGCGAAAACGAAAACCAAAAGCAGTAGCAGAAAAAGAAGAACGCTCGATTTTTAATAAGAGTGAAAACTAGAGCGTTCTTTGCAAATGAAAACGAGTACATCTCCTCCAAAATAAATTTGTTGGGGTCCAACCATTTATTGCAGCAAACAAACAAACTAAATCAACTAAGAAAACTAAAACAACTGACGCTCCAAGAAAAACACATAGTGCATGAAGCAATAAAAATATAGTGTTTTGAAAGGTGACCTGATTTTTGCCGATGAAGAAGGGGTGCCTCGGGGGCATCCCCAAGATTTGACGCTTGTACTTCTTGGATATTTCTTGGGGTGATGCATGGGCATCCCCAATCTTGAGCTTTTGTCCATTCTTCACTCATCTCATCATTCTCCAATCCCTACACTTGAAAACTTCCTTCATACAAAACTAAACACAATCTATTAGCAACATTAGTGCAAGCATAACATATAATCAACCTCTTTTTGCTTCAGGTTTCAACTCAAAACCACCACATATATAGCAAATACTACTGTAGCAACTTCTCTAAAAGTTCCATGATCAAAAGAACTCAAAAGAAAGCGATAAAGTGGCAAACACAAATATTGGCAGAAATCTGTCAAAACTGAACAGCTGACAAAGGTTGAATTTTTGAGGGATTTTCTGTTGCTCAAATCAAAAAGTGTTCAACTAACAAAAGTTTGGATATAACCTGGGACATATGCACAAGAAATCGCAGGTCCAAAAGATAAACAGAGAATTTTCACGAATTTTTACGGTGCAACACCGAAAACAGTTTCAGGACAGCAACATCCCCAAATCTTTACCTCACTCAAATTAGAGGCTTCTCTTGGCACAAAAACGAAATAAACAAGATAAGGAGCGGTCATTACAGTAGTAATGACTTCCAAGACTCAAATAAAAGAAAAAGTACTGAAAAGAAAACATTGGGTTATCTCCCAAGAGTGCTTTTCTTTAACGCCTTTGAGCTAGGCGCAGAAAATTGCGAATCAAGTAATATCAAGTGATGAAGTGCTAGGATCAGTGCGTGCCTTACGTCTTCCTTTCTTACCTTTGCTCTTGACTCTAGTAAAGACATGGTTATTGCAAGGTGGAGAGATAAATCTTATATTGCCTTTTCCCACATCGATGACGGCGCCCAGGAGCTTCAGGATGGATCTTCCAAGTGTGATTTGTCCTTTTCCTACACATTCAATAACAAGATAATCAGTAGATATCATTCTTCCTAGGACTTTTGTAAAAACTCCTTCAGCTATTCCAAGGGGAAATATAGTGGCATTGTTAGTAAGAGAAATTCCTTCTCCTCCCTCAGAAAGCTTCCAAAGGCTCAAAGATTCATAAACATCCTTTGGCATGAGACAAAATTTAGACATAATATCACAACGAGCATGAAAAGTTTCACCACTAATGGTGATTTTTATCGTAGGATACCAACTCGAAGGTTCAGTATTTGTTGGCACATAATCAAAATGCTGGCGCAAAGTATTGTAGCAAGAATTCAAACTAGCAGTGCGAGTCTCAAGAGTATCAAGTCTATTAAAAATGCACACAAGAGAGGAATCAAAATAGGTTGGCATGCTATAAATTGTAATCAACTTTTTTATAATGTTGAAGGCTTGATCTCCCTCGCAATGAAGGAAATCTCCCTCTGCAGTAGCATCCAAAGCATATCTATAACGAAGAGCAAGCCCAAAGTAAAAGCTACTAAGAAGCAAACTCAAAGCCATTTTAGGTTCAGTTTTTTCATGCCAATCATAAATTCTAGACCAAGCTTCTTTAAAGCTTTCCTCATCCTTTTGTTTAAAAGTAAAAATCATGTCCTCGGGCGACATAGTAGTAGCAACTGAACTAGACATAATAAACTAAAGTAAAGAAATAGCAACTACCAAGGATTCTAATTTTTTTGGGTTTTTGATATAAAACGATGCAGGTAAAATAAATAAAGTAAAGCAAAACAATAACAAAGTAAAGGATGTGCGTGCGAAAAACTCCCCTCGCAGAAGTCTTCTCTTCCTCCCCGGCAACGGCGCCAGAAAATTAGCTGATCCCTTTGATGGCGCCCAGTAAATTAGCTGCTGCGTGTGGTTAACGTGGGAGCAGACTGTCCTTGTGCGTGGTGGAAAACCAGCCCGTTGGGAACCCCAAGAGGAAGGTATGATGAGTATAGCAGCTAGTTTTCCCTCAGTTAAGAAACCAAGGTTTAATATCGATAAGGAGAGGAGAGACAAACGTCTGAAGGTGATGCGGAACCTGCACACACACAACCAAGTACTTTGTTCCCAACTTGCGATGAGGTTGTCAATCTCACCGGTTTGCTTGAAACAAAGATTATGAGCGTATCGAGTGGAAAACAATATAGTATGCGAGTAAAGTAAACAGTACGAGTAAAGTAAACAGGTGATAGCAATATGATGGAAATAGGACCGGGATCCACAGTTCACTAGTGGTGTCTCTCCATAGGATAAATAACACATGCTGGGTAAACAAATTACAGTTGGGCAATTGATAGAATAAAGATAAACGTGATATGTCAAGAAGATCACTATGAGATTTACTCTGGGCATTACAACAAAATACATAGACCGCCATCCAACTGCATCTATGACTAATAATCCACTTGTGGCGAATCAATCCGAGAACTCCACAAGTATTAAGTTGCGAACAACAGATAATTGCATTAAGCAAAGTGTGTAATGTAAACAAAGCATATGCCCTTGAGCATATGAATGTTGTTTTCTCCCTAGTAGCAACAGCATATCTACAACCTTAGAGGTTTCTGTCACTCCCCCAGATTAAATAGAGGCATGAACCCACTATCGAGCATAAATACCCCCTCTTGGAGTCACTAGCAACTACTCGGCCAAGATAGCTACTAACAACGGAGAGCATGCAAGATCATAAACAACATAGAGATAACAAAAGATAATATTCAGTACAGCAACTTAATCATAAACACCAATATTCATCGGATCCCAACAAACCAAACATGTAGAATTACATAATGGTGATCTCAATCATGTAGGGCAGCTCATGAGATCTAAACATGAAGCACATGGTGGAGAAGACAACCATCTAGCTACTGCTATGGACCCATAGTCCAAGGTAGACTACTCACTCATCGCTCCGGAGGCAAGCATGGCGATGAAGGAGACCTCCGGTGGTGATTCCCCTCTCCGGTAGGGTGCCGGGAAGAGCTTCTGGACCCTCCCAATCTTCGGGTCGACGGTGGCGGCGGATCGCGATGTGTTCTGGAAATCTGATTGGGTACTTAGGTTTTTTCCGTCGGGGGGTCTTTATAGGCGAAGGGGTGATGTCAGAGGAGGAGCCAGGCGCCCTCACGTGGGGCCCGCGCGGCCAGGGGCCTGGCCGCGCCACCCCTGCGTGTGGGGCCCTGGTGGCCCACCTCCTACTCCTCTTCGGATCTCTCGAAGCTTCCGGGTAAAATAAGACTTCAGGAACTTGTTTCGTCCAATTCCGAGAATATTTCCTGTGTATCACTTCTGAAACACAAAAACAGCAGAAAACAGGGAACTGACACTGTGGCAACTTGTTAATAGGTTAGTTCCGGAAAATGCATAAAAGTGCCACAAAGTGTAACGAAACAATAGGCAAATGGTGTAAAAACAAGCATGGAGCATCAAAAATTATAGATACGTTGGAGACGTATCAGCGTTTTTTATGCATTTTCTGGGACTAACCTATTAACAAGATGCCACAGTGCCAGTTCCCTGTTTTCTGCTATTTTTGTGTTTCAGAAAAGTTACACAGGAAATATTCTCGGAATTGGATAAAACAAAAGCCGAACCTTCTATTATTTAACGAAGCTTCCAGAAGTCCGAAGAGGAGACGGAGGGGGGCCACAGGGCGGCCACACCACCAGGGGGCGCGGCCTGCCCCTGGCCTGCGCCCACCTGTGGTGAGGGCCCCCTGGCCCACCTCTAGCACCGCCCCTTCGCCTATAAAGACCCCTCGATAGAAAAAACCTAAACACCCGATCAATTTTCCAGAAACACATCGTGATTCGCCGTCGTCGTCAACCAGAGATCGAGAGGGTCCAGAAGCTCTTCCCGGCACCATGCCAAAGAGGGGAATCGCCACCGGAGGTCTTCTTTATCGCCATGCTTGCCTCCGGCGCGATGAGTGAGTAGTCTACCTTGGACTATGGGTCCATAACAGTAGCTAGATGGTTGTCTTCTCCACCATGTCCTTCATGTTTAGATCTCGTGAGCTGCCTTACATGATCGAGATCATCTTTATGTAATTCTGCATGTTGTGTTTGTTGGGATCCGATGAATATTGGTGTTATGTTAAGTTGATGTGCTGAATATTACCTTATGTTATCTCTATGTTGTTTATGATATTGCATGCTCTCCGTTGTTAGTAGCTATCTTGGCCAAGTAGATACTAGTGACTCCAAGAGGGGGTATTTATGCTCGATAGTTGGGTTTATGCCTCTATTTAATCTGGGGGAGTGACAGAAACCTCTAAGGTTGTAGATGTGCTGTTGCCACTAGGGAGAAAGCAACATTCTTGTGTCTAAGGACATTCATTTTGTTTACATTACACACTTTGCTTAATGCAGTTATCTGTTGTTCGCAACTTAATACTCGTGGGGTGTTCAGACGATATCCTCGTGGGTGGATTATTAGTCATAGATGCAGTTGGATGGTGGTCTATGTATTTTGTTGTAATGCCTAGAGTAAATCTCATAGTGATCCTCGTAACATATGCACGTTATCTTTATTCTATCAATTGCCCAACTGTAATTTGTTTACCCAGCATGTTGTTATTTATCTTATGGAGAGACACCACTAGTGAACTGTGGACCCCGGTCCAATTTCCTTTACATTGCTACATCGTTTTACTATTACTCGCACTGTTTACTTTCTCGCATATTAGTACTATTTTCCACTCGATACGCTCATACCTTTGTTTACAGCAAACCGGTGAGATTGACAACCTCATCGTAAGTTGGGATCAAAGTTCTTGGTTGTGTTGTGTGCAGGTTCCACGTTGCTACTAGTTGAAGATGCACCAACAAGAATCATAAACGGTGCCCTTGCTGGAGTGTCACGAAGCTAGCAAGCATCACCTTCTGGAGTTTGGCTTTTTCCTACTGGATCGACAAACCTCGGTTTCTTATTGAGGGAAAGACTTGCTACTGTTCTCATCATACCTTCCTCTTGGGGTTCCCAACTGGGTGGTTATCCTGCCCGCATCAGGCCACTGCTGAGAAGTCTGCTAAGTTAGCAGCAGCCAAGGCGAAGAAAGCAGAGAAGGCACTTGGTGATGCTGATCAGGGGCGTGTTCAAAGAGAGCAAGCCATAACCAAACGCTTCAATCAAATTTTGGCTCTTGCTGGTGGTGAGTACTGTGCTATTCTCTTTTTTTCTATTTGCTCATTCTTCAACTTGCTGGTGTGTGCTCATTATCCCTTGTCTCCGTCTTTTGTGTTTCCGCAGAGAAAATTGGAGTATCTTTGGCGCCGTTACAGCCGAATGATGAAGATCCTCTGATGGCTGCGATGAATTTGCTAGAGTCAAACTGGATATCGGTCCAGGAAATTCTCGAGCTGACTCGCCGCGTGCTAACGCGGATGTTTGTCGGGTTGTGGCTGAAGAAAAGGGCGGATATGCCAGCTAATGACCTCAAGAAGCTTGCCGCAACCTTCGACACCGTCAAAGATCCTATTCTGGTGATGAAGAGCCATTCTATAAAGCGAGGTGTCAAAGGGTTCATTGCACTTGCTCAATCGCACGACGAGGAGGTCGATTGGTAGAAGGTTAGCTCTTCTCGTGGTCGACCTCTTTTGGAGCTGCTTGTTTTCTTTGAGAAGGCGAAGAAGTATGCTCCAGGCATCGTGTCGATTATCACTCCATCAGCGGTTTCTTCGACTTTTATGCCGGCCTCTTTGACTCATGCGACAAGTGCGTCAATGCCTCTGCCAAGTGCTGGTGCTGCCTCTTCCGCGCCTTCTACCACCATGGAGCCTGCTGCTGAGGTGGCGTAGATTTAGTCTTTCCTTGTAGTCTTCTTTTCTTTTGATGTAGCGAACTCATTCATATTTTGCCTGACAGTCAGTTAGGGAACTTTGTACTTTTTGTAAATACTTCGCCTTTATGAAATGTTGTGTTTGATTGCGTTTCTGAATTGTTTCCTCTTGTCTTTTTGCCTTCCAGCGTGAGTGTACTGGTGGATCGATGGATCGTGGTTGTGGGTCGCCTCCTGCCGATGTGTTTCACTCTTTGATTCCTTCTACTCCTCGTTCTCCTTGCCGATGCGTTGAGTACTTGTCGAGGATTTTGGACCTCGAAGGTCGTTTGTCTCTGATGAAGCGTCAGGCAAAAACTGCTATGGACCAGGCCAGCAAATCTTTTGGCCTGATGAAGCAGGTATTCGTTCTTGAGGATAAGGTATCAGGTTTGGTGGCCCAAGTTACGCATTTGAACGAGTGTGATTCTTTCCTCATTGATTTTTTCAAATCAGCTTGTGAGCAGCTGAAGTGTAACTTTCCTGCACACCTGCTCGGATTTCTTGCTCCTACCTTTGTCTTTTGTATTTTGATGAGTTTGCGCCTTCTAGGTACTTGCTTACATCCTGCTGATGAAAACCGTCGAGTTGCCGAGTGAATCACAGCTTTGGAGAAGGTATCGAAAGATGCGTCTTCTTTGTGGGCTGACCCGCGGCGCCGCAGTGTTGTTGTTCTCCTGCAGGATTGTGCTCAGCACATTGGGGAGGCTGTGGATGGTTGTCAAAGATCTTTGATGACCATGTACTCCGTTATGCTTCCCCGCAATCCTCCACCGAGAAGCTTTAAGCAGCTACTCGATGTTTTCAGAACTAGCCAGCAAATTCATCGGCTTATCGAGCTCAACTTAGTGGTTGGTGCTAATTTTGCTCTTGGATGGATACGCAAGTGGCATCCAAGGCTGAATTATAGTTCCATGTTGCTAAGTTTTCCTCAAGGGGGCGTGAGGCTGCAAGTCCATATGGATGCTACGCTTCAACCGGTGCAGAGGATCATAGCTAGATTGCTTCAAGAGGATGCCGCATTTTTCCGCGAGCACCATTACTTAAACCCCCTAGGAGTAGATGATTCTGCTCAACCAATGTTGTAATCCTTGTATTGTATATATGCTTTGTATGTAAAACGCGAGAGTTTCCGTTTCTGGGTTCTTTTGCCAGACGTTTTTTGTTCTCAAGGCGTTTTTTTTTGCGTTTGGTGCGTTTGCCGCAATTTCGTTTGAGATATTGAAGACACGTAAACACGAATAGGAGGAACTTTGTCTTTATTTATACTTGTAATGTAAGATACATGTGGTGTCCCAAGATATCCATCCAGTGACCCGTGTTCTGGATCTAGAGGGCGTTGCCCTAGGATAGCTTGTGGCTTTAATAGCCTTGTTTTTCTACTCTACTTTTGCGTACTTGCCGCCTATGTTGCCGAAGTCTTCTCCCTGTCTCCTGTGGCTTCTCCTGGATCTGACGGCTGTACCCGTAGTTTCTTCACTTTTGGCTCTGCTGGATGTCCTTCGAGTTGTTGTGCAGCTCCTGTAGTCGCGCTTTTTGCCTTGTCTTTGGGTTCTCCGTAGTTGGCCATCATGCCAAAATTTTGGGCCATCTTGTGGAATTCCTTGTCGCATAAATCCGATAGTTTGAAGCTTCCTTTTACCGTGATAATTCCGTTGGGTCCTGGCATCTTGAGTACCAGGTATGTATAGTGAGGAACTGCCATGAATCGCGAAAATGCGGGTCGCCCGAGGATCGCGTGATATTGTGATGGCCAGTCCATGACTTTGAAGTCGAGCTTCTCTCTTCTATAGTTTTGGCGATTTCCGAAGCAAACGTTGAGTGCTATTCGACCTAATGGATAGTTAGCACTCCCTGGGACGATTCCGTGGAAGGAACAGTCTGTTAGTTTCAGGAACTCTAATGATATGTGCATTGCTCGGAGAGTTTTTGTGTATATAAGATTTATTCCACTTCCTGCATCCATGAATACTCTATCGACGTCATATGTCCCAATTTGAGCTTTGAGTACCAGAGGCATGTTTCCCGACCGAGATACCGTTATGGGGTGATCGTCCCTGTTGAATTCTATGGGTTGTTCTGACCAGTGCAGATATTCTGTTGTTGCTGGAGGCGATGTTACTGCTAGGTTAACTTGGCGAGTTATGCTCTTTTCCTCTTTGTTCGATTTTGGTACTGGTTGTATCATTGCTGTGATGTGCCCTTTGGATGGGACATATCCTCCATCATTTGTTGTGTCCCTGATTTGGGTGTTCTTGACCTTGAGAGGCTCCATTGTTTACTTGTTGATCTTTTGTGGGTGCGTTGTTGGTGTTCCCGTCGTATCCTTGTCTCTTTGCTTCGGCTTGTTTGCTTATTGCTGCCTCCTGGAGTTTCAAGAACATTGTGCAATCTTTCATTGCGTGTCTGGAGACTCATTTTCCATCGACGAACGCGGAGTGTATATGACATGGTCCGTTTAGCATATCCTCTGGTGATGGGTTGTATTCTCTAGGTTCTCTTGTCTGAAACCTTTTGCTGTAATCTTCTCTTCCGTTGTTGCGGTATCCCGGATTTCTACGGTCATTTCCTTGATAAGTACAATCTTTGTATCCCGCAACTACTTGGCTGTGGGAGCCGTGGTTGTCGTAATTGTGGGATCTCCTCCTTTGGCCACCGTATCTGTTTCCTCTGTCGTCTTCTGGTGATCGCGTTTGTTTGTTGTTGCACGCGTCTTTGCCATCTGCAAATTTGTTTGCTATGTCCATTAAATTGGACACTGTCTTTGGCTTGATTCTGCCTATTTCTTTGACTAGGTCTCCTCGCCGTAACCCAAGCGTGAAAGCGTCTATTGCTCTTTCGTCTGAAACTTCGACTGCGGAATTTTTGATAATGCTCCACCTTTGGATATACGACCTTAGTGTCTCATTACTTTGCTGTACGCAGGCTTTGACTTCCTCTATCTATGCCAGCTGCTTGTATGTCGACTTGAAGTTACTCGTGAACTATTTCGTGAGTTCCTCCCAATTTCCAATTGTTCCTTTTTCTAACTTGCTTAACCATGACCTTGCTGCGCCGGTGAGGTGTAGTTGCAAGCTTTGCATTGTTGTTTCCTTTGTTCCTCCCAATATTTTCACTGCCTGTAGGTAATCCGAGAGCCATGACTGGGGTTCCTGAGATCCATCGTATTTTTGTTGATCATGAGGTAATTTAAAACCCTTGGGTACTAGCGTGGTGCGAACCCTGTGAGTAAAGCACGATGCCCCCATCTCTTTTTCGTCGTCTTCGTAGTCATATGCTTTGGTGGGGGTCCTAGATCTTCGGGTTCCTCCATGCTTTGGACTTTTGTGTCGCCTTGGTGATGGTGTTCTAGATTGTCGGTTGCCGCTTCTATGCCGAGGACTATTGTGATGGCGTGGTGACCTTGATTTATGCGTTCCTTTGTTGCGATGTGCCTCCTCTTCTTTTGCTGTCAATTTATTGCCTACCATCCTTAGGCCTTGCAGTGTTGCTCGCTGCATATGTTCTCTTGGGTCTCCTGGGCTTGGCTGTGTTGTGTATAGATATGTTTGTGCTGCCACGAGCGCTACTTCTGGCGTCTTTGGTATGATGTTGCCTTGCTTGTCGACCGATAGGAAGGACGAGTCGAGATTTTTGGAAAGGCTTTGCCTTTCGGAGTGCTCGAGGTTTTCAAACCTTGATCCATGTCGATGATGCCTTCTGCTATTGGTGTATGATGTGTCGCTGCGCGCTTTATGATAAGTTGCACTTGCTGCAATGGCTGAATCTCTTCTCTTCTGTATTTCAATTCTCTCCTTTGCTAATTGCTTTGACTACTGTCCTAAGGCATAGTGATACCCTAACAGCATATTCTTGCTTGCATCTGCTGGTATTGGCGAGCCGTGTTGCACGGCTGTTTTGATTATCCTCCACTCTTCGACTGATAGTCGAATTTTCTCCCTACTTGCAAGGGAATCTGCAATTTCTCCTTCTGCTAAGTGATTTGCTCCTCTATTTATGTTTGCTGGGTTGAGCACTGGATTGTTGTTTTCATCGAATTCTTCTGAGTTATCTCCTACAATGGCGAGTACTTGATACCGATTATCGAACTTGCTGTTGAAGCTTGAGAAGATTGAGTCATCATCCTCATGAAGCTCGAGTCCTGTCTCCTAGGTGTCTGTTGACTTGTCTGAAGCATCACCATGGCAGATCATGAGGTCTTCGAGTTGATCTCCTAAGTCGAAACTTCCCATGTTTTCGTCGACTTCTGCGATTTTTCCTTCTGCGATTTCTGTTGTTGCGAAACTGACCAGCGAATTTGCTTCGCTGGAAGATCCCACTGATGATTCTGACATTGCAGCTGTCTTTGCTTCGCTTACCGACGGATCCGGCAAAACCGGATCTGAAAGGCGAATCGAACCTAAAGATCCGACGCGAAAGTTTAGGCTTCCGATCGTCAGGTCCATATCTTGATTCATGCTCTCGAATATTGGAGTGAATTTTGACAGGTGAGGCTGAAAATCGATGGTTCCGAAGGATATCTGGTTTTCATCGACTTCTGAATTGCTGTTGGCTAAAAGTGAAAAAGCCGTCGAATTCATGATTCCGACACCCAGAGTCCCCACGGTCGGCGCCAATTGACGAGGGTTAACTCGACAAATGTCCAATATGAAGGACTTAGGATCGGGGGAGCAGGGCGTCAGATGAACTCGAAGGTAAAATTAGTCTAACAAGGTGTGTATCGAAAGTAAACATAGTGGTGAACTTGGCTTGCTTTCAATCTGTCCCTCACCGTCCTCTCCTGGCCCCTATATATAGGTGGCCAGGTCTCAAGGAACGGGAGGGGTCCGATACATATTACAACACCAGCATATGACATGAACTCGTATTTCTAGGATTACACTTGGGCCTAGCTTAACGGGCCTGAGGGGTACTCAAGTAACGGGCTCTATTATCTATACCCTTGTCACCCAGATTACTAGAGGCATGAACCCAACTATCGAGCATAAATACTCCCTCTTGGAGTCACTAGCATCTACTCAACCAAGATATCTACTAGCAACGGAGAGCATGCAAGATCATAAACAACATAGAGATAACATAAAGATATATATTCAGCACATCAACTTGACATAGTACCAATACTCATTATATCCCAACAAACACAACATGTATGATTACACAAAGATGATCTTGATCATGTAGGGCAGCTCACAAGATCTAAACATGAAGCACATGGTGGAGGAGGCAATCATCTAGCTACTGCTATGGACCCGTAGTCCAAGGTAGACTACTCACACATCACTCCAGAGGCGACCATGGTGGTGGAGAAGGCCTCCGACAGGGATTCCCCTCTCCGGCAGGGTGCCAGGAAGAGCTCCTGGATCCTCCCGATATCGCTTCGACGACGGCGGCGGCTTGCAGCATGTTTTGAGGAAAAGCGATCCGTCCTTTAGGTTTTTCCTATCGAGAGGATTTTATAGGCGAAAGGGCAGCGTCAGGAGGTGGGCCACCTGGCCTCACCATGTGGTGGCGCGACCAGGGGTTGGGCCACGCCACCCTATGGTGAGCCTAGCCCCTGGCCCCCTCCGTCTCATCTTCGGTCTTCGCGAAGCTTCGGTAAAAATAGGAAGTTTGGCTTTTTTTCGTCCAATTCCGAGAATATTTCCTGTGTAACTTTTCTGAAACACAAAAACAGCAGAAAACAGGGAACTGGCACTGTGGCATCTTGTTAATAGGTTAGTTCCAGAAAATGCATAAAAACGCCACGAAGTGTAACAAAACATAAAGCAAATGGTGTATAAACAAGCATGGAGCATCAAAAATTATAGATACGTTTGAGACGTATCAATCGTCGAAGTACAAGTTTGTCTACAGAGTGAGTCCCTAACTCTCTAATTTCCGTAATGGCAGCCTTGTCATCACAATGAATGTGGATAGGGTCATGCACTCCAGGGAGCACTCCAAGCTCAAGGACGAACTTCTGTAGCCAAATAGCTTCATTTGCCACATCAGTAGTGGCAATGTACTCCGACTCTATTGTAGACTTAGCTTTCAGCGAGTGCTTGCAGCTTCTCCAACTCACCTCACCTCCATTCACCAAGAATACATATCCTGTCTGAGATTTCTCGTCATCTAAGTCAGCTTTGTAGTTTGTGCTAACATAACCTTTTACATCAAGCTATACATTGCTTCCTCCATAGACTAAGACCATGTCCTTTATTCTTCTAGGAACTTTAGAATATTCTTAACCGCAGTCCAATGACTCATACATGGGTTACTTTGATAGCGGCTCGTCAAGCTAAGAGCCAAAGCTACATCAGGTCTAGTACTTAGCATAGCATACATGATGGAGCCTATGGCTGAGGCATAGGGGATGCTTGACAACACACTCTTCTCCATTCCTGTTGCTGGGCTTTGAGTCACACTCAACGAAAATCTCTTGACAACTGGCAAATCTCCCTTCTTGGAATTTTCCATTCTGAACCTCTTCAGAACCTTATCAAGGTAAGTACTTTGAATCAATGCTAATAGGCACCTAGATCTATCTCTATAGATCTTAATGCCTAATATTTATGCAACTTCACCCATACCTTTCATTGAAAAGTTGTTGTTCAAGTATTCCTTCACACTGTTAAGCATTAGCACATCATTCCCTATCAGTAATATGCCATCCACATATAGTACCAGGAATGAAACTGAGCTTCCACTCATCTTCTTATAAATGCAGGACTCTTCGGTGTTATGGACAAATCCAAAACCTTTGATGACTTCATGAAAACAAAGATTCCAGCTCCGAGATGCTTGCTTTAGTCCATAGATGGACCTTTGAAGCTTGCATACCTTATTACCATCCATATGATCGACCAAACCCTTCGGTTGTACCATGTACAATTCCTCTTCAATGTTTCCATTGAGAAAGGAGATTTTGACGTCCATCTGCAATATTTTGTAATCGAAATAAGCAGCAATAGCTAATAAATTCCGAATTGACTTTAGCATCACTACGGGAGAGAATGTATCATTGTAGTCGACTCCTTGAATTTGTCAGAAACCTTTCGCGACAAGCCGAGCTTTGTAGACGGTTACATTACTATCTGCGTCAGTCTTTTTTTAAGATCCATTTATTCTCAATGGCCTTGCAGTCGCTGGGAATATCTACCAAGGTCCATACTTGGTTGTCATACATAGACCTTATTTTGGATTTCATGGCTTCTAGCCATTTCTCGGACTCAGGGCCTTCCATCGCTTCTGCGTAGGTAGCAGGTTCGTCTTGGTCAGTCAACATGACCGAGAGTACATGATTCCCAAACCACTCCGGAGTTTTACGGACTCGTGCAGACCTACATTCAGTTTGCTCAACAAGAATACCTTGAGTTTTATCAGGCGCCCTTCTTCCTATTCGATAGAGGGCACATTAGGAACTGCTTCTGGTGTGCTACTCTAATCTTCGAGTGAGCGGTCATTGGTGGTGCGGTGTTGATATAGGAGTTTTGTAGATGACCGCCCAGTTGGAAACCCCAAGAGAAGGTGTGATGAGAATAGCAACAAGTCTTCCCTCTGTATGAAACCAAGGTTTATCGAACCAGTAGGAGAAAGAACCAAACTTCCAAAGGTTGATGCTCGCTATCTTCACGACAGCTCCGGACAATTTGTATATGGCGCCTTGTCTAGTGCGTAGCTTTGCACCAGCAGCAACATGGAACCTGCACACAACACAACCAAGTACTTGTCCCAACTTACAGTGAGGTTGTCAATCTCACCGGTTTGCTGTAAATAAAGGATTAAGCGTATCGAGTGGTAAAAGATAGTAGTTTGCAAGAATGTAAATAAAACAAGTAAAAGGTAAACAATAATAGCAATATAAAAGAATGGACCGGGGTTGATACGGCCATTTTGCATCACTATTTTGTATCATAATTTACTGTTATTCATTGATATATTTCATATTTAGAGATGATACTTATGTTGTTTCCTCTGTTTTTACATGTTTGATGATCGTTGGAGGATTTGCTGCCGGAGTCAGGATTCTGCTGGAAAAGGGCCGTCAAGACACCATATTTCGGAAGATCAGGAAAATTCCAGAAAGATACAAGAAAATTATATTTTGCCAAAAGACTCAGGAAGCCAGAAGGAGGAGACGAGAGGAGCCAGGGGGTAGGCTCACACGTAGGGGGCGCGGCCTGGCCCCTGGCTGCGCCGGCCTACTGTGTGGCCACCCTGGCCCACTTCAGGTTTTGCCCCTTCGCGTACTTGATCATCCCTGAAAACCTAAGTCAGGGGTGCTCAGAGATAGACACCGCCGCCTCTGCGAGGCGGAAAACACCAGAGAGAGAAAAGCTCTCCGGCAGGCAGGAATCTGCTGGGGAAATTCCTTCCCGAAGAGGGGAGATCGTCGCCATCATCATTGCCATCGCACCGGACTTCATCAGGATCGTCATCACCATCATCTCCATCACCAGCACCTTCATCTTCACCATCACCACTTGATACGTCTCCAACGTATCTATAATTTTTGATGCTCCATGCTTGTTTTTACACCATTTGCCTACTGTTTCGTTACACTTCGTGGCACTTTTATGCATTTTCCGGAACTAACCTATTAACAAGTCGCCACAGTGCCAGTTCCCTGTTTTCTGCTGTTTTTGTGTTTCAGAAGTGATACACAGGAAATATTCTCGGAATTGGACGAAACAAGTTCCTGAAGTCTTATTTTTCTCGGAAGCTTCCAGAGATCCGAAGAGGAGTTGGAGAGGGGGCCACGAGGGCCTCACACACCAGGGCGGCGCGGCCAGGGGCCTGGCCGCACCCCCTATGTGTGAGAGCCCCTCGGGCCACCTCTGACGATGCCCCTTCGCCTATAAAGACCCCCCGACGGAAAAAACCTAAGTACCCGATCAATTTTCCAGAACACATCGCGATCCGCCGCTGCCGTCGACCCGAAGATCGGGAGGGTCCAGAAGCTCTTCCTGGCACCCTGCCGGAGAGGGGAATCACCACCGGAGGTCTTCTTCATCGCCATGCTTGCCTCCGGAGCGATGAGTGAGTAGTGTACCTTGGACTATGGGTCCATAGCAATAGCTAGATGCTTGTCTCCTCCACTATGTGCTTCATGTTTAGATCTCATGAGCTGCCCTACATGATTGAGATCACCGTTATGTAATTCTACATGTTTGGTTTGTTGGGATCCGATGAATATTGGTGTTATGATTGAGTTGCTATACTGAAATATATCTTTTGTTATCTCTATGTTGTTTATGATCTTGCATGCTCTCCGTTATTAGTAGCTATCTTGGCCGAGTAGTTGCTAGTGACTCCAAGAGGGGGTATTTATGCTCGATAGTGGGTTCATGCCTCTATTTAATCTGGGGGAGTGACAGAAACCTCTAAGGTTGTAGATGTGCTGTTGCTACTAGGGAGAAAACAACATTCATATGCTTGAGGGCATATGCTTTGTTTACATTACACACTTTGCTTAATGCAATTATCTGTTGTTCGCACCTTAATACTTGTGGAGTTCTTGGATCGATTCGCCACAAGTGGATTATTAGTCATAGATGCAGTTGGATGGCGGTCTATGTATTTTGTTGTAATGCCCAGAGTAAATCGCATAGTGATCTTCTTGACATATCACGTTATCTTTATTCTATCAATTGCCCAACTGTAATTTGTTTACCCAGCATGAGTTATTTATCTTATGGAGAGACACCACTAGTGAACTGTGGACCCCGGTCCTATTTCCATCATATTGCTATCACCCGTTTACTTTACTCGCACTGTTTACTTTACTCGCATACTTCTACTGTTTTCCACTCGATACGCTCATACCCTTTGTTTCAAGCAAACCGGTGAGATTGACAACCTCATCGCAAGTTGGGAACAAAGTACTTGGTTGTGTGTGTGTGCAGGTTCCACGTTGCAGCTAGCAAAGCAAAGCTTGGATGAGGCGCCATATATAAATTGTCCGAAGCTGTCGCTAAGCCAGTCCGCATCACCTTCATTCGTATTGTCTGCTCTTCTCCTGATCGACATATCTTGGTTTCTTAACTGAGAGAAAACTTGCTGCTATCTTCATCAAACCTTCTCTTGGGGTTTCGAACTGGCCGGTTATTTACATCATCAACTCGGTAGCATCAAGCTCTTTTTCTGGCGCCGTTGCCGGGGAAGAGTGGAAGACCTCTGCAAGGGGATTTTTTCGCACACACATCCTTTACTTTGTTTTAAGTTTTGCTTTACTTTATTTTTACTTGCATCGTTTTATATCAAAAACCCAAAAAAAATAGAATCCTTGGTAGTTGTTTTTACTTGTCTACTTTTAGTTTTGCTGAAATGGCTACTCCTAAAAACACCAAGTTGTGTGACTTCACTAGCACAAACAATAGTGATTTTATCTGCACTCCTATTGCACCACCTGCTCCTGCTGCAAACTTTTATGAGATTAAGCCTGCTTTGTTGAACCTTGTTATGAAATAGCAATTTTCTGGTGCTAGTACTGAAGATGCTGCAGCTCATCTCAACAATTTTGTTGAGCCATGTGAGATGCAGAAATATAAGGATGTACAAAGTGATATTATTAAGCTCAAGTTGTTTCCTTTTTCTTTGAGAGGAAAAGCTAAAGATTGGTTGCTGTCTTTGACTAAGAATAGTATTGATTCATGGGCTAAGTGTAAGGATGCTTTTATTGGTAGATACTATCCTCCTGCTAAGATTATATCTCTGTGTAGCAATATTATCAAGTTTACTCAGTTTGATAATGAACATGTTGCTCAAGCTTGGGAAAGAATGAAATCTATGATAAAGAATTGGCCCACTCATGGACTGACTACTTGGATGATTGTCCAAACTTTTTATGCAGTACCCGATCAATTTTCCAGAACACATCGCGATCCGCCGCTGCCGTCGACCCGAAGATCGGGAGGGTCCAGAAGCTCTTCCTGGCACCCTGTCGGAGAGGGGAATCGCCACCGGAGGTCTTCTTCATCGCCATGCTTGCCTCCGGAGCGATGAGTGAGTAGTCTACCTTGGACTATGGGTCCATAGCAGTAGCTAGATGGTTGTCTCCTCCACTATGTGCTTCATGTTTAGATCTCATGAGCTGCCCTACATGATTGAGATCACCGTTATGTAATTCTACATGTTTGGTTTGTTAGGATCCGATGAATATTAGGGTTATGATTGAGTTGCTATACTGAAATATATCTTTTGTTATCTCTATGTTTTTTATGATCTTGCATGCTCTCCGTTGTTAGTAGCTATCTTGGCCGAGTAGTTGCTAGTGACTCCAAGAGGGGGTATTTATGCTCGATAGTGGGTTCATGCCTCTATTTAATCTGGGGGAGTGACAGAAACCTCTAAGGTTGTAGATGTGTTGTTGCTACTAGGGAAAAAACAACATTCATATGCTCGAGGGCATATGCTTTGTTTACATTACACACTTTGCTTAATGCAATTATCTGTTGTTCGCAACTTAATACTTGTGGAGTTCTCGGATCGATTCGCCACAAGTGGATTATTAGTCATAGATGCAGTTGGATGGCGGTCTATGTATTTTGTTGTAATGCCCAGAGTAAATCGCATAGTGATCTTCTTGACATATCACGTTATCTTTATTCTATCAATTGCCCAACTATAATTTGTTTACCCAGCATGTGTTATTTATATTATGGAGAGACACCACTAGTGAACTGTGGACCCCGGTCCTATTTCCATCATATTGCTATCACCCGTTTACTTTACTCGCACTATTTACTTTACTCGCACTATTTACTTTACTCGCATACTTCTACTATTTTCCACTCGATACGCTCATACCCTTTGTTTCAAGCAAACCGGTGAGATTGACAACCTCATCGCAAGTTGGGAACAAAGTACTTGGTTGTGTGTGTGCAGGTTCCACGTTGCAGCTAGCAAAGCAAAGCTTGGACGAGGCGCCATATATAAATTGTCCGAAGCTCTCGCTAAGCCAGTCTGCATCACCTTCAGTCGTATTGTCTGCTCTTCTCCTGATCGACATACCTTGGTTTCTTAACTGAGGGAAAACTTGTTGCTATCTTCATCAAACCTTCTCTTGGGGTTTCCAACTGGCCGGTTATTTACTTCATCAACTCGGTAGCATCACCACTCCACCCCGCTGTAACATCTTGAGTTGAATCTTGTTAAATTCATAGGGGAAACTTTCCCGGTGTTGATTACTCTTGTGGTTGATGCTATTGAGTGGAACCGTTGAATTAAGGTTTATGTTCAGATTGTTATTTACCATTATTTCATCCCTGATCATGATCCATATGATGTCTTGTGAGTAGTTCGTTTAGTTCTTGAGGACATGGGAGAAGTCAAGTTGTTAGTAGTGGAATTATGTTGAGTAATATTTAATGGTTTGATATTTATATGTTGTGGTGCTATTTCACTAGTGGTGTCATGTGAACGTCGACTACATGATACTTCACCATTTATGGGCCTAGTGAGATGCATTGTGTATTTGGCTACCAATTGTGGGGTTGCTGGAGTGACAGAAACCTAAACCTCCGTGGGAAACCATTGCACCAGGGAGCGTAGGATCTTAGAGTTTAAGGCTGTGGTTAGATTTATCTTAATTACTTTCTTGTATTTGCGGATGCTTGCAAGGGGTATAATCACAAGTGTGTATTTATCCTAGTAAGGGTAGTGCGCTAGCACAGGTTCACCCCCATAACACTTATCAAACCAGTAAAGATTATTTAGCGGCATGAAGCGAAAGCACTTGACAGAAACTCCCGTGTGTCCTCGAGAATGTTTGGTCATCATAAGTTACACAACCGGCTTGTCCTTTGCTCTAGAAAGGATTGGGCCACTTGTAGCAATTATTATCATCGGTATAGGCATCCCCTTGGCTTGTTCCAAGCTTGGGGGAGTGCCGCGGTATCACATCATTATCTTTCACTCATTTACTTTTCAAGCAGAGTCATATCATGAATAGAGAAATTATCCTATAGAATAGTTTGCAGTTTGGAAGTATCCTCCCTAGTTGGTTATCTATGTATCCCTTTGTGTGAGTTGAGGTAATGGAATATTAATGAGAAGTTTTATCGTTTACCTTCTTCACACCTTATTTTAGTTTGCAATATCTTTTATATATGATTAGTTTTGTTGATTAGTATTGGTATCACTTTGGAAGCATGAGTAAATTTAGTTGGTTTTGGCAAACTTAGCTTGGTCAAGTGGCAACATTATCTTAAAGTTTGAAAAAGAAAGAAGTACTAGTAGATGCATCATGGTAGTTCTCCTCCATGATTGACTTAAGCATTAGTATTCTCAAAGTTAAAATCGTTGTACTTTCAAGGAAGGTTGCATGATTGTTCCTATTATATGTATGTATGTTTGTTTCATGCAACTCTTATGTTTGCTACCCAGCCTTGCTAGCCAAAAACCTGTACTGAGAGGGAATACTTCTCGTGCATCCAATCCCCAAAAACCAAAGTTACTTCCAAAGAGTCCACTATAAATTCCTATGCATGGTATTTCAAGCCATTCCAAGTAAATTTTCATGTGCTACCTTTCAAAAACCTTCAAATACTTCTCACTTGTGCCACTGTTTTTAGCTCATGAGGACGTAGTGGATGGGTTTGTTATCTTCCATACTAAATTAAGTACCCTTCAACTAGGCAGCTTCATCTGCTCATCATTAATTTGCAAGGGAGCTGGTCAGACCATTATAATCTAAAAAGAAAGAAAAGAGCACTCCTCCAAGGTATGTGAAAGTTGGTGGGCACCCGATGGAATCGGTTAGCCATGGTTTGAGAAAGGAAAAATGGTGGGGAGGAGTGCAAAGCAATAAATAAAGCACAAATGTGCCAATTAATCAAACATCTCGGAACCGCTCTCACTTGTTTAGTATGGAAGATATCAAGAACTCGGTTGCTAGTCGTTGATAAAAGCAACCACCTGTCAAAACAACTTTTACCTCTCTTTTACAAATAAAAATCTCTAGCACATGTTTAATCTTTGCTTCCCTCTGCGAAGGGTCTATCTTTTACTTTTATGTTGAGTCGACCTATTTCCTTCTATCTCAAGCAAGCATTTGAGTTGTTATGTTTCACTCATCCATATGTTGATTCGTTTAATCATGTTTACTATCTTCCTTGTTTAGCATAATGCTTTTATCCGAAAGAATATATCTTTGAAAAGTTTTCTATGATTACAAAGAGTTTGTTTCAGCGAGCATATGGTTTCTGCTATATTAGCTCTGTTATAAAAGGCTCCGTTTGAAAAAAGTGTATTTTGTTCAACGTTCTCTGACCAAGAACTAAGGTTTGCCATCACCAATTATAATTTACTTTGTGCACCTTTATATGTGATTCCCTCTTACTCATTGCAAGTCTATATCATATATAGGGAAATTCCTGTCTATTATATTGTGTGCCTTAGTGAATGTGATGCTTCTTGTCCATATGCTTTATTATCGACACTTCACTCTGTAAACCTGTGGTCATGTTTACCGAGTTCAGTTTTCGCTTGGGGACAAGCAAGGTCTAAGCTTGGGGGGGTTTGATACGGCCATTTTGCATCACTATTTTGTATCATAATTTACTGTTATTCATTGATATATTTCATATTTAGAGATGAAACTTATGTTGTTTCCTCTGTTTTTACATGTTTGATGATCGTTGGAGGATTTGCTGCCGGAGTCAGGATTCTGCTGGAAAAGGACCGTCAAGACACCATATTTCGAAAGATCAGGAAAATTTCAGAAAAATACCAGAAAATTATATTTTGCCAAAAGACTCAGGAAGCCAGAAGGAGGAGGCGAGAGGAGCCAGGGGGTAGGCTCACACGTAGGGGGCACGGCCTGGCCCCTGGCCACGCCGGCCTACTGTGTGGCCACCCTGGCCCACTTCAGGTTTCGCCCCTTCGCGTACTTGATCGTCCCAAAAAAACCTAAGTCAGGGGGGCTCAGAGATAGACACCGCCGCCTCTGCGAGGCGGAAAACACCAGAGAGAGAAAAGCTCTTCGGCAGGCAGGAATCTGTCAGGGAAATTCCTTCCCGGAGAGGGGAGATCGTCGCCATCGTCATCGCCATCGCACCGGACTTCATCAGGATCATCATCACCATCATCTCCATCACCAGCACCTTCATCTTCACCATCACCACTCCATCCCGCTGTAACATCTTGAGTTGAATCTTGTTAAATTCATAGGGGAAACTTTCCCGGTGTTGATTACTCTTGTGGTTGATGCTATTGAGTGGAACCATTGAATTAAGGTTTATGTTCAGATTGTTATTTACCATTATTTCACCTCTAATCATGATCCATATGATGTCTTGTGAGTAGTTCGTTTAGTTCTTGAGGACATGGGAGAAGTCAAGTTGTTAGTAGTGGAATTATGTTGAGTAATATTTAATGGTTTGATATTTATATGTTGTGGTGCTATTTCACTAGTGGTGTCATGTGAACGTCGACTACATGATACTTCACCATTTATGGGCCTAGTGAGATGCATTGTGTATTTGGCTACCAATTGTGGGGTTGCTGGAGTGACAGAAACCTAAACCTCCGTTGGGAAACCATTGCACCAGGGAGCGTAGGATCTTAGAGTTTAAGGCTGTGGTTAGATTTATCTTAATTACTTTCTTGTATTTGCGGATGCTTGCAAGGGGTATAATCACAAGTGTGTATTTATCCTAGTAAGGGTAGTGCGCTAGCACAGGTTCACCCCCATAACACTTATCAAACCAGTAAAGATTATTTAGCGGCATGAAGCGAAAGCACTTGACAGAAACTCCCGTGTGTCCTCGAGAACGTTTGGTCATCATAAGTTACACAACCGGCTTGTCCTTTGCTCTAGAAAGGATTGGGCCACTTGCAGAAAGTATTGTTATTGTCTTTTATTTACTTGTACTTTATTTACTTGCATTACCAAATACCCCTGAAAACCCGTTTGCTAGTTTTTACAGTGAATCCTTGATCAAAACCACTCATCAACACCTTCTGCTCCTCGTTGGGTTCGACACTCTTATTTATCAAAAGTACTACGATACACCCCCTATACTTGTGGGTCATCAAGACTATTTTCTGGCGCCGTTGCCGGGGAGTGTAGCGCTATTGAAGAGTGGAATTGGTAAAGGTAACCATCGCTGTGAGTATTGTTTTTATTTCTGTCTTTTACTTTTATTTTATTTAGCTATGGAGAGTTCTCCATTTGGTTTCCTATTTGGGAACACTACTACTACTGTTGTGGATGTAGAACAACCACCACCTGCTCAAGTGGATCCTTTTAAAATACCTACGAGAATTGTTGAACGTGTTATAGATAACTGCTATTTGGGAGATGCAACTGTTCATCCAGGCGATCATTTACTCTTTATACATGAATTATGCGAGTTATTCAAGTGTGCAGGTATTACACCCAGCCAGGTTAAGAGGAAGCTATTCTCTATATCACTGAAGGGCAGAGCCGAGGAGTGGTTTAGGCTTCTTAAGGATCGTTCATCGATTACTTGGGAGGAAATTGTGCCTCTCTTTTATTCCAAGTTTTATCCTCCAAGTGAAATTCATAAAGATCGCAATCGAATATATAACTTTTGGCCTCATGATGGAGAGAGTATTGCCCAAGCGTGGGGGAGATTGAAGTTATTAATGCTCAAATGTCCCATTCATGAGCTCCCCAACAATATTGTTATTGATAACCTTTATGCGAGGCTTGCTCTTCATGATAAGGATTTATTGGATGCTTCTTGCTTTGGATCATTTACTCATATGAAAGAAGAAGCTAAATGGGATCTTCTCGACCGTATTCAAGAAAATGCTGAAGGATGGGAGAACGACAAAGGTAGAAAGTCAGGTATAAATTATGATTATGAGTGCATTAAAGCTTTTATGGGAACCGATGACTTTCATAATGTTAGCACTGCTTATGGTATTGATTCTCAAATACTTGCTAACTATTTTAAGGCCTTTGCCTCGTATCTTGATGTTCCAAAGAAAGATTGGAACAAATATCATGCACCTTATAAAGATTCTATTAGTCATATTCCTGCTACAGCTACTGAAGTTTGTACTGTTGATAGCATTGTGCCTGAACCTTATTTTGAGAAGACACCTTTCCCTGCTAAGGTAAAAGAGTATTCTACTTTGGTAAGAGTGTCTAATAAAAGTACTAAGAAAGCTATAGAGCCTGATGAGAAAATTACTATTAAGTCTCCTGTAGCTATATTGAAGGACCTTGTTACTAAAGATGTAGGGGATGAATATATTCTCTTTTGTGAAGATGCTTCTAACATTATCTCACATCCTAAAAGGCATAGGAAAACAAGTGTTCCTGTTATTTCTGTCAGGATTGGCGATCATTGCTATTATGGTTTATGTGACATTGGTGCTAGTGCAAGTGCCATTCCCTTAGAGCTTTACAAAGAAATTATGCATGAGATTGGCGCTTGCCAACTTGAAGATATTGATGTGGTTGTTCAGCTTGCTAACAGAGAGACTGTTTGGCCTTTGGGTATTGTTCGAGATGTGGAAGTTCTCTGCGGTAAGACCAAATATCCCACTGATTTCCTAGTACTTGGTAAGGAGGCTAGTAAAACTTGTCCTATTATTTTTGGTAGACCCTTTTTGAATACTTGTGGCGCTGTGATAGACTATAAGAAGGAGAAAATTTTCACTAAATTTAATGGAGAGTCTTATGAGTTTAATTTTTCTAAGTTTTCTAAGACTTCTTATGAAAATGACATGCCTGATGAAAATTTTCGGGTTGAACAGCTTGCTTCTATTGCTCTTGCCCCTAATAATGCCTTACAACAATTCATGGAGGACCATGAAAAAGTGATGTTTACAGGAAGGAAAGAGAAGAGATTGACGATATTTTCCTTCATCAACAACCGTTGATCAAGCACAATTTACCTGTGGAGGATCTTGGTACCACTTTGCCGCCTAAGGAAGATCATGTTTTTGAATTAAAACCCTTGCCTGATAATCTTAAGTATGCTTATATAGATGATAAGAAAATATATCCTGTTATTATCAGTTCTAAACTTTTAGGAAAGGAAGAAGAAAGGTTATTGGAGATATTGAGGAAACACCGAGGAGCTATGGGATATACTCTTGATGATTTAAAGGGGATTTGTCCCACTTTATGTCAGCATGCTATTAACATGGAGGAAGACGCAAAGCCAATGGTTGAACATCTACGCCGCTTAATTCCCAAGATGAAGGATGTGGTAAGAAATGAGGTATTAAAGCTCCTTAATGCTGGTATTATTTATCCTATTGCTGATAGTAGATGGGTTAGTCCTGTTCATTGTGTTCCTAAGAAAGGAGGTATCACTGTTGTGCCTAATGAGAATAACGAGCTTATTCCTCAAAGGGTAGTAGTTGGTTATAGGATGTGCATTGATTATAGAAAGGTTAACAAAGTTACTAAGAAAGATTATTACCCTTTACCGTTCATAGATCAAATGTTAGAGATGCTATCTAAGAAAACTCATTTTTGTTTTCTTGATGGTTATTCTGGTTTCTCTCAAATTGCTGTTAGAAAGGAAGATCAAGAGAAAACCACTTTCACTTGTCCTTATGGAACTTATGCTTATAGACGTATGCCGTTTGGTTTGTGCAATGCTCCTGCTACCTTTCAAAGATGCATGTCTGCTATTTTTCATGGTTTTTGTGAAGAAATTGTGGAGGTTTTCATGGATGATTTTTCCGTCTATGGAACTTCTTTCGATAATTGTTTGCACAATCTTGATAAAGTTTTGCAGAGATGTGAAAAAACTAATCTTGTTCTGAATTGGGAGAAATGCCACTTTATGGTAAATGAAGGAATTGTTCTTGGACATAAAATTTCTGAAAGAGGTATTGAAGTTGACTGAGCAAAGGTTGAAGCAATTGAGAAAATGCCCTGTCCAAGGGATGTTAAAGGTATTCGTAGTGTTCTTGGTCATGCTGGTTTGTATAGGAGGTTTATTAAAGATTTCTCTAAGATTTCAAAGCCTCTTACTAATCTTCTTCAAAAAGATGTGCCATTTGTCTTTGATGATGATTGTAAGGAAGCTTTTAAAACTCTTAAGAAGGCTTTAACTACTGCTCCTATTGTTCAACCACCTAATTGGAATTTACCTTTTGAAATTATGTGTGATGCTAGTGATTTTGCTGTTGGTGCTGTGCTTGGACAGCGCGTAGATAAAAAGTTGAATGTTATTCATTATGCTAGTAAGACTCTTGATGCTGCTCGAAAGAATTATTCCACTACTGAAAAAGAGTTTCTTGCTGTTGTTTTTGCGTGTGATAAGTTTAGATCTTATATTGTTGATTCTAAAGTTACTATTCATAATGATCACGCTGCTATTAGATATCTTATGACTAGGAAAGATGCTAAGCCTAGGCTTATTAGATGGTGTTGCTTTTACAAGAGTTTGATTTGCATATTGTAGATAGAAAAGGTGCTGAAAATATTGTGGCTGACAATTTGTCTAGATTGGAAAACATTTCTTTTGATCCTATTCCTGTTAATGATAGTTTTCCAAATGAACAGTTGGCTGCAATAAACGTAACTTCACGAGACCTTCCTTGGTATGCTGATTATGCTAACTTTATTGTTTCCAAGTATTTGCCTCCAACATTTACAGCTCAGCAAAGAAGGAAATTCTTTTATGATTTGAGGCATTTTTTTTGGGATGACCCACACTTATATAAAGAAGGAGTTGATGGTATTATGAGAAGATGTGTTCCAGAATATGATAAACAAGAAATATTGAGGAAGTGCCATGGTAGCGCTTATGAGGACATCATGCTGGAGATAGAACCGCGCAAAAGGTTCTACAATCAGGTTTTTATTGGCCAACTCTCTTTAAAGATGCCAGAAGGTATGTATTATCTTGTGATGAATGTCAAAGAGTTGGTAATATTTCTAGACGTAATGAAATGCCTATGAGTTATACTCTTGTTATTGAACCATTTGATTGTTGGGGATTTGACTTTATGGGTCCTTTTCCTCCTTCAGAAGGTTATACTCATATACTTGTAGCCGTTGATTATGTTACCAAATGGGTAGAAGCCATACCTACAAAGAGTGCCGATGGTGAGACCTCGTTAAAAATGCTTAAAGATGTTATTTTTCCTAGGTTTGGTGTGCCTAGATATCTTATTACTGATGGAGGTTCTCATTTTATTCATGGAGGATTTAGAAAAACTCTTGCTAGATATGATGTTAATCATAGAATTGCTTCTGCTTATCATCCTCAAACTAGTGGGCAGGTAGAGCTTTCAAATAGAGAGATTAAGTCTATCTTGCAGAAGACTGTTAATAGATTTAGAAAAAACTAGGCTAGTAAGTTAAATGATGCTTTATGGGCTTATAGAACTGCTTATAAGAACCCCATGGGCATGTCTCCTTATAAGATGGTTTACGGAAAAGCGTGTCACTTGCCTTTAGAATTAGAACACAAAGCTTTTTGGGCAGTGAAAGAGCTTAATAGGGATTTTAAACTAGCCGGTAAGAAAAGGTTACTTGATTTGAGTTCCCTAGATGAGTGGAGAAACGAAGCGTATGAGAATGCCAGACTTTTCAAAGAGAAAGTCAAGCAATGGCATGATAAGAGAATTCTTAAGAGAGAGTTTCATGTTGGTGAGAAAGTTTTATTGTATAGATCTCGTCTAAGATTTTTTGCAGGAAAATTACTCTCAAAATGGGAAGGACCATTTGTTATTGTAGAGGTGTATCGCTCAGGTGCGATAAAGATTGCTTCATTGAAAGATGACACTACACAAGTGGTGAATGGACAAATACTCAAGCATTACATTGCTGGAGATTCTTGATGACCCACAAGTATAGGGGGTGTATCGTAGTACTTTCAATAAATAAGAGTGTCGAACCCAACGAGGAGCAGAAGGTGTTGATTAGTGGCTTTGATCAAGGTTTTACTGTAAATACTAGCAAACGGCTTTTCAGGAGTATTTGATAGTGCAAATAAATAAAGTGCGAGTAAATAAAAGACAGTAGTAACAATTGCAGCGAGTGGCCCAATCCTTTCTTTAGCAAAGGACAAGCCGGTTGTGTAACTTATAATAACCAAACGTTCTCGAGGACACACGGGAGTTTCTGTCAAGAGCTTTCGCTTCATACTGCTAATTAGTCTTTATTGGTTTGATAGGTGTTGTGGGGGTGTAACTAGGTTTGGTGTGTCCTCAAGAACTAAACGAATTACTCACAAGACATCATATGGATCATGATCAGAGGTGAAATAATGGCAAGTAACAATCTAAACATAAACCTTAATTCAACGGTTCCACTCAATAGCATCAACTACAAGAGTAATCAATACCGGGAAAGTTTCCCCTAAGAATATAACAAGATCCAACTCAAGATGTTACAGCGGGATGGCGTGGTAATGGTGGAGATGAAGGTGCTGGTGATGGAGATGATGATGATGATGATGATCCCGATGAAGTCCGGTGCGATGGTGATGACGATGGCGACGATCTCCCCTCTCCGGGAAGGAATTTCCCTGGCAGATTCTGCCTGCCGCAGAGCCTTTCTCTCTCTGGTATTTTCCGCCCTGCAGAGGCAGCTATGTGTATCTCTGAGCCCCCCCTGACTTAGGTTTTCGGGGACGATGAAGTACGCGAAGGGGTGAGACCAGAAGTGGGCCAGGGCGCCCTCACACAGGGCCGGCGCGGCCAGGGGCCAGGCCGCGCCCCCTGTGCGTGAGGCTGCCCCCTGGCTCCTCTCTCCTTCCCCTTCTGGCTTCCGGAGTCTTTTTGTAAAATATAATTTTCTGGTATTTTTCTGGAATTTTCCCGATCTTCCAAAATATGGTGTCTTGACGGTCCTTTTCCAGCAGAATCCTGACTCCGACAGCAATCCTCCCATGATCATCAAACATGTAAAAATAGAGGAAATAACATAAGTATCATATCTAAATATGAAATATATCAATGAATAACAGTAAATTATGATACAAAATAGTGATGCAAAATGGATGTATCAACCCCCCCCAAGCTTAGACCTCGCTTGTCCCCAAGCGAAAACTAAACTCGGTAAACATGACCACAGGTTTATGGAGTGAAGTGTCGATAATCAAAATATGGACAAGAAGCATCACATTCACCAAAGGCACAAGTTATAATAGACAGCAACTCCCCTTTATATAATATAGACTTGCAATAAGTAAAGGGATCACATATAAAGATGCACAAAATAAACTATAATTGGTGATGGCAAACCTTAGTTCTTGGTAAGAGAACAATGAACAACTATACTTGCCTTTGAATGGAGCCTTTTTAAAATAGAGCTAATATAGCAAAAACCATATGCTCAATGAAACAAACTTTTTGCATTCATAGAAAGCTTTCAAAGATATATTCCTTCAGATAAAAGCATTATACAAAACAAGGAAGATAATAAACATGATTAAACGGATCAACATATGGATGAGTGAAACATAACAACTCAAATGCTTGCTTGAGATAGAGGGGAATAGGTTGACTCAACATAAAAGTAAAAGATAGGCCCTTCGCAGAGGGAAGCAGGGATTAAACATGTGCTAGAGCTTTTCATTTTGCAAAACAGAGGTAAAAAGTTATTTTGAGAGGTGGTTGCTTTTGTCAACGACTAGCAACGGAGTTCTTGGTATCTTCCATACTAAACAAGTGAGAGCGGTTCCGAGATGTTTGATTAATTGGCACATTGGTGCTCTTTTATAGCTTTGCACTCCTCCCCACCTTTTTCCTTTCTCAAACCATGGCTAACCGATTCCATCGGGTGCCGACCAACTTTCACATACCATGGAGGAGTGCTTCTTTTCCTTTTCTCTTTTTGAGATTATAATGGTCTGACCAGCTCCCTTGCAAAATTAGTGACGAGCTGATGAAGCTGCCTAGTCGAGGGGTACTTAATTTAGTATGGAAGATAACAAACCCATCCACTACGTCCTCATGAGCTAAAAACAGTGGCACAAAATAAGAAGTTTTTGAAGGTTTTTGAAAGGTAGCACATGAAAATTTACTTAGAATGGCTTGAAATACCATGCATAGGAATTTATATTGGACTCTTTGGAAGTGACTTGGCTTTTAGGATTTGGATGCACGAGAAGTATTCCCGCTCAGTACAGGTTTTTGGCTAGTAAGGCTGGGTAGCAAGCATAGGAATTGCATGAAACAAACAAACATACATATAATAAGAACAATCATGCAAACTCCCTTGAAGGTACAACGATTTTAACTTTGAGAATAATAATGCTTATAAGCCAAACATAAGGAAAACTGAAGTGATGTAACTACAAACACTTCTTTATTCTTTTCTACTCAAACCTCAAGGTAATGTTGCTACTGACCAAGCTAAGTTTGCCAAAACCAACTAAATTTACTCATGCTCCCAAAGTGATACCAATACTAATCAACAAGACTAGTCGTATAAGAGAGATTGCAAACTAAAATAAAGTGTGCGGAAAGTAAACGATAAAACTTCTCATTAATATTTCATTACCGCAACTCACACCAAGGGATACATAGATAACCAACTAAGGAGGATACTTCCATATTGCAGACTATTCTATAGGATAATTTCTCTATTCATGATATGACTATACTTGAAAAGTAAATGAGTAAAAGGTAATGATGTGATACCGCGGCACTCCCCCAAGCTTGGAACAAGCTGATACGTCTCCAATGTATCTATAATTTTTGATGCTCCATGCTTGTTTATACACCATTCGCCTACTGTTTCGTTACACTTCGTGGCACTTTTATGCATTTTCCGCAACTAACCTACTAACAAGTTGCCACAGTGTCAGTTCCCTGTTTTCTACTGTTTTTGTGTTTCAGAAGTGATACACAAGAAATATTCTCAGAATTGGACAAAACAAGTTCCTGAAGTCTTATTTTTCCCGGAAGCTTCCAGAGATATGAAGGAGAGTAGGAGAGGGGCCACAGGCCACCCTCACGCCTGGCTGGCGCGGCCCAGGCCCTGGCCGCGCTGCCATGGTGTGAGGAGGCCTGGGGCCACTCCTGACATCGCCCCTTCGCCTATAAAGACCCCCCGACGGGAAAAACCTAAGGACCCGATCACTTTTCCAGAACACATCGCAATCCGCCGCCGCCGTCGACCCGAAGATCGGGAGGGTCCAGAAGCTCTTCTCGGCACCCTGCCGGAGAGGGGAATCGCCACCGGAGGTCTTCTTCATCGCCATGCTTGCCTCTGGAGCGATGAGTGAGTAGTCTACCTTGGACTATGGGTCCATAGCAGTAGCTAGATGGTTGTCTTCTCCACCATGTGCTTCATGTTTAGATCTCATGAGCTACCCTACATGATTGAGATCACCGTTATTTAATTCTACATGTTTGGTTTGTTGGGATCCGATGAATATTGGTGTTATGATTGAGTTGCTATACTGAAATATATCTTATGTTATCTCTATGTTGTTTATGATCTTGCATGCTCTCCGTTGTTAGTAGCTATCTTGGCCGAGTAGTTGCTAGTGACTCCAAGAGGGGGTATTTATGCTTGATAGTGGGTTCATGCCTCTATTTAACCTGGGGGAGTGACAGAAACCTCTAAGGTTGTAGATGTGCTGTTGCTACTAGGGAGAAAACAATATTCATATGCTCAAGGGCATATGCTTTGTTTACATTACACACTTTGCTTAATGCAATTATCTGTTGTTCGCAACTTAATACTTGTGGAGTTCTCGGATTGATTCGCCACAAGTGGATTATTAGTCATAGATGCAGTTGGATGGCGGTCTATGTATTTTGTTGTAATGCCCAGAGTAAATCTCATAGTGATCTTCTTGACATATCACGTTTATCTTTATTCTATCAATTGCCCAACTATAATTTGTTTACCCAGCATGTGTTATTTATCTTATGGAGAGACACCACTAGTGAACTGTGGACCCCGGTCCTATTTCCATCATATTGCTATCACCTGTTTACTTTACTCGCACTATTTACTTACTCGCATACTCTACTGTTTTCCACTCGATACGCTCATACCTTTGTTTCAAGCAAACCGGTGAGATTGACAACCTCATCGCAAGTTGGGAGCAAAGTACTTGGTTGTGTTGTGTGCAGGTTCCGCGTTGCAGCTAGCAAGCAAAGCTTGGACGAGGCGCCATATATAAATTGTCTGAAGTTGTCGCAAACTAGCAAGCATCACCTTCAGTCGTAATTGTCTGCTCTTCTCCTGAACGATTAAACCTTGGTTTCTTAACTGAGGGAAAACAAGCTGCTATACTCATCACACCTTCCTCTTGGGGTTCCCAACTGGACGGTTATTTACTTCATCAAATCAGTAGCATCAAGCTTCTTTTCTGGCGCCGTTGCCGGGGAAGAGTGGAAGACTTCTGCAAGGGGAGTTTTTCGCACACACATCCTTTACTTTGTTATTGTTTTGCTTTACTTTATTTATTTTACCTGCATCGTTTTATATCAAAAACCCAAAAAAAAATTGTTGAGCCATGTGAGATGCAGAAATATAAGGATGTACAAAGTGATATTATTAAGCTCAAGTTGTTTCCTTTTTCTTTGAGAGGAAAAGCTAAAGATTGGTTGCTGTCTTTGACTAAGAATAGTATTGATTCATGGGCTAAGTGTAAGGATGCTTTTATTGGTAGATACTATCCTCCTGCTAAGATTATATCTCTGCGTAGCAATATTATGAAATTTACTCAGTTTGATAATGAACATGTTGCTCAAGCTTGGGAAAGAATGAAATCTATGATAAAGAATTGGCCCACTCATGGACTGACTACTTGGATGATTGTCCAAACTTTTTATGCAGGACTGAATTTTTCTTTGAGGAACCTATTGGATTCAGCTGCTGGAGGCACTTTTATGTCCCTTACCTTGGGCGCCGCAACAAAGCTACTCGACAACATGATGGTAAATTACTCCGAATGGCACACCGAGAGAGCTCCACAAGGTAAGAAGGTAAATTCTGTTGAGAAAACCTCTTCCTTGAATGATAAGATTGATAGCATTATGGCTATGCTTGCTAATGATAGGACTCATGTTGATCCTAATAATGTTCCTTTAGCCTCTTTGGTTGCTCAAGAAGAGCATGTTGATGTGAATTTCATTAGAAACAATAATTTTAACAACAATGCTTATAGGAACAATTTTGCTAGTAACAATTATAGGCCGTATCCTTCTACCAATGGTAATGGTTATGGTAATTCTTATGGTAATTCCTACAACAACACTAGGGCCGCACCCTCTGAGCTTGAGGTAATGCTCAAGGACTTCATCGGTAAGCAAACTGCTTTTAACAAGTTTGTTGAGGAAAAGTTAGGCAAAATTGATATTCTTGCTTCTAAAGTTGATAGCCTTGCTCATGATGTTGAACTTCTGAAATTAAAAGTGTTGCCTAATGATGTGAAAGAGAACAATGTTTTTGCTACTGCTAACGCTATTCAAGTTGGAATTGGTGAAAATATTAGATTGTTAGCAGAATTGCATGCCAGGTGGGAAAGAGAAGATGAGATGGCTAGGGAAATGAAGGTATGTACCATTACTACCTCTAATGATGTTGCTCCTAATGCTAGCAATCCTCTTACTTTGATTGGGGTAGAGGAAACTCCCACTCCTTGTGTTAAAAAGCCTAAAACTGCCAACACTTTTTCTCAAAAGAGTGCTAAAAATTTTCGGAGTGTGGGAGATGATAGCTCTATTTCTTTTAATGATTTTGATGTTGATGGCTGCAATATATCTAAAGTTATTTTGTTCTTGCAAAAGCTTGCTTTGACTCCCAATGCTAGTTCTTTAAATGTTGCTTTTACTAAGCATATTACCAATGCTCTCATAAAAATTAGGGATGAAAAGTTGAAGCAAAAAGCTTTCGTTCCCAAGAAGTTAGAAGATGGTTGGGAACCCATCATTGATATGCATGTTAATGGTTTTGATTGCCATGCTTTATGTGATCTAGGTGCTAGTATTTCTATCATGCCTAGAAAGATTTATGACATGCTTGATTTACCACCGCTTGAAAAATGTTATTTTGATGTTCCTATTGCTGATGTTGCTAAGAAGAAACCTTTGGGAAGGATTAATGATGTTCTTATTGTGGTTAATAATAACCTTGTCCCCGTTGATTTTCTCGTTATGGACGTTGAATGCCATGCTTCATGTCCTATTATTTTAGGAAGACCCTTTCTTCGAACTGTAGGTGCCATCATTGATATGAGAGAAGGCACCATCAAATATCAATTCCCACTAAAGAAAGGTATGGAACAATTCCCTAGGAAAAGAAAGAAATTACTTTTTGACTCTATTCTTAGAGCAAATTATGAGCTTGATGCTTCATCACTTGATATTACTTGATTCGCAATTTTCTGCGCCTAGCTCAAAGGCGTTAAAGAAAAGCACTCTTGGGAGATAACCCAATGTTTTATTTTTAGTACTTTTTCTTTTATTTGAGTCTTGGAAGTCATTACTACTGTAATGACCGCTCCTTATCTTGTTTATTTTGTTTTTGTGCCAAGAGAAGCCTCTAATTCGAGTGAGGTAAAGATTTGGGGATGTTGCTGTCCTGAAACTGTTTTCGGTGCTGCACCGTAAAAATTCGTATAAATTATCTGTACATCTTTTAGACCTGCGATTTCTTGTGCATATGCCCCAGGTTATATCCAAACTTTCATTAGTTGAACACTTTTTTATTTGAGCAACAGAAAACCCCTAAAAAATTCGGCCTTTGTCAGCTGTTCTGTTTTGACAGATTTCTGCCAATATTTGTGTTTGCCGCTTTATCGCTTTCTTTTGAGTTCTTTTGATCACGGAACTTTTGGGGAAGTTGCTTCAGTAGTATTTGCTATATATGTGGTGGTTTTGAGTTGAAACCTGAAGCAAAAAGAGGTTGATTATATGTTATGCTACACTAATGTTGCTAATAGATTTGTGTTTAGTTTTGTATGAAGGAAGTTTTCAAGTGTAGGGATTGGAGAATGATGAGATGAGTTGAAGAATGGACAAAAGCTCAAGCTTGGGGATGCCCATGCATCACCCCAATAAATATCCAAGAAGTACAAGCATCAAAGCTTGGGGATGCCCCCGAGGCACCCCTTCTTCATCGGCAAAAATCAGGTCACCTTTCAAAACACTATATTTTTATTGCTTCATGCACTATGTGTTTTTCTTGGAGTGTCAGTTGTTTTAGTTTTCTTAGTTAGTTTAGTTTTGTTTGCTGCAATAAATGGTTGGACCCCAACAAATTTCCTTTGTAGGAGATGTACTCGTTTTCATTTGCAAAGAACACTCCGTTTTTCATTCTTACAATTTCACCGAGTGTTCTTCTTTTTCTGCTACTGCTTTTGGTTTTCGTTTTTGCCTTGATTTGCATTCAGACCTTGCCATATATTTTCATCAAGGTGTATTTTTGCCTCTGATCTTTATTGGTTTTCATCAACAGAGGTGTCTTTAAAATTTTCAAATGGTGTTGGAAAAGAGAAAAAGCTTTATGCAAAAAAGTGGTATAAGAAGGAGCTTGTGTAGACTGCGGCTTAGGCTTTTTCATGTCATGCTTGATGTCTTTTTGATAGTATGCTTAGTGGTTTTGCTGTAGCATGACTTGTCTCAAATAACTGAGATTGCTTAATGAGCCTTTGAAAAAATCATGCGTTGTTTTTAATTATTTGGAAGCATTATTTTGGTTTTCTCCTTGATGCTTTATTTGGGTTGACTTGGCGCATGCTCACACATGTTAGACTCTTACAAAGTCGCCAATAGCCTCTATGATCATTTAGTTTTTGACTTTTGATGCCATCTTATGCTTATTTTAATGTCGCTTTGTCGCTTTGCATGATTATGGCCACTAGTCGACAACCCGTGCGCCAGCACGGGCTAGTTCTTTCAACAATGAATTACTGGAGCCAATTTTATATGATTAGTTTGTTCTAAAAAATTGCATGACTGGCGAGTAATAAGCATAGAACAAATATTCCCTAAAACACCAATAAATTGTTTTTATTACTAATGTGTATCAAAACATTTGTATCTGCTTTTCAAACACGGTATCTTTATTATTACCAACGCGACTCTGAAAATAAAACCATATTTTTCTATTAACAATATTTTAAAATGAAAATAAACTCCATCTGGTTTAGTTTGACAGGCACAACCACGTAGTTTAAGAAAAACTTTGACCATCAATTTGGTAAAAAAAATATGAAATTTATATCACAAAGATTATACCACTAAAATAATTTTTAAATACGAATCTTGCTATATTTTTTTGAAATATAATCTATATTATGTTAACCAAAATAATGATCGATTTTTTTGTGTGTGCCTATTAAACTGAACCGGAGGAAGTAAATATGGCATAGTTTCATTTATTGTTTCCTATTACGCATTTATGCATGTGGCATGGTTGTACGATGCTTAAAGTCATTGTTCAAAATTAGCTCACGGATATATGTCCCACACACACACAAAAGTGAAAGAATATTTTGTGTACCAGAGCTGAACTACAGTTTTGCTAACTGGATATCAACTTTATTGAAATTTCTTTACATGCATCTGACGCTATTGTTTAATCAATTCTTCTTTGGCCATCTTAGTCATTCAGGTTTAGGACTACCATTCCGCAATGTATATGCATTACGGTCCCCTGCAACATTATTTAGCTTCCTCTGTCACTAAATATTGACGAAGCACTTAAATATTCGATTTATATTCCTTCCACCGGCGCTACCGACGCCAGCACTCCTTCCACTGTAGTCACTGCATGTCAACATTACTTGTACCATCGTAGAACAACTAAACCTAGAAGGCTGTCAGTTATGCTAACCAAATTCTAATCTGTGGCATACCATTATTCCGTGCAAGGTCCCATCAAATACATGACATGCCTGCAGGCAGCAAAATGGAGTGCTGATGTGACCATAACTAAAGCGAGGTTTGTATCCAATTTAGATGGATTTTATAGTCTTTAAGGAAAAAATGGTTATTTTGACATAGAGTAAATCTAGAGTAAGGCTAGAACATCACTTTTAATTTTTGTCTGCATGGCAATAATTTTTTGGTTACTGAGCACTATATTAGAGTGTGCAGAAGCTAAAACTTTGCAAAGATAATTTGATTTCGTTAAAAATTACCTGAAAATTGCGTAGCATAGCAAGTGCAATCTGCAGCATGGTCCAGTGTTTGTCGCCGGTGATTGCGCCGAGAGGATCCGATGCTAAACTATTCTCCAATTCTATAGATCAAAGTATTAGACCCATCTGACTGGGAAAAGGAGAGCGTTCAGTTTTCTAGATCAAAATAGTACACAGATCATCTGACTGGGATATAAAGAGGTATTTGTTCCTGTTGGGGCTTCACCTGAGATCAGCAACACTGGTCCCGCGAGTAAAAGGCGCATGAAACTACAACTTTGATAGTTGCGTGATGTTGGCTTCGAGGATGGCGCAAACTTCTGCAATTGCCGCCGCGGAGACGCGCACTACATATCATGCAAATTGGACATGGGGGCAGAGGCGACTGTAATCCTTGCGGCAGGACGACACGAATTAATTAGGGGCTCATCTGGAGGATGAACCGAGATTCGAACTAAGGCCGCCAGAGATCGAGTTGGAGTTGAGTTGGAGGGTCACGCGTCACGCGCCGGACAGATCGACTTAAATCCAACGGCCTTAGACAATTTTCGTGTATATCGGACGGACAAAATTTTCTTATCTCTAGGATTAACGTGGAAGCTCCTATGGTGCCTCCAATTAGTAAATATAAGATATAAGATTATTGCTCTCTTAGTTGGTCGCTCCCAGTCTTTTGCTAGCCCTCGCCTTGTACTGAGTATGAGCTCTACTCGTGCATCCAACTCCTAAAAGCCAAAATTTGCCAAAGTGTCCACCACCATACATACCTACTAGCAATTTGCTATTTCAAGTAAATTTGACTTGCTTTTATTTTCTCTTCAAATTAAACTCTCACCAGTGTTATGCGAAATTCGGTCAGTAAAGCTCTCACGAACCGGAAGGCACACTTTACTTTTTCCTGTTCTTAAAAATTTGACATTGTGGTCTCTTATGTTGAGTTATTATGCTTGCAAGTTATAAGTTGGAGACTAGCCCAGCCATGCAGTCATGGGCAAGCTTTCAACATTGCACTTCTTATTTGAGTTGATATCGTGATCTTTTGTTTAAGGATGCCCGCGGTGTGAAATGAATTGGGAATCTTGTGGGGATCATGGAGTTTGTATATGTGTTAGGGAAATGTCGGGCCGCTAATCTAAGCCATGCATAATTCATGGTGGAAATTTGCAGCATACCCATGGTGAACATTCGACGACGCATCTCACAATAAAAAGCTAAACAAATAGCAAATAAAAGAGATGTCGAGGTGTTCATTGTCTGCTTGTCCTGTCATTTTGATGTGGGCTTGTTCCATGTCATCGGGCACGAAGGTACCCCGTTGGCGGTTCTCAATGATATGCATATATTTACAATGACAAGAGCCTTGCTTGGGACTCTAAGTAAAGTAGCATGAGGTTTGGGTACTCGTATTCACGGGACACTAGGTTTTCAACTTATTATTTGTCAAGCATATGCGTCATAATTGTTCTCGCATTAACTTTAACTATTCAAGATGCTTATGATGGGGGCAATGAGAGCTCAAAGCCGGTAAGTACCATAATTTTTGAAGGTTATAAAACTTGCAATCACTGCTTCCCTCTGTGAAGGGCCTTTCTTCTACTTTTATGTTGAGTCACCACCTTCTATCTTTATGCACCATTAAGAGAGCATAGTTGTCATTCTTAGTATAATGTGCATAGTCCCAAAGTTTTCATTGATTGATTCATATTGTTGGTTTCACTTGTTCTCAAATTATTTGTATCTAGTCGCCCTCTTAAACTTGAAGGTATCCTATGCATTTATATTTTGCTCTCTTTGAAGGACAAGCTGAAAACCATTTGTATGTTTTTCCTTATGATTTGAACACACGTTTGACTTTCATTGTTCATTTTCATGATCTTTTGTTTGTGTTCATTTGCATGTTTACAACATGGTTGCTAAGTTCTTATTGTCAAGATTATATCTTTCATGCCCATGTTTTAAGTTCTTATGATCCCAGCTCACAAATGCTTACATACATGATCAAGATTGTGTAGGTGCATGTCACCTCAAAAATTATTCTTTTGTTATCACTTACCTACTCGAGGACGAGCAGGAGTTAAGCTTGGGGATGCTTGATACGTCTCCAACGTATCTATAATTTTTGATGCTCCATGCTTGTTTATACACCATTTTCCTACTGTTTCGTTACACTTCGTGGCACTTTTATGCATTTTCCGGAACCAACCTACTAACAAGTTGCCACAGTGCCAGTTCCCTATTTTCTGCTGTTTTTGTGTTTCAGAAGTGATACACAGGAAATATTCTCGGAATTGGACGAAACAAGTTCCTGCAGTCTTATTTTCCCCGGAAGCTTCCAGAGATCCGAAGGAGAGTAGGAGAGGGGCCACAGGCCGCCCTCACGCCTGGCTGGCGCGGCCCTGGCCCTGGCCGCGCCGCCATGGTGTGAGGAGGCCTGGGGCCACTCCTGACATCGCCCCTTCGCCTATAAAGACCCCCCGACGGGAAAAACCTAAGGACCCGATCACTTTTCCAGAACACATCGCGATCCGCCGCCGCTGTCGACCCGAAGATCGGGAGGGTCCAGAAGCTCTTCCCGGCACCCTACCGGAGAGGGGAATCGCCACTGGAGGTCTTCTTCATCGCCATGCTTGCCTCCGGAGCGATGAGTGAGTAGTCTAGCTTGGACTATGGGTCCATAGCAGTAGCTAGATGGTTGTCTTCTCCACCATGTGCTTCATGTTTAGATCTCATGAGCTGCCCTACATGATTGAGATCACCATTATGTAATTCTACATGTTTGGTTTGTTGGGATCCGATGAATATTGGTGTTATGATTGAGTTGCTATACTAAAATATATCTTATATTATCTCTATGTTGTTTATGATCTTGCATGCTCTCCGTTGTTAGTAGCTATCTTGGCCGAGTAGTTGCTAGTGACTCCAAGAGGGGGTATTTATGCTCGATAGTGGGTTCATGCCTCTATTTAACCTGGGGGAGTGACAGAAACCTCTAAGATTGTAGATGTGCTGTTGCGACTAGGGAGAAAACAACATTCATATGCTCAAGGGCATATGCTTTGTTTACATTACACACTTTGCTTAATGCAATTATCTGTTGTTCGCAACTTAATACTTGTGGAGTTCTCGGATTGATTCGCCACAAGTGGATTATTAGTCATAGATGCAGTTGGATGGCGGTCTATGTATTTTGTTGTAATGCCCAGAGTAAATCTCATAGTGATCTTCTTGACATATCACGTTTATCTTTATTCTATCAATTGCCCAACTGTAATTTGTTTACCCAGCATGTGTTATTTATCTTATGGAGAGACGCCACTAGTGAACTGTGGACCCTGGTCCTATTTCCATCATATTGCTATCACCTGTTTACTTTACTCGCACTGTTTACTTACTCGCATACTCTACTGTTTTCCACTCGATACGCTCATACCTTTGTTTCAAGCAAACCGGTGAGATTGACAACCTCATCGCAAGTTGGGAGCAAAGTACTTGGTTGTGTTGTGTGCAGGTTCCGCGTTGCAGCTAGCAAGCAAAGCTTGGATGAGGCGCCATATATAAATTGTCCGAAGCTGTCGCAAACTAGCAAGCATCACCTTCAGTCGTAATTGTCTGCTCTTCTCCTGAACGATTAAACCTTGGTTTCTTAACTGAGGGAAAATAAGCTGCTATACTCATCACACCTTCCTCTTGGGGTTCCCAACTGGCCGGTTATTTACTTCATCAAATCGGTAGCATCACAAGCCAAGGGGAAGCCTATACCGATGACAAATTACTCTTTTGGTGGTGGCGGTGGATAATCTTTAATAAGCTTCTCAATCAAATCTTTCAGATCATCAATCTTGTGACTGAGGTTACGAATCATCTCAGAATTGTGCTCAACACGGTTCATGAACCTGTCAGCAAGAGAATCCCAGCTCTTGGAATTATTTCCCCATCCGTCTTCACTCTTGGAACTTTCTTTCCCTGCACTGTTAGAATGATCTATATCCCAACCAGAGGGCAATCATGATCTAGGCACCCTTTGAAACTGATGTTCATGTATTAGAGTATGGAAAGGATTGTTGCCTGACGGAGATGTCCGTGGAGCTAAGGTGTGACGCGGCACACCCCCTCCGGTTCTTATGCGTGCACTCTTCTTGAACTTGTCATGACTTGTCACCACCCCAATGCTGGCAATCATGGTGCTCGAACGTGAACTTTGATCTTCCTCCTCGTCTTCACTTTCAACCTCTTCCTTCAGCCGAAAGTCTTTGGTGTCATCTTTCGGAGGTGTCTTCTCCTTGTCGTCGCTTGAAGAGGCCATGGTGCTCCCCCAAGCTTAAGATCAACTCCTGACAGAAACAGCTCGAAACAAAACATGACGAGAAAACGATATACAGACCTCGGGGACTCCGAGGGGTTAAATAGGCGAAAATTATACATCGAAACGAAATCACAGGAGGAAACCGGGACGGAAACAAGTTCCGAGGTGCTCTCACACCAGGGCGGCGCGGCCAGAGGTGGGCCCGCGCCCCCTGTGTGTGAGGAGCACACGGACTCCTTTTCCTGCCCATTTTCGTCTCGTGATTTTTCATATTTAGTAAAAACAGCAAAAATAATAAAGGAAGAGTTATTCGCGAAACTTGTCTGACTAGAACTGTTACCTATTCGAAAACGAACTCTGCAGGTTCCTGCAATTTGTCTTGGATGAATTCTTCTGGAGAAACTGTTTCAATTACATCCACATCTTCATTATAAGAATCTCCAGTAATATAATGTTTGAGTCTTTGCCCATTCATCACTTGTGTAGAGTCATCTTTCAATGAAGCAATCTTAATAGCACCTGAGCGGTATAATTCCACAATAACATATGGTCCTTCCCATTTAGAGTGTAATTTCCCTGCAAGAAATCTGAGACGAGACCTATACAATAGAACTTTCTCACCAACATGAAACTCTCTCTTAAGGATTCTCTTATCATGCCATTGCTTGACTTTCTCTTTGAAAAGTCTGGCATTCTCATATGCTTCATTTCTCCACTCGTCTAGAGAACTCAAATCTAATAACCTTTTCTTACCGGCTAGTTTAAAATCTCTATTAAGCTCTTTCACTTCCCAAAAAGCTTTGTGTTCTAATTCTAAAGGCAAGTGACACGCTTTTCCGTAAAAGATCTTATAAGGAGACATACCCATGGGGTTCTTATAAGCAGTTCTATAAGCCCATAAAGCATCGTTTAACTTACTAGCCCAGTTTTTCCTAGATCTATTAACAGTCTTCTGCAAGATAGACTTGATTTCTCTATTAGAAAGCTCTACCTGCCCACTAGTTTGGGGATGATAAGCAGAAGCAATTCTATGATTAACATCATATTTAGCAAGAGTCTTTCTAAAACTGCCATGAATAAAATGAGAACCTCCATCAGTCATAAGATATCTAGGCACACCAAACCTAGGAAAAATAACATCTTTAAGCATTTTTAACGAGGTCTCACCATCGGCACTCTTTGTAGGTATAGCTTCTACCCATTTAGTAACATAATCAACAGCAACAAGTATGTGGGTATAGCCTTTTGAAGGAGGAAAAGGACCCATAAAGTCAAATCCCCAACAATCAAATGGTTCAATAACAAGAGTGTAATTCATCAGCATTTCATTGCGTCTAGAAATATTACCAACTCTTTGACATTCATCAAAGATAAAACATACCTTCTAGCATCTTTAAAGAGGGTTGGCCAATAAAAACCTGATTGTAGAACCTTTTGTGCGGTTTTATCTCCAGCATGATGCCCTCCATAAGCACTGCCATGGCATTTCCTTAACATCTCTTGTTGCTCATATTCCGGTACGCATCTTCGCATAATACCATCAACTCCTTCTTTATATAAGTGTGGGTCATCCCAAAAGTAATGCCTCAAATCATAGAAAAATTTTCTTCTTTGCTGAGCTGTAAAGGTTGGAGGCAAATACTTGGAAACAATAAAGTTAGCATAATCAGCATACCAAGGAAGGTCTCGCAAAGTTACGTTTATAGTAGCTAACTATTCATTTGGAAAACTATCATTAACAGGAATAGGATCAAAAGAAATGTTTTACAATCTAGACAAGTTGTCAGCCACAGGATTTTCAGCGCCTTTCCTATCTACGATATGCAAATCAAATTCTTGTAAAAGCAACACCCATCTAATAAGCCTAGGCTTAGCATCCTTCTTAGTCATAAGATATCTAATAGCAGCGTGATCAGTATAAATAGTAACTTTAGAATCAACAATGTAAGATCTAAACTTATCACATGCAAAAACAACAGCAAGAAACTCTTTCTCAGTGGTAGCATAATTTTTCTGAGCAGCATCAAGAGTCTTACTAGCATAATGAATAACATTCAACTTATTATCTACGCGTTGTCCAAGAACAGCACCAACAGCAAAATCACTAGCATCACACATAATTTCAAAAGGTAAATTCCAATCAGGTGGTTGAACAATAGGAGCAGTAGTTAAAGCCTTCTTAAGAGTTTCAAAAGCTTCCTTACAATCATCATCAAAGACAAATGGTACATCTTTTTGAAGAAGATTAGTAAGAGGCTTTGAAATCTTAGAGAAATCTTTAATAAACATCCTATAGAAACTAGCATGACTAAGAACACTACGAATACCTTTAACATCTCTGGGACAGGGCATTTTCTCAATTGCTTCCACTCTTGCTCTGTCAACTTCAATACCCCTTTCAGAAATTTTATGTCCAAGGACAATTCCTTCATTTACCATAAAGTGGCATTTCTCCCAATTAAGAACAAGGTTAGTTTCTTTGCACCTCTGCAAAACTTTATCAAGGTTGTGCAAACAGTTATCAAAAGAAGTTCCATAGACGGAGAAGTCGTCCATGAAGACCTCCACAAATTCCTCACAAAAACCATGAAAAATAGCAGACATGCATCTTTGAAAAGTAGCAGGAGCATTGCACAAACCAAACGGCATACGTCTATAAGCATAAGTTCCATAAGGACAAGTAAACGTGGTTTTCTCTTGATCTTCCTTTTTAACAGCAATTTGAGAAAAACCAGAATAACCATCAAGGAAGCAAAAATGAGTCTTCTTAGATAACCTTTCTAACATTTGATCTATAAACGGTAAAGGATAATGATCTTTCTTAGTAACTTTGTTTACCTTCCTATAATCAATGCACATCCTATAACCCACTACTACCCTTTGAGGAATAAGCTCGTTATTCTCATTAGGCACAACAGTCATACCTCCTTTCTTAGGAACACAATGAACAGGACTAACCCATTGACGAGTGCTGAGAAGTCGCAGAAATCAGCGCTTGGTAAGGCGAAAAAGGCTGAAAAAGCTTTAGCCGATGCCAACAGGGAGCACGCTCAGCGAGATCAGGCCGTATTGGAGCGCCTTCACACAATGTCTACTTCTGCTGAAAGTAAGTGTTTTGTCTTGCCTTCTTTTTGACTTCTTGTTGTATTATTGATCTTCGCTAATTCTTTCTTTTACTTCTTTCTTTTCGACTTCCTTTGTCGCACAGGATTTACCAAGGTGTCTTCTTCATCTTTGCCATCGGGCGATGATCCTCTGCTGACCGCAGTTAACCTACTCGAGGCAAACTGGATATCTATCCAGGAGACTTTTGAGTTGGTTAGCCGTGTTCTGTCGCGGTTATTCGTCGGGTTGTGGCCGAAAAAGAAGGCAGAAGTCCCGAAGGATAGCTTGGAGAATCTTGCCAAGTCCTTCGATACAATTGAGGACCCGACCCTGCAGCTGAAGGGGCTCTCTCTGAAGCGCGGCGCTGAGGGTGCTATTGCACTTTCTTTTGCGCATGGTGCGGATTTCGACTGGGAGAAGGTGAGCTCTCCCCATGGCCGCACTCGCGATGAGATGAAGGTTTTCTTCGAGAAGGCGAAGAAGTTGGCGCCTGCACTGGCAGCGATTATTTCTCCTTCTGCGCCCTCCGCAGCATCTACTACACCAGCTCCAACGATGGAAGAGCCTGCACCTTCGTCGACTTCTGGCGATGGATTTGCCATGCCCTCTTCTGCCATGGAGCAAAATGCTGAGGTGGCGTAGACTTCGGCTCCTCTGTAGCTTTCAATTGTTCCTTTTGAATGTAAAAAACTTTTAGCCGCATGCAACCCGAGAACTTTAGTCAAAGGGTTTTGCACTTATGTAAATATATTTTCGCCTTATGAGGTCTTGTGCTTCCTTTCTTAAATATTTCTTCTTTCTTTTCTTTTGACTTCCAGTCGATGCATACCAACGATCCCTTGACTGGCGGACCTGCTCCTTCCGTTGCCCGCACCTTCGACTTGACGGTTTCTTCACCTCCTAGTCAATGCACTCAATGTGCAGAGTATTCTTTAAGGATTTCTGATCTCGAATCTCGCTTGACTTTAGCCAAACGCCAAGCTCAGATGGCATTTGACAAAGCTAGCAAAGCTTCTAATTTGACGAAGCAGGTATCCATTCTTGATGATAAGGTGTCTAGCTTGACGGCAAAGATTTTGCATCACGAGGAATGCAGTTCTTTTCTCCTTGGCATTATTGAATCCGCCTGCGAAATGTTAAGATGTAAGTTTCCTCTCGACTTATCTTTTTCTCTTTTTGTTCCACTGCTTTTCTTATGATATCCTCTTGCCCACATAGGCACTTGTTTAGATTTCACCGCTGAAGATCGTCGGGTTACTGAGCGAAATGCGGCCCTAGAGAAAATGTCCGCAGGTGTTGAAAATTTGTGGTCTGATCCTCGACGCCGGCGTGCTGTTGTATTGCTTCAGGACCGTGCCCAGCATGTTGGCGAAGCGGTGGATGGCTGCAGAAGATCTCTCGTAACTATGCACTCGGTTATGCTTCCTCGCAATCCTGTGCCTTCGACTTTCCCACTACTTCTTGATACTTTTAGATCCAGCCAGCGAATTCATCAATTGATAGAACTGAACTTAGTGGCAGGTGCCAACTTTGCCCTTGGGTGGATACGCAAGTGGCAACCAAGACTCAATTATAGTTCTATGTCGCTGAGCTACCCTCCAGGTGGAGCTAGCCTTCGGGTACACTTGGAGAGTACCTTGCAGCCTGCCCGACGAATTATAGCCAGGCTGTTGCAAGAAGATGTCGCGTTTTTCCGCGAGTTTCACTATTTAGACCCTTTGGGTGTGGATGATTCTGACAACCCGATGTTGTAATACTTATGGAAAACACGAGAATTTCTTATTTCGCGACTGTATGTCTGAGATATATTTTCAGAGCATTTTTTTTATATGACTCGTGCATTTGCCGCATTTTCTCTTTGAAAGACTCGTAAACTCGAATCTGAGGAACGTTTTGTCTTTATTATACTTGTAATGTAAGATACATGGGGTGACCCAAGAGATCCGGCCCATGGCCTGTGTTCTGGATCTAGAGGGCATTGCCCCTGGTATAACTCGTGGCTTTTACAGCCTTCTTCTTCTACTCTATTTTATTGTTCTTGAATTCTTATGCCATCATGGCTTTCTCTTCTTCTCCTGCATCTTTGACTTCTCCCGATGCTCCTACTCGTGGTTTTTTCATCTCCGGCTCCGCAACGCGTCCTTCGAGTAGCTTGACGCCTTGTGTAGTCGTATTGTTCGCCTTTTCTGCATAGTTGGCTATCATGCCAAAGTTTTGCGCCATCTTGTGGAACTCCCTGTCGCAGAGATATGAGACTTCAAAGCTTCCTTTTACTGTAATTATTCCTCTTGGTCCTGGCATTTTGAGTACCAGATATGTATAGTGTGGCACTGCCATGAATCGCGAAAACGCGGGTCGCCCGAGGATCGCATGATACTGAGATGGCCAGTCCATGACTTCGAAGTCCAGTTTTTCTCTCCTGTAGTTTTGTCGGTTGCCGAAGCAAACATTGAGTGCTATTCGACCCAGTGGGTAATTGGCACTTCCTGGTACGATTCCGTGGAAAGAACAATCCGTTGGTTTCAGGAACTCTAGTGATATGTGCATTGCTCTGAGCGTTTTTGCGTATATCAGGTTAATCCCACTTCCTGCATCCATGAATATTCTGTCGACATCATACGTGCCGATTTGAGCTTTAAGTACCAAAGGCGCGTTTCCTGGCCGAGGTACTGTTATAGGGTGGTCTTCTCTGTTGAACTCGATTGGTTGTTCTGACCAATGCAGATACTCCGTTATGGCTGGAGGTGAGATGACTGCTAAGTTGACTTGTCGAGTGATACTCTTTTCTTCTTTGTTCGACTTGCGCATAGGTTGTATCATTGCTGTGATGTGGCCCTTTGATGGAACGTATCCTTCGTCGTCGTTGTGCCCCTGGTTTTGCTGGTCTTGTCCTTGAGGAGCTCCGTTGTTTCCTTGTTGTTTTGTCGGAGGATTGTTGCTTCCTTCAAATCCTTGTCGCCTTGCTTCGATTTGCTTGTTTAATGCTGCCTCTTGCAGTTTTAAGAATGTTGTGCAATCTTTCATTGCGTGCCTTGATACTCGCTTCCCATCGACGAATGCTGAGTGTATATGACAAGGTCCGTTGAGCATATCTTCTGGCAATGGGTTGTACTCTCTGGGTTCTCTTGTGGGAAACTTTTTGTAGTCCTCTTTCCCGTAGCTTCGATATCCCGAGTTCCGGCGATCGCTTCCTTGATAGCTGTTGTCTTTGTATCCTGCGGCGACTTGGCTATGAGAGCCATAGTTGTCATAATTTCGGGACCGTCTCCTTTGACTTCCATATCTATTTCTTTTATCGTCCTCTGGGGATCTCGTCCGCTTGTTGTTGCATGCATCTTCTCCATCTGCAAATCTGTTTGCTACGTCCATGAGGTCTGACACTGTTTTTGGCTTGATTCTGCCCATCTCTTCGACTAGGTCTCTTCGCCTTAATCCGATGATGAACGCATCTATTGCTCCTTCGTCTGAAACTTCGACTGCCGAATTTTTGATGAGACTCCATCTTTGGATGTATGCCCGCAATGTTTCATCGCGTTGTTGTACACACGCTTTGACTTCTTCTATTGATGCTGGCCGCTTGTATGTCGACCTGAAGTTGCTTGTAAATTGCTTTGTGAGGTCTTCCCAGCTTCCAATAGTTTCTTTCTCTAGTTTGCTCAACCATGACCTTGCTGCGCCGGTGAGGTGTAGTTGCAAACTTTGCATTGCTGTTTCTTTGGTTCCTCCTAATATTTGTACTGCTTGTAGATAATCCGAGAGCCATGATTGCGGTTCCTGTGATCCATCGTACTTTTGCTGATCATGAGGTAACTTGAATCCCTTGGGAACTAGAGTGGTGCGAACCCTGCGGGTAAAGCATGATGCCCCCATCTCTTTTTCGTCTTCTTCATAGTCGCGTTTTTCATTTGGGGATCGCGATCTTCGGGTTCCACCATGCTGTTTTGGTGATGGCGATCGAGATTGTTGCTTGCTGCTTCTGCGCCGAGGACTATTGTGACGGCGAGGTGACCTTGCTTTATGTGCTTCCTTGTGATGATGTGCTTCCTCTCCTTTTGCTGATAGCTTGTGGCCCACCATGTTAAGTCTGTTCAATGCTGCTCTGTGCATATGTTCCCTAGGATCTCCTGGACTTGGTCGAGTTGTGAGAAGATATGCTTGCGCTGCTACTAGTGCTGCTTCAGGGGTTTTTGGTAAGATGTTCCCCTGCTCGTCGACCGATAGGAAGGACGAGTCGAGGTTTTTGGAGATACTTTGCCTGTCGGAATACTCGAGGTTGTCGTACCTTGAACCGTGTCGACGATTTTTCCTTGCGTTACTATATGATGCGTCGCTTCGCGCTTTATGAGCGGCATCGCTAGCTGCGATGGCTGATTCCTTCCTTTTTTGGATCTCTATTTTCTCCTTTGCTAGTTGCTTCGCCTGCTGTCTTAGGGAATAATGATACCCCAAAAGCATGTCTTTGCTGGAGTTTGATGGTATTGGCGTGCCGTACGGCTTCTCTTATTATCCTCCATTCGTGGACTGATAGTCGAATTTTTTCCCTGGGTGTGAGGGATTTTGCTGTTTGTCCTTCTGCTAGGTGGTTTGCTCCTCTGTCGATATTTGCTGGGTTTAGCACTGGGTTATTATTTTCGTCAAATTCTTCTGAGTTGTCTCCTACAATGGCGAGCACCTGGCATTGTCTCCCGATATTACTATTGAAGCTTGAGAAGATCGAGTCACCATCTTCAGAAAGCTCTAACCCTGTCTTCCATGTGTCTGTTGATTTGTCTGAGATATGGTCGAGGCAGATCATGAGATCGTCGAGTTGGACTCCTGCGTCGAGATTTTCCTTTGCTTCTTCTGTGACTTTTCCTTTTTGCACTTCTCCTAGGCTGACCGGCGAGTTTACTTCGCTGGGAGAGCCGTCGGAATACTCCATCATTGCTACTGTTTCGGGTTCTCTTGCCGTCGGATCTTGTTTCGTCGGATCTGAAAGGCGAGATGAGCCTGATGGCCCGATGAGGATGCTCAAACTTCCAATTGTCAATTCCATCTCTTGATTTTCGTCGACTTCTGCACTGCTGTTGGCTAAAAGCGAAAAAGCCGTCGAATTCATGGTTCCAATGCCCAAGATCCCCACGGTCGGCGCCAATTGACGAGGGGTTAACTCGACAAATGTCCTAAATGAAGGACTTAGGATCGGGGAGATAGGGCGTTGGATGAACTCGAAGGTAAAGTTAGTCAAAATAGGTGTGTGTCGAAAGTAAACTTGGGTATTCAACCTGGCTTGCTTTCAATCTGCCCTACGCCGTCCCCTCCTGGCCCCTATATATAGGTGGCCAGGTCTCGAGGATTGGGTAGGGTCCGATACAGATTACAATATCGACATACGGTAAGAACTCGTATTCGACTTATCGTTACAATTGGGCCTAGCTATACGGGCCTTAGGGGTACTCAACTAACGGGCTCTATTAACTATACCCTTGTCACCCATCTACTATCAGCAATAGGATAAATAATACCAGCATCAAGGAGTTTTAATACCTCATTTCTTACCACATCCTTCATCTTTGGAATTAGACAACATTGGTGCTCCACAACTGGCTTTGCATCTTTCTCCATATTAATAGCATGCTGACATAAAGTGGGGCAAATCCCTTTTAAGTCATCAAGAGTATATCCCATAGCTCCTCAGTGTTTCCTCAATATCTCCAATAATCTTTCTTCTTCCTTTCCTGAAAGTTTAGAACTAATAATAACAGGATATATTTTCTTATCATCTATATAAGCATATTTAAGATTATCAGGTAAAGGCTTTAATTCAAACACAGGATCTTCCTTAGGTGGCAAAGTGGTACCAAGATCCTCCACAGGTAGATTATGCTTGATCAGCGGTTGTTGACGAAGGAAAATGTTGTCAATCTCTTCTCTTTCCTTACTAAAAACATCACTTTCGTGATCTTCCATGAATTGCTGCAAAGCATTATTAGGAGCAAGAGCAATAGAAGTAAGCTGTTCAACTCGAAAATTTTCATTAGGCGTGTCATTTTCATAAGAAGTCTTAGCAAACTTGGAAAAATTAAACTCATAAGACTCTCCATTAAACTTAGTAAAAAAATTCTCCTTCTTACAATCTATCACGGCGCCACAAGTGTTCAAAAATGGTCTACCAAAAATAATAGGACAAGTTTTACTAGCCTCCTTACCAAGTACTAGAAAATCAGTAGGGTATTTAGTCTTACCGCAAAGAACTTCCACATCTCGAATAATACCAAGAGGCCAAACAGTCTCTCTGTTAGCAAGCTGAACAACCACATCAATATCTTCAAGTTCACAAGCGCCAATCTCATGCATAATTTCTTTGTAAAGCTCTAAAGGAATAGCACTTGCACTAGCACCAATATCACATAAACCATAATAGCAATGATCTCCAATCCTGACAGAAATAACAGGAACACTTGTTTTCCTATACTTTTTAGGATGAGAGATAATGTTAGAAGCATCTTCACAAAAAAGAATATATTGATCCCCTACATCTTTAGTAACAATGTCCTTCAATATAGCTACAGGAGACTTAATAGTAATTTGCTCATCAGGTTCTGCAGCTTTCTTAGTACTTTTATTAGACACACTTACCAAAGTAGAATACTTTTTTACCTTAGCAGGGAAAGGTGTCTTCTCAAAATAAGGTTCAGGCACAATGCTATCAACAATACAAACTTCAGTAGCTGCAGCAGGTATATGACTAATAGAATCTTTATAAGGCGCATGATATTTGTTCCAATCTTTCTTTGGAACATCAAGATAAGAGGCAAAGGCCTTAAGACAATTAGCAAGTATTTGTGAATCATGACCATAAGCAGTGCTAACACTATGAAAATCATTGGTTCCCATAAAAGCTTTAATGCATTCATAATCATAGTTTATACCTGACTTCCTGCCTTTGTCGTTTTCCCATCCTTCAGCATTCTCTTGTATACGGTCAAGAAGTTTCCACTTAGCATCTTCTTTCATATGAGTAAATGATCCAAAGCAAGAAGCATCCAAATAATCCTTATCAGGAAGAGTAAGCCTCGCATAAAAATTATCAATAACAATGTTATTGGGGAGCTCATGAATGGGGCATTTGAGCATTAGTAAATTCAATCTCCCCCACGCTTGGGCAATACTTTCTCCATCATGAGGCCAAAAATTATATATCCGATTACGGTCTTTATGAATTTCACTTGGAGGATAAAACTTGGAATAAAAGAGAAGTACAATGTCCTCCCATGCCATAGATGGACCATCTTGGAGCAGTCGATACCACTCCTCAGCTCTGCCTTTCAATGATAAAGAGAATAGCTTCTTCTTGACCTGGCTTGGCGAAATACCTGCACACCTGAACAACTCGCATAATTCATGTATAAATAATAAGTGATCACCCGGATGGACAGTTCAATCTCCTGAATAGCTGTTATCCATAATACGCCCAACAATTTTCATAGGTATTTTAAAAGGATCAACTTCAGCAGGTGGTGGCGGTGGTGGTTCATCCACATGTGCAGCAGTGGTAGAAGTGTTCCCAAATAGGAAACCAAATGGAGAATTCTCCGTAGCAGAGTAAAATAAAAATAAAAGACAAAATAAAAACAATACCCACAGCGACGGTTACCTTTACCAATTCCACTCTTCAATAGCGCTACACTCCCCGGCAACGGCGCCAGAAAATAGTCTTGATGACCCACAAGTATAGGGGGTGTATCGTAGTACTTTCGATAAATAAGAGTGTCGAACCCAACGAGGAGCAGAAGGTGTTGATTAGTGGCTTTGATCAAGGTTTCACTGTAAATACTAGCAAACGAGTTTTCAGGAGTATTTGATAGTGCAAATAAATAAAGTGCGAGTAAATAAAAGATAGTAGTAACAATTGCAGCGAGTGGCCCAATCCTTTCTTTAGCAAAGGACAAGCCGATTGTGTAACTTATAATAACCAAACATTCTCGAGGACACACGGGAGTTTCTGTCAAGAGCTTGTCGATGGATTTCGTGTCGCAAGGACACGGGGTACCACGCGACGGACCCGAGGATTCGAACGCAGGGGGCTGAACGTGTGAGATCTTGGATCGCAACGAAACACGGTGACGGAAGCCTCGATTGTCGGACGCGCAACGCACTGCAGAGAGGGAGACCGAGCTTTACCCAGGTTCAGGGCCCTCGTGGTGAGGTAAAACCCCTACTTCCTGCCTTCTTGTATTGCAACGCGACACCTCGCGAGGAGTACAAGGCCTTGGTTACAAAGCTCTAGTTGGCCAGAGGTTGAAGAACCTGCGTGCCCAACTAGCAGCTTGAAGAAGATGAAGATTCGATTCAACCGGATCCCCTCTAAGGGGTGGCCTGTCCCTCCTTTTATAGCGCCAAGGTCCTTCTTCCCCTTATCTTCTTGGGGAAGGGGTTGCCACACACGGCCAAGGAGGGAGGACAGCTGTAGACTATGTTCTTCTGTAGACTTGGTCTTCGTAGGGTAGCGGCGCCGGTCCACAGGAGTGGGTGGAGGAGGCTGACGTCCTCCTCTGGCGCCCTGCACCGTCCATGCTATATTTAGGGGGGTGGCCAACTGCCACTGTGCCGCTTTGGGCAGGCACAGAGAAAGTTGGTCTCCTCCCTGTCGGGGGTAGCGTGGGCGGTACGCGGTCTTCTGCCCGTTAGCTTCTTGCTCTGCACGCCAATCGTGCTGAGCTGGCGTAGGCGGGCGTCCTCTCCTCACCAGCAGGGGCTCGTGAGGAGGTCTTCTGGTCCTTAGTCGTTTCTGTCGTCGTTCTCCTCACGAGGCGCCTCCTCGTGAGGGTCTTCTCCGTGACTTGGGTTGCTGATTGTCCCCTGGGCTGAAGATGGGCCGATGACGGGGCCCAGGAGCAGGTGGACCGGGATACTCCGGTATCCAGAACACCGACAGTAGCCCCCGGGAGCCCGGCCCATGAACGCACCCTCCTGAGGAAGCGAAGGGTCGGGGGCCCCCGAAGCTGCTGGGCCCTCCAACGGCACGCGTCAACCGTGCGGTCAGAGGACCATGTGAGGAAGCAGAGCCTCCAGACACGTGGCGCGGCCGCAGCTGGTGAGACGAAACGGCGGGCGACGCTACGGTCTCCGAGGCGTCAGCCCGTCGTAATGATGCGTCGCTTGACTGCAGAGCACCACGCCAACGCTTCGATTCCCGCGCAGGGATTTGACGCATCGACGCCGGACGCCCCCCTTAAATAGGTCCTCCTCGAGACCTCCGGCACCTCACCTCCTTCCTCCAGTGCCACTTCTGCTTCCTCGCCCCCAAGCCCATGGATCCCTCCAACTCCTCCGCCGCCATGGGATCGAGCTCCGGGGCGAAGCGCCGTGGACGCCCCCTGGGCAGCGGGAAGAAGGCGAAGGTCCCGGCCTAGTGGACGCCCGGCGCCGGCGGCCCCCTCCGCATTGGCGCGCCGCGGCAGGGCGAGGCGAGCCGTGCCGCCGCGGGGACCTCCGGCGCCCTGACCCTCAGGGGTCCTTCGCGTGGAGGAGCCCTGAACTTGCCGTCGCCGCTGGCGGCGGCGCCTGCTCCCCGCGCCTCGGGGAGCGTCGATCGGGCTCTCCGGGAGGTGGAGGCCGCCCTGGGCCCTCCTCCCGCTGCTGCAGATCCTCCGGCCCCGCCGGTGAATGGAGTGGTTGCCACTCCGCGCCACCTGGCGGCGGCGCTTCTGGGACCCCTCATCGCCCCGGGGTCCCGCTTCCTGGAGCTCCTCGTCGTCGTCGACGCCCCGGGCTTCAACTCCCTCCGGCTGCCCGACGCTATCCGGAGGGCCATCCACGCCCACGGCCCGGCCGCCGGGGAGATCGCCCTGGGGGAGCAAAGCAGGCCAGATCTCTTCTGTCCTGTGGACATCCTCTTCGGGGTGAACGGCAACGTCGTCCTCTCCGGCCGCTGGAGGCCCTTCGCCCTCGGCTGTCGCCTCCGCGTCGGCGACCGCCTCGTCTTCCGCTTCAAGCTGGGGACCCTGGAGGCTACGGTGCGGATCTTCACCGCCGACGGCGTCCGCCGCACCTACCCCCAGCTCGCGGCGCAGTGAAGAGGAGGTCCTGGCACAATAGTCTTCTGGGGAGGGGAGCTAGTCTCCTCCCCTTTTTTGCCTTGTAGTCCTTGCCGGCGGGGAATGCCCCGCCGTGCTTCGCTCCTTCCCCCACTGGGGGCAATTTAATGAAATCCTTTTGTTGATTATCTTGTTGTCCTTCACTGTCCTGGCCATTCGCATGCTCGAGAGCCCTGGTGAGCTGTAGGCATCGACGGGAAGCCTCCCTCCACCTCAGAGCTCGGGACGGGTTCGGCGTCGATGACACAGTGGACGATTCCTGAGACAAGAAGTTGAAGAAAGAGTTGGAAAAGAAAAAACCCCAAATCCCCGAAAACGGAAAAACAAGTCGGTAAAACAAACGAAAAAAGAAGGCAAATAAGATGCCCCTGTGACCGGCACAGGGACCTTCTCCGTCGTGGAGGAGCGCGGCACTATCTGTGCCAGCAGCTAAGAGCAAATTGCCGCGCGTGGCGATTCACGGGGCCTTCCTCGTCGTTGAGGGAAGCTGGACCCTCACGGACGTGAAAACGTCGACGCTTAAGAGAGCCCAGAGACCGTCGACACCTCACAAGGATTGCTCATGAGGTGAAGGGCCTGGCGCGGACCTCCGGATCTGCGTCTCCTTCGCAAGATTGATCGGAGCAGCCTTAGTCTTCAATAATCCTGCCACGTTAGGCCTTCCTCGGGAGAGGGAATCTTCCTGCGGATGCTGGTGCATCGACGCGTCTTTGCTCCCTCGTGAGGGTTGCTCACGAGGGGTAGGTCCTTAGCGGGTGCCATGGGCACACCTTGGACTTTTCCTCGAAGATTTTTTATTTTCTGGCGTACTTCGCGAGGAACTAAGCACCATGGGCATCCAGAGGTGATCGTTAACGGGGCCGTCGCCCCCGACCAGAGCTCGCTCCATTCGGGTTTTTCGGGCTTGCTGTTTTCCGGGTGAAGGCCCCAGCATAGACACCGTGCCTAGCCCCCTTCCGCGAGGAGTACAACAGAAAATAAATGGACTTCATGCCATTTTGATGTCATGCCGAAGCAGAGGCGCTACATTGCGCGATAACTTAATATCAGTGCTTAAGAGCAGGTTGAGCTGATACAAGTGCCGTGAAAACGGTCTTTTTCTCCTCGTGAGGAACCTAGGGGTAGAACTTTCGCAGATGAGCTATGTTCCACGGGTTCCCCACTGGCACGCCTTCTGCGGTTTCCAGCCGCGCCGAGCCTGGCCTGGCGATGTGCGTCACCTTGAAGGGCCCTTCCCACATTGGAGACAGCTTGTGCAGGCCCTCGCGAGAGAGTATTCTCCTCAGCACCAGGTCGCCGACCTCCAGAGTTCTTGCTCGAACATGGCGGCTATGGTAGCGGCGTAGTCCTTGTTGGTACCTTGCGGTGCGGAGCGCGGCTTGGCACTGAGCTTCATCGAGCAGGAGGAGGCGATCCTTGATGAGGTCCTCTTGGCGAATTTCGTCGAAGGCGAGCACTCTTGGCGACCCGAACTTGATGTCGGTGGGAAGAACAGCCTCCGCCCCGTAGACCAGGAAGAAAGGGGTTTCTCCAGTGGGTTTGGTGGCGGTAGTCCTGATGGACCACAAGATGGATTGGAGGTTGTCTAACCATTTTTTGCCGCAGGCCTCGAGCTTGGCGTTGAAGCTTTTCGTCTTGAGTCCTTTGAGTACTTCAGCGTTGGCACGCTCGGCTTGGCCATTGCTCCGGGGGTAGGCGACGGAGGCGAAGCAAATCTTGATGCCGGTCGATGCGCAGTACTCCCGGAACAGTCCGCTGGTGAACTGGCTGCCGTTGTCGGTGATGATGCGGTTAGGCACTCCAAAACGACAGACCAGCCCACGGATGAACTTGACTGCGGACCTCGCCGGGATCGTGCACACTGGTTCCACCTCCACCCACTTGGTGAACTTGTCGATGGCGACGTAGAGGTAGCGATAGCCCCCTTGCGCTCTGGGGAATGGACCAAGGATGTCCAGCCCCCAAACGGCAAAGGGCCAAGTGAGTGGGATGGTTCGCAGCTCTTGCGCCGGCTGATGTATCTGCTTGGCGTGGAATTGGCACGCCTCGCACCTCTTGACCATCTCCGCCGCATCCCCGAGCGCCGAAGGCCAGTAGAAGCCACTTCGATATGCCTTTGCGGCTAGAGTTGCAGCAGAGGCATGATGGCCGCACTCGCCGGCATGGATGTCCCTTAGAAGCTCTTGGCCTTGGTGAGTAGATATGCACTTCAGAGCGACGCCATTTGGGCGACGCCGGTACAGGTCACCGTCCTTGATGCAGTAGCCCGAAGCTTGACGCACAATCCTCTCGGCCTCCTCTTCATCCTCAGGAAGCCGGCTGCTAGTGAGGTAGGCCTTGAGCTCGATGATCCAATCCACTCCCTCCTGCCGAGCCAATGCCAGAAGGACGCGGTCACCCGAAGGAGGCCCGCAATCCGGAGCCCCCTGCTCCGGCGGTGGCGGCAAAGCAGAAAGAGGAGGTGGTTTGGGTGTTGACGGAGAGGCGGACGGCTTGAAGAGACGCTCCTCAAAGACGCCGGCAGGCTGCGCCAGGCGATGAGAGGCGCGCTTGGCGATCTCGTCGGCTTCCACATTTTCTCCCCTCGGGATGTGCTTCAGCTCCAAGCCTTGGAAGCGCTTTTCCATCTTTCGATGCTCCTCGAGATAAGCCGCCATGTGCTCATCCTTTGGAGTGTAGCTCTTGTTCGAGAAGTTCACAACCAGCTGTGAATCTCCCTTGACGACGAGGCGCTTGATGCCCAAAGCGTTTGCTGCCCTTAGGCCAGCAAGTAGTCCTTCGTACTCCGCGATGTTGTTGGAGACCTTGTTCTCAGGCGCGAAGCAGAGCTGCACAGCGTAGAAAAGCTTGTCTCCAGAGGGAGAGGTTAGGACAACACCGGCTCCCGCGCCGGGGAGGTTGAAGGCGCCGTCAAAGTGCATGACCCAGAGGCCTGGGGCCTCCTCTCTAGGGAGAGTTGACTCCACCTCTGGAGGCTCGTCTACGAACAGATCAGTCCATTCTGCAGTAAACTCGGCCAAAGCCTTGCTCTTGATTACCTTTGTAGTTTCGAAGGAGATCTCGAAAGGCTAAAGCTCCACAGCCCACTCAGCCACCTGCCCGGTGACATTGGGGTTGCGCAGGACGGTTTCCAGGGGCCGATCGGTCACCACCTTAATCGGGTGACCCTGGAAGTAGTGGCGTAGCTTCCGCGAGGCGATGAGCAGGGTGTAGAGCAACTTTTGCTGCATTGTGTAACGCTCCCGCGCGTCGCGCAGTACCGTGCTGACGAAGTACACAGGCTTTTGCACCTTGACGACACCCTCGGAAGGCTCCTCCTCAGGAGGCTCTTGAGCGTTGCTCTGAGAGAGCGGCTCGGTCGGTGAAGATCCCTCGGGCGGCTCCTCTCGAGGGGCGGGAGGTGAAGCGGCCTCTTCCTCGCGAGGAGCCCCCGAGCTTGGAGGAGGGACCTCCTCCTTGGCGATTACCTTGACGTCCCGCTCCGCGACGAGAACGGCACTTGCCGTCCTTGGAGTTGCCGCGATGTAGAGTAGCAAGGGCTCGCGAGTCGTTGGGGCAACCATGATCGGTGGGCTCGTGAGGTACCTTTTTAACTCGGCGAAGGCCTTGTCGGCTTCCGGAGTCCACTCGAACTTCCCGGTGCGCTTCATGAGCTTGAAGAAGGGTAAAGCTTTTTCCCCACTCCTCGCGATGAAGCGCCCCAGGGCTGCCATGCACCCCGCGAGGCGTTGCATTTCCTTGAGATTGCGCGGAGGACGCATTTCTTCGATGGCCTTGACCTTGTCGGGGTTCGCTTCTATCCCGCGATTGGACACGAGGAACCCCAACAGTTTTCCCGATGGTACGCCGAAGGCGCACTTGGCGGGGTTGAGCTTGATGTTTACCTTCCTCAGGTTGACGAATGTTTCCTCCAGATCCTCGATGAAGGTGTGACCCTCGCGAGTCTTGACGACGATGTCGTCAACGTAGGCTTCCGCATTCCTTCCCATCTGAGCCCCCAGGGCCTTACGCATGAGCCTTTGGAATGTAGCTCCTGCGTTCTTCAGGCCGAAGGGCATGCAGACGTAGCAGTACACCCCACAGGGTGTGATGAAGGCGGTCTTGTCTTCGTCCTCCTTTGCCATCTTGATCTGATGATAGCCGGAGAAAGCATCCAAGAAGCAAAGGAGGTCGCAGCCGGCGGTGGAGTCGACGATTTGATCTATCCTCGGGAGAGGGTAAGGGTCCTTGGGACAGGCCTTGTTGAGACTTGTGAAGTCCACGCAGAGGCGCCCACTGCCATTGGCCTTTGGGACGACCACCGGATTAGCAATCCAGGTGGGGTGGGCCACCTCGCGTATTAACTTGGCCTTCTTCAGCTTCTCTATTTCCTTGACGATGAAGTCTTGCTTCTCTTGCGCTTGCTTCCTGGTCTTCTGCTTCACGGGGTGTGCCTGAGGGCACACGGCTAGGTGGTGCTCAATCACCTCCCTGGGAACGCCGGGCATATCTGACGGAGTCCAAGCGAACATGTCAGAATTTGCCCACAGGAAGGTGACGAGCGCGCTTTCCTATTTGGGGGAAAGCCCTGCCCCGATGGTGACAAAGTTGTCGCAGCCCCCAGCCTGAAGCGGGACCTTCTTGGTTGCCGAGCGCTCCTGGGTAAACTGGGGCCTCCTGCCGGAGGGTACCGCAGCTTCCCCAATGCTCATGTCCAGCATCGGATGGACCAGGTCCTCGCTTGGAGTAGGCGATGCAGAGGCGGCGAACTTCTTCCCTGTCGAACCCAGAGGGTGGGGCTCGAGAGAGGCCTTCTTCGCTGCAGCCCGCTCTTGGGATACGAGCTGCTTCTTCCTCGCGAGGTCGCCGGAGTGTTCCAGTAGATCTTCGTCGGCGGGGAACATGGTGGCGGCCTCGCGGTAGACATGCTCAACTGATCGGAGAGCATCTTTCTCATTGCAGCGCACGGTGATCGTGCCGTTGGCGCCCGGAATCTTGAGGACGTTGAAGCCATGGTGCGTTGCTGCCATGAACCTAGCCAAGGCTGGGTAGCCGAGGATGGCATTGTATGGCAGGGCGATGTAGGCGACGTCGAAGTCGAGGCTTTCTGTCCTGTAGTTGTCCCGGGTGCCGAAGGTGACGGGCAGGCTTACCTGCCCAATTGGCGTTGTAGATCCCTCGGTTACCCCGAAGAACGGCCGAGTTGGCATGAGCCGGTGGTATGGCACCTGCATCTTTTCGAAGATCTCTACGGAGATGATGTTGAGGCCCGCCCCTCCGTCGATGAGAGTACGGTTGACGGCGACGTTGTTGATGGTTGGCGTGCACAAGAGGGGGATTGTGCCCACGCCCCTTGTGGAAGCCGGATGATCCTCCTCGTCGAAGCCAATCTTGCACGTCGACCACTTCATTAGGCGATTGCCGACGCTGGGCTGCGCCGCCGCGATTTCTCGCGACAGCTGCTTGAAGTGTCGATTTGACAGAGGAGCCTGAGCTCCACCCAGGAGGCAAGCGGCGAAGATTCGCGGCTCTTGATAGCCCCCCTGGTCCTCCTCCCGACGATCGTTTGCTGGTGGGGGCAGCGGCAGCGGCTCGGGATCGTCTCGAGACAGACCCCCACGGCGGCGACCTTCCTCGCGGTCGTCGTCGCGGCGATCGCCCCGGGATCCACTCTTGCCGTTGCTGCGGCCGCCCCCGCGACGCTTGGCGACACCGTTTTCCTCGTGAAACTTCCGGACAATCCAACAATCCTCGGTATTGTGGGTGTCCTTCTTGTGGATAATGCAGTAGCGGCGACGTCGACCTTTATCGCGATCGGAGCGGTCGCCGCGGCGTTGCTTATGATCTGGCTCCGCCGCGAGGGCAGCAGCCTCCTTTCGCTTGGGGTCCTTGGACTTCGGCTTTGGGGGAGGCGCCTCCGGCAGATTGTGCACGAAGAGCCTCCCCTCCTCAGCCTTGGCGCAGCGGTCGGCGATCTCGAAGAGCCTGACGACGGAAGTCAGCTCATCATTCACAGACAGCTTCTCCCGCATCTTGACGTCGGAGACGCCCGTGGAGAATGCGGAGATGACCTCCTCGTTGGAGATCCTGGGAATCTTGTTCCTCATCTGACTGAAGCGCTGGATGTATTGATGAAGCGTCTCGCCCTTGTACTGACGCACCGCTTTAAGATCGTTCTTAGTTGCGGGGCGCTCGTACGTGGGCATGAAGTTGGCAACGAACTGACGACATAAATCCTTCCATGACGTCACGGATTCGTGAGGAAGATTCATGAGCCAAGTTCGCGGAGCGTCCTTGAGGGCCATGGGGAACCAATTGGCCATGGCGCGCTGATCTCCACGCGCAGCCTGGACGGCGACGACGTAGAGTTGGAGGAATTCGACAGGATTTGTGGTCCCGTCATAACGCGCGCTGATGTCCGGCTTGAACTTGTCAGGCCAGACGACGTAGCGCTGCTGGCGAGTGAGGGCGAGACACCCGGGGTTGTAGATTGGGATGCCGGGGGTCCTGACGTTCTTGCCAGCTTCGCCGATGTCATCGATGGCGCGGTCATGATTTTCGCGGCGGCGCTCGAGGGAGACGCGTGCGTCTTCCGGAGCGCGTTGGACGATTTGGCAGCTGGGCTCCCCGCGCGGCGAAGATGCGGCGCGGGAAACCACTCTCTTGGCCTTGTTGGCCACCCCATCTCCGGCGCCCGGGGCGCAATGCCCCGCCGCCGGATCTGGGCTCCCCGCGCCCTGGGCTCCTCCCAAGGCCGGGTCTTCGTTGGCGATGGCGACGAGCTCGGCGATTCGAGCGCGCCACCCCTCACGCCCGTCGTCGGTGGGTTGATAGCGCAGCAGCTCCTGCGCCATGGCGAGTGCCTGCGTAGGAGACAACTGACTCCCAGAACGAGCGCGAGAAGTGGCGGTGGCGGTGAAGGAGAGCGTAGGCTCTGTCCACCCGGACGGGAGGTAGGAGGACTCCAGATCTTCCTCCTCTTCCTCCTCGGCCGAAGCTTCATGACGACGGAAGATGGGCTCGGTTTGCCCCCGAACAGCGTTGCGACGGCGAAGACGCTCGAGCCTTGCGTTGGCGTCGGCCATGTCGAAGCAGATCTAGAAGAAAACACACCACAGCCCCCTACCTGGCGCGCCAAATGTCGATGGATTTCGTGTCGCAAGGACACGGGGTACCACGCGACGGACCCGAGGATTCGAACGCAGGGGGCTGAACGTGTGAGATCTTGGATCGCAACGAAACACGGTGACGGAAGCCTCGATTGTCGGACGCGCAACGCACTGCAGAGAGGGAGACCGAGCTTTACCCAGGTTCAGGGCCCTCGTGGTGAGGTAAAACCCCTACTTCCTGCCTTCTTGTATTGCAACGCGACACCTCGCGAGGAGTACAAGGCCTTGGTTACAAAGTTCTAGTTGGCCAGAGGTTGAAGAACCTGCGTGCCCAACTAGCAGCTTGAAGAAGATGAAGATTCAATTCAACCGGATCCCCTCTAAGGGGTGGCCTCTCCCTCCTTTTATAGCGCCAAGGTCCTCCTTCCCCTTATCTTCTTGGGGAAGGGGTTGCCACACACGGCCAAGGAGGGAGGACAGCTGTAGACTATGTTCTTCTGTAGACTTGGTCTTCGTAGGGTAGCGGCGCCGGTCCACAGGAGTGGGTGGAGGAGGCTGACGTCCTCCTCTGGCGCCCTGCACCGTCCATGCTATATTTAGGGGGGTGGCCAACTGCCACTGTGCCGCTTTGGGCAGGCACAGAGAAAGTTGGTCTCCTCCCTGTCGGGGGTAGCGTGGGCGGTACGCGGTCTTCTGCCCGTTAGCTTCTTGCTCTGCACGCCAATCGTGCTGAGCTGGCGTAGGCGGGCGTCCTCTCCTCACCAGCAGGGGCTCATGAGGAGGACTTCTGGTCCTTAGTCGTTTCTGTCGTCGTTCTCCTCACGAGGCGCCTCCTCGTGAGGGTCTTCTCCGTGACTTGGGTTGCTGATTGTCCCCTGGGCTGAAGATGGGCCGATGACGGGGCCCAGGAGCAGGTGGACCGGGATACCCCGGTATCCAGAACACCGACAGAGCTTTTGCTTCATACTGCTAAGTAGTCTTTATTGGTTTGATAGGTGTTATGGGGGTGAACCTGTGCTAGCGCACTACCCTAACTAGGATAAATACACACTTGTGATTATACCCCTTGCAAGCATCCGCAAATACAAGAAAGTAATTAAGATAAATCTAACCACAGCCTTAAACTCTAAGATCCTACGCTCCCTGGTGCAATGGTTTCCCAACAGAGGTTTAGGTTTCTGTCACTCCAGCAACCCCACAATTGGTAGCCAAATACACAATGCATCTCACTAGTCCCGTAAATGGTGAAGTATCATGTAGTCGATGTTCACATGACACCACTAGTGAAATAGCACCACAACAATATCAAACCATTAAATATTTCTCAACAATAATTCACTACTAACATCTTGACTTCTCCCATGTCCTCAAGAACTAAACGAATTACTCACAAGACATCATATGGATCATGATCAGAGGTGAAATAATGGTAAGTAACAATCTGAACATAAACCTTAATTCAACGGTTCCACTCAATAGCATCAACTACAAGAGTAATCAACACCGGGAAAGTTTTCCCTAAGAATATAACAAGATCCAACTCAATATGTTACAGCGGGATGGCGTGGTAATGGTAGAAATGAAGGTGCTGGTGATGGAGATGATGATGATGATGATCCCGATGAAGTCCGGTGCGATGGTGATGACGATGGCGATGATCTCCCCTCTCCGGGAAGGAATTTCCCCGGCAGATTCTGCCTGCCGGAGAGCCTTTCCCTCTCTGGTATTTTCCGCCCCGCAGAGGCGGCTGTGTGTATCTCTGAGCCCCCCCCTAACTTAGGTTTTCGAGGACGATGAAGTACGCGAAGGGGCGAGACCAGAAGTGGGCCAGGGCGCCCTCACACAGGGCCGGCGCGGCCAGGGGCCAGGCCGCGCCCCCTGTGCGTGAGGCTGCCCCTGGCTCTTCTCTCCTTCCCCTTCTGGCTTCCAGAGTCTTTTTGTAAAATATAATTTTCTAGTATTTTTCTGGAATTTTCCTGATCTTCCAAAATATGGTGTCTTGACGGTCCTTTTCCAGCAGAATCCTGACTCCGGTAGCAAATCCTCCCATGATCATCACACATGTAAAAACAGAGGAAATAACATAAGTATCATATCTAAATATGAAATATATCAATGAATAACAGTAAATTATGATACAAAATAGTGATGCAAAATGGACGTATCAATTCTTATAATGAAGATGTGGATGTTATTCAAACGGTGAGTCCGGAAAAATTCATCCAGGACAATATGCAGGAACCTATAGAATTCATTTTCGAATAGGTAACAGTTCTAGTCAGAAAAGTTTCGCGTTGAACTCTTCCTTTAATATTTTTGCTGTTTTTACTAAATATGAAAAATCATGAGACGAAAATGGGCAGGAAAAGGAGTCCGGGTGCTCCTCACACACAGGGGGTGCGGGCCCACCCCTGGCCGCGCCGCCCTGGTGTGAGGACACCTCGGAACTCGTTTCCGTCCCGGTTTCCTCCTGCGACTCCGTTTCGATGTTTTATTTTCGCCTATATAACCCCCATGATTTTCCGAGGTTTGTATATCGTGTTTTCGTCGTGTTTTTGTTTCGAGCTGTTTCTATCAGGAGTTGATCTCAGATTTAGGAGCACCATGGCCTCTTCGAGCGACGACAAGGGCAAAAGGCCCAGGGAAGATGATCACCAAGACCCTAGGCTGAAGGAAGAGCAGGAGGCTGGAAGATCGAGGGCAAGAAACCCTACTTTTGAAGGACCAATGAAAGCTAGACGTATCTTTTCTCATAATATGCAGGGACCAATACTACACGTCTTGGATCTAAACTCCATGCCTGTGATAAAAGAGGGTATGCTGGTCACTGACAAGTTTTGCGCTCAATATCGAGTTCTGGAGAAGGAGGTAGAGATACTTCAAGAAGAGAATCTCAGGCTTCGCAGGATGCTGGAATATTTCATTAATCCAAGGCTAATTCCACTACCGCCAAAGGAGTAATTCGTCATCGGTATAGGCATCCCCTTGGCTTGTTCCAGGCTTGGGGGAGTGCCACGGTATCACATCATTATCTTTCACTCATTTACTTTTCAAGTAGAGTCATATCATGAATAGAGAAATTATCCTATAGAATAGTTTGCAGTTTGGAAGTATCCTCCCTAGTTGGTTATCTATGTATCCCTTTGTGTGAGTTGAGGTAATGGAATATTAATGAGAAGTTTTATCGTTTACCTTCTTCACACCTTATTTTAGTTTGCAATATCTTTTATATATGATTAGTTTTGTTGATTAGTATTGGTATCACTTTGGGAGCATGAGTAAATTTAGTTGGTTTTGGCAAACTTAGCTTGGTCAAGTGGCAACATTATCTTAAAGTTTGAAAAAGAAAGAAGTACTAGTAGATGCATCATGGTAGTTCTCCTCCATGATTGACTTAAGCATCAGTATTCTCAAAGTTAAAATCATTGTACTTTCAAGGAAGGTTGCATGATTGTTCCTATTATATGTATGTATGTTTGTTTCATGCAACTCTTATGTTTGCTACCCAGCCTTGCTAGCCAAAAACCGGTACTGAGAGGGAATACTTCTCGTGCATCCAATCCCCAAAAACCAAAGTTACTTCCAAAGAGTCCACTATAAATTCCTATGCATGGTATTTTAAGCCATTCCAAGTAAATTTTCATGTGCTACCTTTCAAAAACCTTCAAATACTTCTCACTTGTGCCACTGTTTTTAGCTCATGAGGACGTAGTGGATGGGTTTGTTATCTTCCATACTAAATTAAGTACCCTTCGACTAGGCAGCTTCATCTGCTCATCATTAATTTGCAAGGGAGCTGGTCAGACCATTATAATCTAAAAAGAAAGAAAAGAGCACTCCTCCAAGGTATGTGAAAGTTGGTGGGCACCCGATGGAATCGGTTAGCCATGGTTTGATAAAGGAAAAATGGTGGGGAGGAGTGCAAAGCAATAAATAAAGCACAAATGTGCCAATTAATCAAACATCTCGGAACCGCTCTCACTTGTTTAGTATGGAAGATATCAAGAACTCTGTTGCTAGTCGTTGATAAAAGCAACCACCTCTCAAAACAACTTTTACCTCTCTTTTACAAATCAAAAGCTCTATCACATGTTTAATCCCTGCTTCCCTCTGCGAAGGGCCTATCTTTTACTTTTATGTTGAGTCAACCTATTTCCTTCTATCTCAAGCAAGCATTTGAGTTGTTATGTTTCACTCATCCATATGTTGATTCGTTTAATCATGTTTACTATCTTCCTTGTTTAGCATAATGCTTTTATCCGAAAGAATATATCTTTGAAAAGTTTTCTATGATTACAAAGAGTTTGTTTCAACGAGCATATGGTTTCTGCTATATTAGCTCTGTTATAAAAGGCTCCGTTTGAAAGAAAGTGTATTTTGTTCAACGTTCTCTGACCAAGAACTAAGGTTTGCCATCACCAATTATAATTTACTTTGTGCACCTTTATATGTGATTCCCTCTTACTCATTGCAAGTCTATATCATATATAGGGAAATTCATGTCTATTATATTGTGGGGATTTCTATTTTCGTGCCCTCGGGTCCTTAGTTGTACTCAGTTTTCCCCAGCTCCTTAGTTTTTTCTCAGTTTTGTCCAAGCCCTTATCTGAAACCGTCACCAGTGCTGGAACGGCCGGTTGCCCGACGGTTGAACACCTTTGACCGTTAACTGCTGACTAGTGGGGCCACGTAGAGCCCACAAAGACACGTCAGAGCATCCATCTTTGTTTGACCGTAAGCATCGCCGTATCCCTGACCAAAATGCGGACGAGTGGGGCTTCGGTATATCGAATGACAAGTGGGGCCATGACGCTGATACACGGGGCAATACACGGGTAGGATTAGATTTTTAAACGGAGCTCTACAGCGATGGCACGGAGGAGGTGGCCTGCGGGGTGCCGAGATGAGATCGACGTCCACAAAGAACTGCATGAGGCGAGACCAGACGCATTAGATAGATATGAACTAGACGCGTTTAACCATGCAAAGAAGAGAAGAAATGGCCGAGGACATCGACGACGACCTCAACACTTTGACTGACAGTGTCGGACAAGAACGCGAGCAATGTAGAGAAAACTAGTGTCTCTCCTTGCTGGCGTGTATAGATAGGTGCTAGGGGAGTGTGGTGGCGAAGGTAAAGACCTCGCGGTGGTCTGTGGCGTCCAGCATAGCGGGGCGGCGTGGCCGTGCCCACAGCGGCGTGCATGTTCGGCATTGGCATCAGCATGTACGTTCGTCATTGGCCTCGGCGGTATCTCTGGTGTGTCAGTGATCGAATGAGGGGATGGGATTGAGGGTACATCCCGGCGGTGACCTAGCAGTGGCGGCGAGCATGCATACCCGTTCTGACCATGCCGATATTGGCATCGGCATCGTTTGGAGGCTGTGGTGCTCGAATCATAGTGGAAATTGCGATTCCCTATTATTTTTACATGCATAATATATAGAAAATAGCTAGATCTATAAATCGATGCATATGAAGCTACATATATATTCTTGGTCATAATCCCCTTAGATGCATGGCTTCACGTCGTCGTCGCTTTCATCGTCAGTATCTTCGTCGTCCGTGTAGTAGTACTTCCTGCACGTTGTTCCGTCGAACACCTTCACTGTGAGCACATAATCGCCTTCATATTTGAAGTGTAGGAAGCAGCCGAAATCCACACCGTGCGCGATGGCAAAATTCTCCCAGCCCTTGTCGAGGTACATCCGGCCTTGTCCGTCAAATAGGACCTCCACGGTCCAGAGACGAGGACCGCAGTCAGCTGCTCGCAGATACACCTTTGCGGGCTCCTGGCCATCAAGATAGTCCGCAAACTTTTGTGGGAGTGCTTGCAAAGAGATCGAGCGCCGATCGTTTGAAATTAAAGGTTTTTTAGAACATGCACATAATTAATCACATGCATCATATATGTGGGAACGCGTACGTACCTTCTTGGCCAAAGGGTCTTCATAGATGGTGATGAAGAACTCTTCTATGATCAATGGCAGTGTTGACGGTGGTGGTGGCAATGATGATGATCCACCACCCAGGCCGCCCCTTCCCCTTCCCCTTCCCCTTACCCTTCCCCTTCCCCTTCCGGTCGGCGTCCGAGACGTGGAAGCCATGGCAATGGATCAAGTGTATGTGAACGAAGAAGAGAGAGGCAGAAACGAAGAAGAGAGAGGCAGAACCTATTGACATGACGGATGGCCGTTGTGGGGGTTTATAAGGGAGAGATGACCGTTGTGGGGTTTACACCATAAATTAAGGTAGAGATGACCGTTGTGGGGTTTACACAATAAATTAAGGAGGAGATGACCGTTGTGGGGGTGGTTTATATCTCAACAAAAAAGTAATGCCTAAAAGACATGGAAATTCGTGATAGTTTATCATTTTACCGTGAAAAGTAATGCGTAAAAGAAATGGAAATTCGTGATAGTTCATCATTTTACCGTGAAAAGTAATGCGTAAAAGAAATGGAAATTCGTGATAGTTTATCATTTTACCGTGAAAAGTAATGCGTAAAAGAAATGGAAATTCGTGATAGTTCATCATTTTACCGTGAAAAGTAATGCGTAAAAGAAATGGAAATTCGTGATAGTTTATCATTTCAACGTGAAAAGTAATGCCCGTTAGATCATTATCATGTTGAATCCGGTGGACAACTCGTTATTTAGCATACATAGAGGGGTAGTAGTTTACCACCGACAGATAGAGAGAGGGTGGCACGATCCTGCCCGTTAGATCATAGGATCGACGGTAGGTGGGCACGATCCGTGTGACAACAGCTCGACCAATCAGGCCAAGTTTGGGCTTCTGTGAGAAGGGAGAGGGTAAAACTGAGTAGTATCAAGGATACAAGGGCAAGTAAATAGAAACAGGCTAAGGAATTCAAATAAGAGATTTAGAAAAAGAAAAACACATGTTTTGTACAATGAAACCCAAGTTGGCCTACCTCAAAGTATTAGCAATTCAAATATACATGAGTGTAAAAATTATGGCCTCATTCAGACAAACTATGTTTTGGGTATAGATGTTTTGAGAAGGGGTTTGAGTGGAAAGCCATGAACCTTCATAGCTACTAGTGATTTCAGAAGTGGCCATTTGTGTGAAAACTTAATTTATATATGATTGTTATGATTTTATTTTGCGCATGAGTTGGAGGCACTATGATTTTATTTTTTGAATTTTTTTGCGCATGAAATGACTCAATTAGATGGCTTAATCCCATCTGTTGACTCTCTGTTGACCAGCCACTTGAGGGTAAAACTGAGTATATTGCACTAGCCAGTATTAGTACTCGAGGGAAAACTGAGTACAGATATTTTTCCAGTGTAAGACTTGAGGGTAGAACTGAGTACACGTAACGGTGCTGACATGCAGTCCCACGGACGCGTGTCGCGGTGAGCAGCGGTTAGCCGCGCGGTGCGCGTGTTGAGACCAAACGTCAACTGCTGAGACGAACCGTCACTTTGCCAGTACAGAGCCCCTCTCTCCCTCCCTCTGCACACAGTCATAACTCACGCACGCAACCACGCCTCTCACGTCCCATCACCTTCTCAAAAAAAACCAGCCGCCCTACGCGCCCTCCCCTGCCGGCGATGGAGAAGAAGAATGCGCCGGCGGCCGTCGCCCCCGAGCCCGTCGCCGCCGAGCCCGTCGCATCCGAGGCCGTCGCCGCCGAGCCCGTCGCCTCCGAGGGCGGTGCATCCAGGCGCGGCGCCTCCGTGAACCGGGCCTCTCTCAGGGCTGACGGACCACTTCACAAGATCGGCGCCTGCTTACTGGCGAATGAGGAGTACGTGGACACCTACTCTGCTTTGAGGCGAGTTTGTACTAATTGGCGCTCAGATTTACCTGAGCCCGACGTGCACCTGCATGAATGGATCATGGTAGAGCACGCCCTTCCACGTGCCGCTGAGTTCTCCTTCCTCCACCTCCGCACATCCCGCTACGTCACCATCGATCTAACGGAAGTTCATGCAAGGTTCAAATTCCTCCATATCTATAGAGTTAATCCTTTTATTTTCAATCGTAAACATCTTAGTGCTGAATGTTATCTTCATCAATCCCATATATTTTAGATACTACTTCGTCAGCTTTTGCCGTGGCGTCATCGTGCTTGCCCAAAAGAACCAGCCGCACAAGATACGGCTTCTGAACCCACTCACAAAGACATCGAACACTATATTTCAGGCGCAGATGCCATCTGTTATTCTGGAGTCAGTCACTGTAATGAAGTCCCCGACTATGCTCTTCGTTTCCACATATTACCCGGCGGAAATTGCTTGGGGAGAAGGAAGATTTTCGATCGAGCACCATTCTATGCGTTGCAGTACCACGTTCAATGGTGAATTCTATGCACTAGCTGTGAACAATTTTGAGTTCGGAACATTAGTGTGCACCAACAATGTCCAGTTGGAGCAGGGCGCGAGCAATGTCAACATGGAGACACTATTTTCATTTCCAGAACTTGGAAATGACAAGTTCTACCTTGTGAAGTTGGATGGTGATCTGCTGCTTGTGTTGTTGGGCGGTCGTTTGGAGGAAGGTCAAACAGTGGTGTACCATGTGGACACTGAGAGCCGCTCTCTCCATGCCGTCAGTAACATTGGCAGTCGTGCCTTCTTCGTCCATCATGTCCGGTGTATCTCCGTCGACACCAGAGTGCACCCGACACTTCGACCTGGCTGCATCTACTACGCGGATTTGGGTTATATCAGAGAGTACTTTGATGATATGAACGCCTGGGATGAGTGGCCACTACGTGTGGATAGATTAGGAAAGTACGGTCTGAAAGATGAACAAAGGCCATACCGTTTGGAGGATGTATTGGCTGCACACTGCAGACAGAAGGAGTTCAATGAATATTTCTTTCGGACCCGAAAATGGAGCGACGAATATATATATGATGAATGAAGAACAGATTCATTCATCCTGGGTATCCTAATCTTCATGTTGGGCATACATTGCGTCTTGTATTAGTTTGTCGTGAACATTAACATCGTTATTGGCTGCTTTTGGCTGCTGTATGCAGTTTATGTATTATACTTAGTTTTCTAGATTTATTATGCTGCTGTGAATTTATCCTATACTAGCTTCTAGATTTCCTACTAGATTTGTTACCATATTGGGCAAAAAACGAGGGCCAAAAGGCAACAATCATTGAAGAAAGACAGAAATAGAAGCTTCTCTAGATTTGATACTAATTTGGTGAAAAGAGAGAGAACTGTTACACAGAGAGAGGGGAAAAAGGCGCTCTGAAAAGTCAATGCCAATTTGGCCCGAGAGAGACAGAACCGAGCTCTCACGTACAACCAAACGCGGCCTCGTCCTGTCCCACACGGTCCCTTTCTACCAGCCCCACGCGACGCGGCCCCACACGTCAGCACGGAAACGGTCAACTTAACGGGAATCCTCCTGTCCGAGCTCCTTCTGAGGGTTTCAGACAACGGCTTGGGGAAAACTGAGGAAAAACTAAGGAGCTGGGGAAAACTGAGTACAACTAACGACCTGAGGACACGAAAATAGAAATCCCTATATTGTGTGCCTTAGTGAATGTGATGCTTCTTGTCCGTATTCTTTATTATCGACACTTCACTCCGTAAACCTGTGGTCATGTTTACCGAGTTCAGTTTTCGCTTGGGGACAAGCGAGGTCTAAGCTTGGGGGGAGTTGATATGGCCATTTTGCATCACTATTTTGTATCATAATTTATTGTTATTCATTGATATATTTCATATTTAGAGATGATACTTATGTTGTTTCCTCAGTTTTTACATGTTTGATGATCGTTGGAGGATTTGCTGCCGGAGTCAGGATTCTGCTGGAAAAGGACCGTCAAGACACCATATTTCGGAAGATCAGGAAAATTCCAGAAAAATACCAGAAAATTATATTTTGCCAAAAGACTCAGGAAGCCAGAAGGAGGAGGCGAGAGGAGCCAGGGGGTAGGCTCACATGTAGGGGGCGCGGCCTGGCCCCTGGCCGCGCCGGCCTACTGTGTGGCCACCCTGGCCCACTTCAGGTTTCGCCCCTTTGCGTACTTGATCGTCCCAAAAAACCTAAGTCAGGGGGGGCTCAGAGATAGACACCGCCGCCTCTGCGAGGCGGAAAACACCAGAGAGAGAAAAGCTCTCCGGCAGGCAGGAATCTGTCGGGGAAATTCCTTCCCGGAGAGGGGAGATCATCGCCATCGTCATTGCCATCGCACTGGACTTCATCGGGATCGTCATCACCATCATCTCCATCACCAGCACCTTCATCTTCACCATCACCACTCCATCCCGCTGTAACATCTTGAGTTGAATCTTGTTAAATTTATAGGGGAAACTTTCCCGGTGTTGATTACTCTTGTGGTTGATGCTATTGAGTGGAACCGTTGAATTAAGGTTTATGTTCAGATTGTTATTTACCATTATTTCACCTCTGATCATGATCCATATGATGTCTTGTGAGTAGTTCGTTTAGTTCTTGAGGACATGGGAGAAGTCAAGTTGTTAGTAGTGGAATTATGTTGAGTAATGTTTAATGGTTTGATATTTATATGTTGTGGTGCTATTTCACTAGTGGTGTCATGTGAACGTCGACTACATGATACTTCACCATTTATGGGCCTAGTGAGATGCATTGTGTATTTGGCTACCAATTGTGGGGTTGCTGGAGTGACAGAAACCTAAACCTCCGTTGGGAAATCATTGCACCAGGGAGCGTATGATCTTAGAGTTTAAGGTTGTGGTTAGATTTATCTTAATTACTTTCTTGTATTTGCGGATGCTTGCAAGGGGTATAATCACAAGTGTGTATTTATCCTCGTAAGGGTAGTGCGCTAGCACATGTTCACCCCCATAACACTTATCAAACCAGTAAAGATTATTTAGCGGCATGAAGCAAAAGCACTTGACAGAAACTCTCGTGTGTCCTCGAGAACGTTTGGTCATCATAAGTTACACAACCGGCTTGTCCTTTGCTCTAGAAAGGATTGGGCCACTTGAAGCTATTATTGTTATTGTCTTTTATTTACTCGTACTTTATTACTTGCATTACCAAATACCCCTGAAAACCCGTTTGCTAGTTTTTACAGTGAATCCTTGATCAAAACCACTCATCAACACCTTCTGCTCCTCGTTTGGTTCGACACTCTTATTTATCAAAAGTACTACGATACACCCCCTATACTTGTGGGTCATCAGGGGTCCACAGTTCACTAGTGGTGTCTCTCCATAAGATAAATAACATGCTGGGTAAACAAATAACAGTTGGGCAATTGATAGAATAAAGCAAGCGTACAAATGTCATGAGGATCACTATGAGATTCACTTGGGCATTACAACGTAATACATAGATCGTAATCCAACTGCATCTATGACTAATAATCCACCCTCCGGATATCGTCCGAGCAACCATTGGGTATTAAGTTGCAAGCAACAGATTATCGCCTTAAGCAAAGTGCTTAATGTAAACAATACAAATGTCCTTGAACACAAGATTGTTGTTTTCTCCCTAGCAGCAACATCACATCTACAACTTTAGAGGTTTATGTCACTCCCCCAAGTTACTAGAGGCATGAACCCGCTATCGAGCATAAATACTCCCTCTTGGAGTCACTAGCATCTACTCGGCCAAGATATCTACTAGCAACGGAGAGCATGCAAGATCATAAACAACATAGAGATAACATAAAGATGATAAATCAACAATTCAAATTGACATAGTACCAATATTCATCGGATCCTAACAAACACAACATATAGAATTACACAACAATGATCTTGATCATGATAGGCAGCTCACAAGATCTAAACATGAAGCACATGGAGGAGATGGCAACCATCTAGCTACTACTATGGACCCGTAGTCCAAGGTAGACTACTCACACATCACTTCGGAGGCAGGCATGGTGATGAAGAAGGCCTCTGGCGGTGATTCCCCTCTCCGGCAGGGTGTCGGGAAGAGCTTCTGGACCCTCCCGATCTCGCGTCGACAATGGCGGCGGATTATAGTAGGTTTCGTGGAAAATTGATCAGGCCCTTTAGGTTTTCCCGTCGAGGGGAATATATAGGCGGAAGGGCTGCATCAGGGAGTGGGCCAGGGGCCCACACCATGCCATGGCGCGGCCAGGGGGCCGTGCCGTGGGGTGGTGTGGCCGCCTCCTGGCACCCCTCCGTCTCTGCTTTGGACTCCGTCACGCTCCGGGAAAAATAGGAACTTTGGCTTTTGTTTTGTCCAATACCGAGAATATTTCCCGTGTAGCTTTTCTGAAACACCAAAACAACAGAAACAGGGAACTGGCACTTTGGCGTCTCGTTAATAGGTTAGTTATAGAAAATGCATAAAACACCACGAAGTGCAACAAAACACAAAGCAAATGGTGTATAAACAGGCATGGAGCATCAAAAATTATAGATACGTTTGAGACGTATCAAACATCCCCAAGCTTAACTCCTGCTCGTCCTCGGGTAGGTAAGTGATAACAAAACAATAATTTTTGAGGTGACATGCACCAACACAATCTTGATCAACGATGTAAAGCATTGAGTGCTGAGATCAAAGTACTCTAAACATGGGCATAAAAGACATAATCTTGACAATAAAACATAGCAACCATGTTATAACATGAAAAGTAACACAAATAAAAGATCATGAGTAATGAAGCATTGAAAGTCAAGTGTGTGTTTCAACCATATAGAAAAACATAGCAAAGTGGTTTTCAGCTTGTCCTTCATGGAATAGCAAAACATAAATGCATAGGACACCTTCAAGTTTAAGAGGGCAACTAGATATAAATAATTTAAGAACAAGCAAAACCATAATCATGAATCAATCAATAATAAATTTTGGGACTATGCACATTAAACTCAGAATGACAACTATGCTCTCTTAGACGGTGCATAAAGGTAGAAGGTGGAGACTCAACATAAAAGTAAAAGAAAGGCCCTTCGCAGAGGGAAGCAGTGATTAAACATGTGCTAGAGCTTTTCATTTGTAAAACAGAGAGATAAAAACTTGTTTTGAGAGGTGGTTGTTCTTGTCAATGAGTGACAATGGGGTTCTTACTATCTTCCATACTAAGCAAGTTTTTGAGAGAGAGATTGGCACTTTAGTGCTCTTTTATAAAGCTTGGCACTCCTCTCCACTTTTCCTTTCACAAACCATGGCTAACCGATTCTATCGGGTGCCCACCAACTTTCACATACCATGGAGGAGTGCCTTTTTTTCTTTTCTTTTTTCTTTTTTTGGAATAAAACAATATGGAAGATAGCAAATCCGACCACTACGTCCCCATGAGCTGAAAACAGTGCCACAAAATGAGAAGTATTTTGAAGGTTTTTGAAAGGTAGCACACGAAAATTTACTTGTAATGGCTTGCAAATACCATGCATAGTAATTTATAGTAGACTCTTTGGAAAAATTGGTTTTTGGGAGTTGGATGCACGAGAAGTATTCCCTCTCAGTACAAAATGAAGCCTAACAAAAGACTGGGAGCGACCAACTAAGAGAGCAATAACGGCCATAATCATGCATAGCGACAAAACATCATTAACCGAAGCATAAAGTGGTATCACAAGTCAAAAACCAAATGATCATAGAGGCTTATGGAGACTTGTTAGAGTCGAACATGTTGTAAGCATGCACCAACTCAACCCAAATAAAGCATCAACGGAGAAAACCACAATAATATGCTCCCATATAACAAAAACAACGCATGATTCTTTCAAAGGCACATTAAGCAATCTTAGTAATTTGAGACAACTCATGCTATAGCAAAACTACTAAGCATACTATAAAAATAACATCAAGCATGATATGCAAAAGTCTAAGCCACAGTCTAAACAAGCTCCCATTTGTACCACTATAGGCATGAAACTTTTTTTCTCTTTTCCAACACCATTCAACCCTTTTTTTAAACCACTTTTTGAGATGAAAACAACATAGACCAGTGGTATAAATACACCTTGATACAAAGATATAACAATATCTGAACAAAAATCAAGGCGAAAAATGAAAGCTAAATGCAGTTCTAGAAAAAGAGAACACTCGTTGAACGATAAGAGTGAAAACTAGAGTGTTCTTGGCAATGAAAAACGGAGTGTGTCTTCTCCAAAAGAAATTTGTTGGGGTCCAACCATTTATTGCAGCAAACAAAACAAAAGAAAAATAAAATCAAAAGTAAAGACGCTCCAAGAAAAATGCATAGTACATGAAGCACTAAAAATATAGTGTCTTGAAAGGTGACCTGATTTTTGCCGATGAAGAAGGGGTGCCTCGGGGGCATCCCCAAGCTTTGACGCTTGTACCTCTTGGATATTTTTTGGGGTGACATGGGCATCCCCAAGCTTGAGCTTTTGTCCATACTTCATCTCATCTCATCACTCTCCTTTCCCTACACTTGAAAACTTCCTTCATACAAAACTTCACACAATTCTATTAGCAACATTAGTATAAGCATGATAGTAAATCTACTCTTTTGGTTAAGTTTTAAACTCAAATATACCATCCATTAAAGCATAAGCTACTGTAGCAACTTCCTCAAAAGCTCCGTGATGAAAAGAACTAAAAAATAAAGCGATCGAGAGGCAAACACAAATAGTGCCAGAATCTGTCAAAACAGAACAGCTGACAAAGATCAATTTTTTTTAGGACATTCTGTTGCTCAAATTGAAAAGTGTAAAACTAATAGAAGTTTGGAAATAACCTGGGGCATGCGCACAAGAAATCGTAGATCAAAAAGATATTCTGAGAATTTTCACGAATTTTTACGGTGCAGCGCAGAAATCTGTTTCAGGATAGCAACTTCCCCAAATCTTACCTTCCTCAAATTAGAGGTTCTTCTTGGCACAAAAACGAAATAAAAAAGATAAGGAGAGGTTATTACAGTATTAATAACTTCCAAGACTTAACAAAAATAAAAATTACTAAAAAGAAAACATTGGGTTATCTCCCAAGAGTGCTTTTCTTTAACGCCTTTGAGCTAGGCGCAGAAAGTGAAAATCAAGTATTTTCAAATGAAGCATTAAGATCAATTGCAGAAGTCTTTTCAACAATAAATTTTATTGTATCCAAATGAGTTTTTGAAGATCCCTTGTGAACACTCTTGGGTTCACTACTTTCATCAAAAGGGTTTTTAGGAACAATCCAATCAAAATTCTTTTTCAAAGCTTCATGCAATCCAACAAGTTTGCAAGGTATTGGTACTTTGATGTCTCCTTTGGTTGTACCAACAACATTTACACGTGAGCCAAGCATATTAAAACACTCAAAACTTTCCTATCTTCAATAACAACATCTCTAAATTCTCTACGCAAAGTCTCCAAAATAAAATCTTTCTTTTTGGAGTCTTCTATATCATGAAGCTTAAGAAACATTTGTTGCATAAAAGGATTAAGGTTAACAAACCTAGCCTCCAACATGTGAACTAAATAAGCAGATGCAACTTCATAACTAGGAGCAAGCTCGGATAAAGATCTATCCTCAACATGTTTATGCATACTATCATGATTAAAGAACTCGTCGATGTTACCTTTTGAAAGAGCATTTGCCCCCATGTGTGGTTTTGGTAATTAATGACAATCCCTATGGACTAATGTTTGCATCGAGTTTTATTTGTAGGACTTATCCGTAGACAACGCTTGAGCCATTTGTTGGTTTCAAGGTTGTAAGAAGTTGCAAATAAAGAAGTCTATGTGATGATCAAGGGAGTTGAGCCTATATAGAGTGTGTCTTGAGGAATAAGATGGAGTGAGATCTCATGTGCATTCTCAAGACATCATCATTATGAAGGAAGAAGATGAAGTGCAATGATTGATCAAGTTGAGGCGCAAGTTCAAGATAGGCATCTAGAAGATATCATTTGCTTGAAGCTCGGTGTCCATTTGGTGGTAATGGACATGTGAAGATATTTCTACTAGTGTCTCTCCCATAGTGAAGTATGGGGGAGCAATCCGCAAGACTTCACCGAGCAAGCGCAATCAAGAAAGGTAGTCCAACTTGAGGAGATCAAGATCGTCACCATCTAGCTCTAGTTCAAGTGGATTGCACAAGGCAAAGGTTTGTTCTTGATAGGTTTTCTCTTCTACCGGTCTCGTGTGTTAGTTTGGAGACCGGGTTATAGGATTGGTAGCCGTACTATCAAGAGGGGCTCTCGAGTGAGTAACTTAATTGTATCGTTCGGAGAGAGCTCAAACCTTTGCATACTTGGCATTATCTTTCTTGGTTCTTATTTGGCTTTTATCCTTGTGAGGTTCTAGAGCTTGTGGTTATTTCCATGACAAGCTCTAGGTCATCAAAAATGGATTTTGTATGGAACTCTTATTGCGTTTTTGGTGTTTGGAGGTTTTACCGGTTCTTCTTTATAGCTAAGTCAAACCTTTTATCTTTTGGCTTCATCCTCCTTTGTTGTACTATGATGTTTATATGGATGAAGTTGTAGAGCTCGTTGTGGTGATTCCAACGAGCCCAAGATCATCAAAAACGGAGTCCGGATGCAAAAGTTACAACCGTTTTCGTACTGATGTTTTCCCCAGGGCCAGAAATTCCGCCCCCGAGACCGGAATTTCCGGGGGGCGGAAATTCCATAATTTTCGGCCCTGCGAAATTCTGCTAAGTCTTTTGTGGTGCAACCTGCAGTAGGGGGACGGAAATTTGGGCCGGAAATTTTATAAGGGGGGCAGAAATTCCGCCCCCGGGCCGGAAATTCCGCCCCCGAGGCCGGAATTTCCGGGTTAAAAATCCTGTAACGGTCAGATTTCGTGCGGGGGCTATATAAAGCCCCTTCTTCCTCATTTGAAGGTTGACTCTTCCATTTCTCTCTCCTCCATTGTTGACCTTGAAGAGCTTGCCCTTCCTCCCCATCCCTCCCATAATTCTTGCATCTTTTTGAGGGAAAAGAGAGAGGAGATCTAGATCTACATTTCCACCAATCACTTTCTCCTCTTTGTGAGGGGAACCTATTGGATCTAGATCTTGGATTTCTTTGTGGATTTCCTCCCTTGTTCTTCCTCTCATATCCCTCCATAGCATTTGTTGCTTTGGTGGGATTTGGGAGAGAAGGATTTGAGCACTTCATGTGTTTTTGCCATTGCATTTGGTGCATCGGTTTGAGTTCTCCTCGGAGATTCGGTAGTGAAAGTTCATTGAGCTTTTTACTCTTGGGTTCTTGGAACCCTAGACGGCTTAGTGGCTTAGTGGTTACTTGGGGACCTCCAATTAAGTTGTGGAGATCTTCCCAAGCTTTGTGGTGCCTCCGTGGCAATTACTTGGGGACCTCCAATTAAGTTGTGGAGATCTTCCCAAGCTTTGTGGTGCCTCAGTGGCAATTCTTGGGAGCCTCCAATTGAGTTGTGGAGATTGCCCCAAGCTTGTACGGGTTCGGTGACCGCCCTCAAGTGTCCCATAGTGGTCGGGTCTTCCATCTTGGTGGGAGGGCTCGAGGAGATTACGGTGAGCCTCCGTGGCGTTTGGGGAGCCTTGTGCCTCCACACCGCTCCAACGGAGATTAGCACTCGCAAGGGTGTGAACTTCGGGATACATCGTTGTCTCCGCGTGCCTCGGTTATTTTTATACCCGAGCTCCTTTACTTATGCAATTTACTTTGTGATAGCCTTCGTGCTTGAAGTTATATATATCTTGCTATCTCATAGTTGCTTATCTTGTTTAGCATAAGTTGTTGGTGCACATAGGTGAACCTAGTTTATTTAGGTTTTGTTTGCTTGTCAAATTAAACGTTAGTTTTATTCCGCATTTGTCAAGCCACTCGTAAAAGTTTTAAATCGCCTATTCACCCCCCCCCTCTAGGCGACATCCTTGTACTTTCATTTGGTATCAGAGCAAGGTCTCTCATTTTAGGCTTCACCGCCTTGAGAGCAAAGATGTCGGCTAGGGGATTAGTGCACAATAACACTTTTATTTTTGATGGCACTAATTATGATATATGGAAAAGTTGCATGCTTAATCATTTTCGTGATATGGACCCAAATATAGAGAGAATTTTAGATATGGGTTTCTCTCCGCCTAAGGATTCCCAAAGTCTATCTTTAGAGGAGAAGAGAAACTCTTATCTTAATGCTCGAGCTTCTAATGTGCTTGTTGATTTTGTGAGCAATGCAGTTATTCTTGCAATCATGCCTTTCCATAATGCTCATGAGTTTTGGGCAAAGATTCGAGAAAAATATGATGTGTCCAACACTATTGAGGATGATTGTATTCCCTGCACTTCCGGCCGTGATGAACTCACATCCACCTCACCAATGTGTGGCAAGACACAAGGTAACGATATGGTGAGTGGTGATGAATATTCAATGTTGATAGTAAGCTTACTTGTGATGACCATTCATCTCTATCTCATTGCAATGCCTCATCTTTGGACTTAAACACATCTAGCCCCATAAATGCTTTACATGCTTTTGTTGATAGTCCTTGCATATCATGTGCAAGTTGCATGAATAAATCTCATGATGATATGCTTGATTTGTCTTGTTTCCATGATACAAATATATCTACTTCCTCTAGTTGTTGTGTGTCTAACAATGTAGAGGACAACAAATATTCCATGGGCCAAGACAAGATTCTAATTAGAGCTTCAAGTGATTCTTCTTCATCATCTCTTGGTTCCCACATGTGCCTTATGGCTAGGTCTTCAAAGGTAACTCCTACTTTGGAACCCAATATATCTAGTGATGATGATGAGGATAATGAAGAAGAGGATGATGACCTTTCCTCTCTAATTGAGAAGAGTGAAATGTTTTTTCATGCTATTCGTAAGAATAAAATTGCTTGCTCTTACTTCTATAAGATTTTGGCAATTGCCACCGAGAGCAATAAAATAATTGAGGAGCATGAGAATACCATCTTTAAAATGCAAGGTCATGCCCATGATTATGCGGATGAGATCGCGGATCTAAAAGAAGCTCTAGAAGAAGAACAAACCACCAAGGAATCTCTTGAGGAGACCTTTACTTTAGAGTTATCTAAAATAAAGAAATCCTATGATAGGACTCTTGTGGTGGCAAATGATTTTGAAACTAAATATGAAGAGCTTGTAGTTACTTATGCTAAACTCCTTGAGAATGTTGTGCTTCTTAAAAATGACTCTAGGGTCATTTCGTGTGAGCCCATCATTCTCACCGAGTCGCATGAGCAACTTAAAGCTTCAAATTCAAATGAGCTTACTAAATTGCCTTCTCCGCTTTCCATTAGTGATGATGCTTGTGCTACTAACTCTACTTCTTGTGAAGCATCCATCTTGAAGGAGAATGTTGAGCTAAGGGCTCAACTTGATTTGCTAACTAGCAATTATGAGAAATTGGAAGAAAAACATGGAAAGCTCTCTAGCTCCCATGAGGATCTTCTAGCTTCCCATGATAGACTAAAATTAGCTCATGAGGCTATTATGTCAAAGGTAACATCTAGTGAGCCTCATATGGACTTTTGCACTACTTCTCAAAATGCCATATTGCCTTGTGCTAGTCCTAGTAATTCATCCACTCATAATATTACTACATCTTGTGATGAATTACTTTCCTTGCCTTATTGCTCTAACAATGAAGCTTCTACTTACTCTAGTACTTGTGTTGTTACTAACCATGTAGAGGAAATCAACGAGCTCAAGGCCCAAGTCACTTCATTGAAGAAAGACTTGGTAAAGAGTCATGAAGGGAAATCCAAACTCGACAATATGTTGAGTGTGCAAAAATCCCCCAATGACAAGAGTGGACTTGGGTTTATCTCCAACAACAAGAAGAAGTCCAAGGTTAAGAAGAATAAGAAGGGCCAAGGACAAGTCAAAGATCCGGCCAAGATTGTTTGCTTCAAGTGCAAAATTGAAGGGCACCATGTTAGATCTTGCCCTTTGAAGAAGAAGGCACTAGTTGAGAAGCAACAAGGGAAGCGGCCTCAAGTTCAAGGCCATGCTCAACCTCGTGTTGAAGAAAAGTCACTTCCCAAGAAGAATCAAGCTAATGCTCCCATTGCGGAGAAATCAAGTGAGAAGAAGGTGAAGAAAAGAACTTGTTACATATGCCGTGAGAAGGGTCACATTTCTTCTTCATGCACTATGGGTAACTCATCCAACCCTATCATAATTGATGATGCTTATTCTCTTTGCAAGGATAAGGTTGGCAATGTGTGTCGGTGTTCTGGATACCGGGGTATCCCGGTCCACCTGCTCCTGGGCCCCATCATCGGCCCATCTTCAGCCCAGGAGATAATCAGCGGTACAAGTCACGGAGAAGACCCTCACGAGGAGGCGCCTCGTGAGGAGAACGACGACGGAAACTGCTAAGGACCAGAAGACCTCCTCACGAGCCCCTGCTGGTGAGGAGAGAAGGTACGCCCACGCTAGCTCAGCACGTTTTCGTGCGGAGCAAGAAGCTAACGGGCAGAAGACCGCGTACCGCCCACGCTACCCCCGACAGGGAGGAGACCAACTTTCGCTGTGCCTGCCTAAAGCGGCACAGTGGTTGTTGGCCACCCCCCTAAATATAGCGTGGACGGTGCAGGGCGCCAGAGGAAGACGTCAGCTTCCTCCACCCACTCCTGTGGACCGACGCCGCTGCCCTGCGAAGACCGAGTCTACAGAAGAGTGTAGTCTACAGCTGTCCTCCCTCCTTGGCCGTGTGTGGCAACCCCTTCCCCAAGAAGATAAGGGGAAGGAGGACCTTGGCGCTATAAAAGGAGGGGGAAGCCCTCCCTTAGAGGGGATGGGATCTTCATCTTCTTCAAGCGGCTAGCTGGGCACGCAGGTTCTTCAACCTCTGGCCAGTTAGAGCTTTGTAACCAAGGCCTTGTACTCCTCGCGAGGTGTCGCGTTGCAATACAAGAAGGCAGGAAGTAGGGGTTTTACCTCACCACGAGGGCCCTGAACCTGGGTAAAGCTCGGCCTCCCTCTCTGCAGTGCGTTGCGCGTTCGACAATCGAGGCTTCCGTCACCGTGTTTCGTTGCGATCCGAGATCTCACACGTTCAGTCCCCTGCGTTCGAATCTTTAGGTCCGTCGCGTGGTACCCCGTGTTCTTGCGACACGAAATCCATCGACATTTGGCGCGCCAGGTAGGGGGCTGTGGTGTTTTTTCTTCTAGATCTGCTTCGACATGGCCGACGCCAACGCAAGGCTCGAGCGTCTTCGCCGTCGCAACGCTGTTCGGGGGCAAACCGAGCCAATCTTCCGTCGTCATGAAGCTTCGGCCGGGGAGGAAGAGGAAGAAGATCTGGAGTCCTCCTATCTCCCGACCGGGCGTACAGAGCCTTCGCTCTCCTTCACCGCCACCGCCACTTCTCGCGCTCGTTCTGGGAGTCAGCTGTCTCCTGCGCAGGCTCTCGCCATGGCGCAGGAGCTGCTGCGCTATCAACCCACCGACGACGGGCGTGAGGGGTGACGCGCTCGAATCGCCGAGCTCGTCGCCATCGCCAACGAAGACCTGGCCCTGGGAGGAGCCCAGGGCGCGGGGAACCCAGATCCGGCGGCGGGGCATCGCGCCCCGGGTGCCGGAAATGGGGTAGCCAACAAGGCCAAGAAGGTGGTTTCCCGCGCCGCATCTTCGCCGCGCGGGGAGCCCAGCTGCCAAATCGTCCAACGCGCTCCGGAAGACGCACGCGTCTCCCTCGAGCGCCGCCGCGAAAATCATGACCGCGCCATCGATGACATCGGCGAAGCTGGCAAGAACGTCAGGACCCCCGGCGTCCCAATCTACAACCCCGGGTGTCTCGCCCTCACTCGCCAGCAGCGCTACGTCGTCTGGCCTGACAAGTTCAAGACGGACATCAGCGCGCGTTATGACGGGACCACAAATCCTGTCGAATTCCTCCAACTCTACGTCGTCGCCGTCCAGGCTGCGCGTGGAGATCAGCGCGCCATGGCCAACTGGTTCCCCATGGCCCTCAAGGACGCTCCGCGAACTTGGCTCATGAATCTTCCTCATGAATCCGTGACTTCGTGGAAGGATTTGTGTCGTCAGTTCGTTGCCAACTTCATGCCCACGTACGAGCGCCCCGCTACCAAGAACGATCTTAAGGCGGTGCGTCAGTACAAGGGCGAAACGCTTCGTCAGTACATCCAGCGGTTCAGTCAGATGAGGAACAAGATCCCCAGGATCTCCAACGAGGAGGTCATCTCCGCGTTCTCCATGGGCGTCTCCGACGTCAAGATGCGGGAGAAACTGTCTGTGAATGATGAACTGACTTCCGTCGTCAGGCTCTTCGAGATCGCCGACCGCTGCGCCAAGGCTGAGGAGGGGAGGCTCTTCGTGCACAATCTGCCGGAGGCGCCTCCCCCAAAGCCGAAGTCCAAGGACCCCAAGCGAAAGGAGGCTGCTGCCCTCGCGGCGGAGCCAGATCACAAGCAACGCCGCGGGGACCGCTCCGACCGCGATAAAGGTCGATGTCGCCGCTACTGCATTATCCACAAGAAGGACACCCACAATACCGAGGATTGTTGGATTGTCCAGAAGTTTCACGAGGAAAACGGTGTCGCCAAGCATCGCGGGGGCGGCCGCAGCAACGGCAAGAGTGGATCCCGGGGCGATCGCCGCGACGATGACCGCGAGGAAGGTCGCCGCCGTGGGGGTCTGTCTCGAGACGATCCCGAGCCGCTGCCGCTGCCCCCACCAGCAAACGATCGTCGGGAGGAGGACCAGGGGGGCTATCAAGAGCCGCGAGACTTCGCCGCTTGCCTCCTGGGTGGAGCTCAGGCTCCTCTGTCAAATCGACACTTCAAGCAGCTGTCGCGAGAAATCGCGGCGGCACAGCCCAGCGTCGGCAATCGTCTAATGAAGTGGTCGACGTGCAAGATTGGCTTCGACGAGGAGGATCATCCGGCTTCCACAAGGGGTGTGGGCACACTCCCCCTCTTGTGCACGCCAACCATCAACAACGTCGCCGTCAATCGCACTCTCATCGACGGGGGGGCGGGCCTCAACATCATCTCGGTCGAGATCTTCGAGAAGATGCAGGTGCCATACCACCGGCTCATGCCGACTCGGCCGTTCTTCGGGGTAACCGAGGGACCTACAACGCCAATTGGGCAGGTAAGCCTGCCCGTCACCTTCGGCACCCGGGACAACTACAGGACGGAAAGCCTCGACTTCGACGTCGCCTACATCGCCCTGCCATACAATGCCATCCTCGGCTACCCAGCCTTGGCTAGGTTCATGGCAGCAACGCACCATGGCTTTAACGTCCTCAAGATTCCGGGCGCCAACGGCACGATCACCGTGCGCTGCAATGAGAAGGACGCTCTCCGATCAGTTGAGCATGTCTACCGTGAGGCCGCCACCATGTTCCCCGCCAATGAAGATCTACTGGAATACTCCGGCGACCTCACGAGGAAGAAGCAGCTCGTATCCCAAGAGCGGGCTGCTGCGAAGAAGGCCTCTCTCGAGCCCCACATGTTGGGTTCGACAGGGAAGAAGTTCGCCGCCTCTGCATCGCCTACTCCAAGCGAGGACCTGGTCCATCCAATGCTGGACATGAGCATTGGGGAAGCTGCGGTACCCTCAGGCCGGAGGCCCCAGTTTACCCAAGAGCGCTCGGCAACCAAGAAGGTCCCGCTACAGGCTGGGGGCTGCGAAAACTTCGTCACCATCGGGGCAGGGCTTTCCCCCAAATAGGAAAGCGCGCTCATCACCTTCCTGCGGGCAAATTCTGACATGTTCGCTTGGACTCCGTCAGATATGCCCGGCGTTCCCAGGGAGGTGATTGAGCACCACTTAGCCGTGTGCCCTCAGGCACACCCCGTGAAGCAGAAGACTAGGAAGCAAGGGCAAGAGAAGCAGGACTTCATCGTCAAGGAGATAGAGAAGCTGAAGAAGGCCAAGTTGATACGCGAGGTGGCCCACCCCACCTGGATTGCTAATCCGGTGGTCGTCCCAAAGGCTAACGGCAGTGGGCGCCTCTGCGTGGACTTCACAAGTCTCAACAAGGCCTGTCCCAAGGATCCATATCCTCTCCCGAGGATAGATCAAATCGTCGACTCCACCGCCGGCTGCGACCTCCTTTGCTTCTTGGATGCTTTCTCCGGCTATCATCAGATCAAGATGGCAAAGGAGGACGAGGAGAAGACCGCATTCATCACGCCCTGTGGGGTGTACTGCTACGTCTGCATGCCCTTCGGCCTGAAGAACGCAGGAGCCACCTTCCAGAGGCTCATGCGCAAGGCCTTGGGGGCTCAGATGGGAAGGAACGCGGAGGCCTACGTCGACGACATCGTCGTCAAGACTCGCGAGGGTCGTACCTTCATCGAGGACCTGGAGGAAACATTCGTCAACCTGAGAAAGGTAAACATCAAGCTCAACCCCGCCAAGTGCGCCTTCGGCGTACCATCGGGAAAACTGTTGGGGTTCCTCGTGTCTCATCGCGGGATAGAGGCGAACCCTGACAAGGTCAAGGCCATCGAAGAAATGCGTCCACCGCGTAATCTCAAGGAGATGCAACGCCTCGCGGGGTGCATGGCAGCCCTGGGGCGCTTCATCGCGAGGAGTGGGGAGAAAGCTTTGCCCTTCTTCAAGCTCATGAAGCGCACCGGGAAGTTCGAGTGGACTCCGGAAGCTGACGAGGCCTTCACCGAGTTGAAAAGGTACCTCACGAGCCCACCGATCATGGTTGCCCCAACGCCTCGCGAGCCTTTGCTACTCTACATCGCGGCAACTCCAAGGACTGCAAGTGCCGTCCTCGTCGCGGAGCGGGACGCTAAGGTGATCGACAAGGTCAATCCTCCCGGCCAGGGGGCTCCTCGCGAGGAAGAGGCCACTTCGCCTCCTGTCCCTCAAGAGGAGCCGCACGTGGCATCTTCGCCGACCAAGCCGCTCTCTCAGAGCGACGCTCAAAAGCCTCCTGAGGAGGAGCCTTCCGAGGGTGTTGTCAAGGTGCAAAAGCCTATGTACTTCGTCAGCACGGTACTGCGCGACGCGCGGGAACGCTACACCATGCAGCAAAAGCTGCTCTACACCTTGCTCATCGCCTCGCGGAAGCTACGCCACTACTTCCAGGGCCACCCGATCAAGGTGATAACCGATCGTCCCTTGGAGACCATCCTACGCAATCCCAACGTCACCGGGCGGGTGGCAGAATGGGCCGTGGAGCTTCAGCCTTTCGAGATCTCCTTCGAAACTACAAAGGTAATCAAGAGCAAGGCTTTGGACGAGTTCACTGCGGAATGGAATGATCCATTCGTCGACGAGCCTCCAGAGGTGGAGTCAACACTCCCTGGAGAGGAGGCCCCAGGCCTTTGGATCATGCACTTCGACGGCGCTTTCAACCTCCCCGGCGCGGGAGCAGGTGCTGTCCTAACCTCTCCCTCTGGAGACAAGCTCTTCTACGCCGTGCAGCTCTGCTTTGGGCCTGAGCACAAGGTCTCCAACAACATCGCGGAGTACGAAGGACTACTTGCGGGCCTAAGGGCAGCAAACGCTTTGGGCATCAAGCGCCTCATCGTCAAGGGAGATTCACAGCTGGTTGTGAACTTCTCGAACAAGAGCTACACTCCAAAGGATGAGCACATGGCGGCTTATCTCGAGGAGCATCGGAAGATGGAAAACGCTTCCAAGGCTTGGAGCTGAAGCACATCCCGAGAGGAGAAAATGTGGAAGCCGACGAGATCGCCAAGCGCGCCTCTCATCGCCTGGTGCAGCCTGCCGGCGTCTTTGAGGAGCGTCTCTTCAAACCGTCCGCTTCCCCTCGACATCCGAATCATCTCCTCCTTCTGCTTTGCCGCCACCGTCGGGGCAGGGGGCTCCGGACTGCGGGCCTCCTTCGGGTGACCGCGTCCTTCTGGCGTTAGCACGGCAGGAGGGAGTGGATTGGATCATCGAGCTCAAGGCCTACCTCACCAGCAGCAGGCTTCCCGAGGATGAAGAGGAGGCCGAAAGGATCGTGCGGCAAGCTTCGGGCTACCGCGTCAAGGACGGTGATTTGTACCGGCGTCGCCCGAACGGCGTCGCTCTGAAGTGCATATCTACTCACCAAGGCCAAGAGCTTCTCAGGGACATCCACGCCGGCGAGTGTGGCCATCATGCTTCTGCCGCAACTCTAGCCGCGAAGGCATACCGAAGCGGGTTCTACTGGCCTTCGGCGCTCGGAGATGCGGCGGAGATGGTCAAGAGGTGCGAGGCGTGCCAATTCCACGCCAAGCAGATTCATCAGCCGGCGCAAGAGCTGCAAACCATCCCACTCACTTGGCCCTTTGCAGTCTGGGGGCTGGACATCCTTGGTCCGTTTCCCAGAGCGCAAGGGGGCTACCGCTACCTCTACGTCGCTATCGACAAGTTCACCAAGTGGGTGGAGGTGGAGCCGGTGTGCACCATTCCGGCCAGATCCGCAGTCAAGTTCATCCGTGGGCTGGTCTGTCGCTTTGGTGTGCCTAGCCGCATCATCACCGACAACGGCAGCCAGTTCACCAGCGGACTGTTCCGGGAATACTGCGCATCGACCGGCGTCAAGATCTGTTTCGCCTCCGTCGCCCACCCCAGGAGCAATGGTCAAGCCGAGCGCGCCAACGCTGAAGTGCTCAAAGGGCTCAAGACGAAAAGCTTCAACGCCAAGCTCGAAGCCTGCGGCAAAAAATGGTTAGACAACCTCCAATCCATCTTGTGGTCCATCAGGACTACCGCCACCAAACCCACTGGAGAGACCCCTTTCTTCTTGGTCTATGGGGCGGAGGCTGTTCTTCCCACCGACGTCAAGTTCGGGTCGCCAAGGGTGCTCGCCTTCGACGAAACTCGCCAAGAGGACCTCATCAAGGACCGCCTCCTCCTGCTCGAAGAAGCTCGGTGCCAAGCCGCATTACGCGCCGCGAGGTACCAGCAAGGACTACGCCGCTACCATAGCCGCCATGTCCGAGCAAGAACTCTGGAGGTCGGCGACCTGGTGCTGAGGAGAATACTCTCTCGCGAGGGCCTGCACAAGCTGTCTCCAATGTGGGAAGGACCCTTCAAGGTGACGCACATCGCCAGGCCTGGCTCGGCGCGGCTGGAAACCGCAGAAGGTGTGCCTGTGGGGAACCCGTGGAACATAGCTCATCTGCGAAAGTTCTACCCTTAGGTTCCTCATGAGGAGAAAAAGACCGTTTTCACGGCACTTGTATCAGCTCAATCTGCTCTTAAGCACTGATACTAAGTTATCGCGCAATGTAGCGCCTCTGCTTCGACATGACATCAAAATGGCATGAAGTCCATTTATTTTCTGTTGTACTCCACGCGGAAGGGGGCTAGGCACGGTGTCTATGCTGGGGCCTTCGCCCAGAAAACAGCAAGCCCGAAAAACCCGAAGGGAGCGAGCTCTGGTCGGGGCGACGGCCCCGTTAACGATCACCTCTGGATGCCCATGGTGCTTAGTTCCTCGCGAAGTACGCCAGAAAATAAAAAATCTTTGAGGAAAAGTCCAAGGTGTGCCCGAGGCACCCGTTAAGGACCTACCCCTCGTGAGCAACCCTCACGAGGGAGCAAGGACGCGTCGATGCATTAGCATCCGCAGGAAGATTCCCTCTACCGAGGAAGGCCTAACGTGGCAGGATCATTGAAGACCAAGGCCGCTCCGATCATCTTGCGAAGGAGACACAGATCTGGAGGTCCGCGCCAGGCCCTTCACCTCATGAGCAATCCTTGTGAGGTGTCGACGGTCTCTGGGCTCTCTTAAGCGTCGACGTTTTCACGTCCGTGAGGGTCCAGCTTTCCTCAATGACGAGGAAGGCCCCGTGAATCGCCACGCGCGGCAATTTGCTCTTAGCTGCTGGCACAGATAGTGCCGCGCTCCTCCACGACGGAGAAGGTCCCTGTGCCGGTCACAGGGGCATCTTATTCGCCTTCTATTTTCGTTTGTTTTATCGATTTGTTTTTCCGTTTTCGGGGATTTGGGGTTTTTTATTTTCCAACTCTTTCTTCAACTTCTTGTCTCAGGAATCGTCCAATGTGCCGTCGACGCCGACCCTGTCTCGAGCTCTGAGGCAAAGGGAGGCTTCCCGTCAATGCCAACAGCTCACTAGTGCTCTCGAGCGAGCAAACGACCAGGACGATGAAGAGCGACAAGGCGATCGACAAGCGGATTTCATTAAAAATCCCCCATTGGGGGAAGGAGAAAAGCACGACGGGGCATACCCCGCCGGCAAGGACTACAAGGCAAAAGAGGGGAGGAGACTAGCTCCCCTCCCCAGAAGACTATCGCACCAGGACCTCCTCTTCACTGCGCCGCGAGCTGGGGGTAGGTGCGGCGGACGCCGTCGGCGGTGAAGATCCGCACCGTAGCCTCCAGGGTCCACAGCTTGAAGCGGAAGACGAGGCGGTCGCCGACGCGGAGGCGACAGCCGAGGGCGAAGGGCCTCCAGCGCCCGGAGAGGATGACGTTGACGTTCGCCCCGAAGAGGATGTCCACAGGCCAGAAGAGATCTGGCCTGCTTTGCTCGCCCAGGGCGATCTCCCCGGCGGCCGGGCCGTGGGCGTGAACCGCCCTCCGGATGGCGTCGGGCAGCCGGAGGGAGTTGAAGCCCGGGGCGTCGACGACGACGAGGAGCTCCACGAAGCGGGACCCCGGGGCGATGAGGGGTCCCAGAAGCGCCACCGCCAGGTGGCGCGGAGTGGCAACCACTCCATTCACCGGCGGGGCCGGAGGATCTGCAGCAGCGGGAGGAGGGCCCAGGGCGGCCTCCACCTCCCGGAGAGCCCGATCGACGCTCCCCGAGGCGCGGGGAGCAGGCGCCGCCGCCAGCGGCGACGGCGAGTTCAGGGCGCCGCCACGCGCGGGGCCCCTGAGGGCCAGAGCGCCGGAGGTCCCCGAGGCGGCGTGGATCGCCTCGCCCTGCCTCGGCGCGCTGATGCGGAGGGGACCCCCGGCGCCGGGCGTCCACTGGGCTGGGATTTTCGCCCTGCTCCCACTGCCCGGGGGGCGCCCACGGCGCTTCGCCCCAGAGCTTGGACCGGTGGCGGCGGCGGAGTTGGAGGGGTCCATGCTCTCAGGGGAGAAGAAACAGAAGTGGCACTGGAGGAAGGAGGTGAAGTGCCGAAGGTCTCGAGGAGGACCTATTTAAGGGGAGCATCCAGCGTCGATGCGTCAAATCCCAGCGCGGGAATCGAAGTGTTGGCGCAGCGCTCTGCAGTCAAGCGACGCATCATTATGATGGTCGACGCCTCGGAGACTGTAGCGTCGCCGCCGTTTCGTCTCACCAGCTGCGGCCACGACACGTGTCCGCAGTCTCTGCCTCTTCACATGGTCCTCCGACCGTGCAGTTGACGCGTGCCGTTGGAGGGCCCAGCAGCTTCGGGGGCCCCCGACCCTTCGCTTCCTCAAGAGGGTGCGTTCTTGGGCCGGGATCCCGGGGGCTACTGTTGGTGTTCTGGATACCGGGGTATCCCGGTCCACCTGCTCCTGGGCCCCGTCATCGGCCCATCTTCAGCCCAGGAGATAATCAGCGGTACAAGTCACGGAGAAGACCCTCACGAGGAGGCGCCTCGTGAGGAGAACGACGACGGAAACTGCTAAGGACCAGAAGACCTCCTCACGAGCCCCTGCTGGTGAGGAGAGAAGGTACGCCCACGCCAGCTCAGCACGTTTTCGTGCGGAGCAAGAAGCTAACGGGCAGAAGACCGCGTACCGCCCACGCTACCCCCGACAGGGAGGAGACCAACTTTCGCTGTGCCTGCCTAAAGCGGCACAGTGGTTGTTGGCCACCCCCCTAAATATAGCGTGGATGGTGCAGGGCGCCAGAGGAAGACGTCAGCTTCCTCCACCCACTCCTGTGGACTGATGCCGCTGCCCTGCGAAGACCGAGTCTACAGAAGAGTGTAGTCTACAGCTGTCCTCCCTCCTTGGCCGTGTGTGGCAACCCCTTCCCCAAGAAGATAAGGGGAAGGAGGACCTTGGCGCTATAAAAGGAGGGGGAAGCCCTCCCTTAGAGGGGATGGGATCTTCATCTTCTTCAAGCGGCTAGCTGGGCACGCAGGTTCTTCAACCTCTGGCCAGTTAGAGCTTTGTAACCAAGGCCTTGTACTCCTCGCGAGGTGTCGCGTTGCAATACAAGAAGGCAGGAAGTAGGGGTTTTACCTCACCACGAGGGCCCTGAACCTGGGTAAAGCTCGGCCTCCCTCTCTGCAGTGCGTTGCACGTTCGACAATCGAGGCTTCCGTCACCGTGTTTCGTTGCGATCCGAGATCTCACACGTTCAGTCCCCCGCGTTCGAATCTTTGGGTCCGTCGCGTGGTACCCCGTGTTCTTGCGACACGAAATCCATCGACAATGTGTTTGCCAAATATATTGGTACTCAAAGTGGTGTCAAGAAAAGAACCATTTGGGTTGCCAAGCCTATTGTGACTAACCTCTTAGGACCCAACTTGGTTGGGGACCATCACACCAAAACTTGATCAATAGGTGTTTGATGGAGGGCATTAGAGACTTGGCTATATCATGAAGAATTAAGGGATCTTCATCAATATATTGTTTCAAGTCAAGTCAATTGGATTATCTTGTTTATATCATATATCTAATGTTCCTCTTGCGGTAACATGTACTCAACTTATCTACATTGAAAGTTACTCGCCCCTTTTGCATGTGTTGGTTGTGTTCCATTACATGTGTTGGTATATGTTGTGCTACCTACTTGTTTTATTTTGATTAATCAAGTATGTACTTGTGGGTTTGCACACCATGTATGTGTGTTTGTGTTTGAGCCTATTGCATCTTCTTTTATATTATTTGGCTCTTTTGAGAGACTAGTGGACTATCCCATTTTGGGGGAGTGATATGCTTTGGCACTTCACAATCCTAAATATGTGTGCACATGAGGAATACCACTTAGTGTCGATATTTGAATTTATCTTGTCTCTATGTGGTATATCATGTTCATGAGAAATTCAAATTCTATAATGTCCATTAATCTTCTCATATTGGATTTCATTTGCCTCTTGTGAAAATAAATGCTTTATCACATTATGGGGGGAGTAATATGCTTTGTGCATACTACAAACCAATAAAATGTGTATATTTGAGGTTGTGTCACATAGTGTTGATATTGCAAATTATATTTCTTCTATGTGACATGTTTGCTCAAACAAGTTTTATTTTTCCAAATTGTTTTATTGCTCTTGTTTTGGATCTTGTTTGTGAGATACATTCTTGGTAGGGCTTTCCTAAAATGTGGAATTCTACATCAAAATTGGAAAACCATTTGCTTCAAGTTATCCTAATCATTGCTTTGCATGATTGTTTAACTATTTGAGTCTATCAAGAATATCTTCTTTAGCATGGTGTTTAATTCTTATCCTTGTCATATGCTTCTTTGTTGTGAAGATGATCTTGGATTTATGTGTAAAATACCACCGGGAAATTAATAACTCCAAATACCTCTTGTCCTTGGACAATTGGTACATTATCATGTGGTATATATATATTGATCATCTTTACATTGGCTATTGCTTTTAATTACCTTATCTCTTGCCAAGAAATGTATTTGTTTTATTTTCCATTATCTTCCTTGACTCTTGTGAGTCCATTTGATTTTGTTGAACTTGTTTTGAGTTATTTTTAATGTAGGTAGAGATGATGATCCCATTTGTGTGCATTTTGTATTCAAATGCAAAATCATAAATAATGCACTAATCTTGGGGGAGCTCTCCTATATTTTCTATAACATACTCTTCGGCTTATTTCAATTGGTATTGGTTATTGTTGGAAGACAAATCTTTTTGTTTTTGGTACTTAGTGTGCCATCATAAAAGAGTGGAGAGTTTGGTTTGTTTGTTGGAACCTTGCTCTTTTTGGGAGAATGGCTATCTCTTTTCTTGATTTTGCTTTATATTCTTAAAATGAGATAAGTCATTGGGCATGTGTGTTTTAGTGATCCTTTATGCTCATTTGCGTTTGCTTTGTTCACTTGATGGACTTTGGAGTCAATCTTCGTTGAATTGATTCTTTGATATAATTTAGACAACTTTTGGGTTTTCACACCTTTGTGTGACTCTTTGGTCTTCTTGGTGTTTCGTCCAAATTGTATCTCCCTTTGGCTCTTGAAAGTTTTTAGCATGCATATTTACTTACTACATATATTATGGCATGCTTTGCTTTCTTTGATCCAATATATAGGGTAAACTCCAATAAATCCTAATTCGGCTAAGATGTGCATGAAATTCAAGTTCATATCTATATGCACATATTTTTGTGGAGCTTGTCCTATATATTGTAGTGTCCCTAACTACTTTGGACCCAATGAGTTTGGGGACCATATTGTACTTGAATTTGTTTTAGGTACATGGGAGATATATTGGTGCTTGTCTCAATAATAAGCATGAATCGGTGACTAGTTGATAATTTGTGGCAAGCTAGGATTATTGAAGAACTCCTATCTACTACATCCACCCAATGATATCTCGGTAACAAGTATCTTATTCATGCATACTTTTCTAGCATCTAACCTTGTGTGGGTCATTTCATGGCATGAAAATCTTTATTTGCAATGATCTTAATGAAACCTCTTTATTGTAAATGTGAGTAATTTGAGATGAGTGCATATTTTGGGGAACTCTTCCCAAATATGTCTAGCTAGCAATTTTATTGCATATCATTTCCTCAAGTTCCTCACATGTGAAATATTGATGAAAGTGCAAATTTCGTTCTTTCTTTTGGTATACTTATTTGTGATACTTGTTGCTTTTCTCAAAACATCCCAACTATCTTCTTTCCCTTGTTGATATTTGTGATGTCTTTGACATGTTTGTGGTTGAAGTTCTTCAATATGCAATAAGATAAATTGAGCCTTTGGCCATACTTTAAAAGTAAAAATCTCATTTGTATATTGCATGAACTTGTTTGGATATCATGTTATATTCTTTGTATCTATTTTATGTGTACATGTTTCTTTGTGATAATTATCTTTGTGATGTTGTCTACTTAGAAACTTATACACATGAGAGATGATATCTCCTTATTTGATATCTTTTTAAACCTTGTGTGTTGGGATGGAATGCTAAGCAATATCATTCATTGAGGACTATGTGGATGCTCTATGTACATCTTTGTACTAGTCTTATAATATGCTTTTTCATTCCTATCACACATTCCTTTGGTTGAGCCGTTTAATATGTTGGTTCCTTATTTGTTTCTCAACCATTTCCTTGATGCAAGTGTTAATCTTGATTTCTTTTCTATGGTCTCTTGTTAATGGTTCCTTTTAAATGGTATTGATGGAGTGAGGATTCCATGTTGTCAAATTGTATTCAAATGCAAACATTCTATCTTGTGCATGTACCTTGGGGAGCTTCCTCATTTCATTTTAAAGCACCATTTTGTGGTTATCATAGTATTTGATGTCACTTGGTATCATTATGTTTTGAATAATATCGAGGGAGTGATGATTCCATGTTTGTGCACCTTATACTTTAATTCAAATGGAATATGTTGTGCACAAACCTTGGGGAGCTTCTTCATATTATTTAGAGCATTGTTTTGGTCTTCTCATAATATCTTTATTTGACTCGCTATTTGGATCTTTTAATTGCTATCTTCATCTCTTGGAAGTTTAACCATCATGTCATCCTATTTATTTGCAATCTTTGATCCTCAATATAGTTTGATTTCCTCCAAATTTTGTCCTTGAATTTGTGCATGTGTTTTCACCTTTTTGTGCCATGCACACCTTGAGGAGGAACTCTAACTATATTGGCCTTCTAAGCCTTTCTGCCCATTTTGGCAATGGATGCCAATGGGGGAGAAGTTTCGAGGGTTTAAAGGGAATTGGGTTTCATGCTTTTGTTTTGTTCTTAAGCATTTGCCTTGCATGCTTTGCATGGTTGAGTATATACAGTGGAAACTCCACCAACAATATTGGTTAGCAATATATGCAATGACATTCAAGTTCATTCACACGTGCATAGATTGTGGGGGAGTTTGCTCTATATATGATGGTTCTACTAACATCACATACTTTTGTAGTATTTGATGTTAGTGTAACCATCTTAGTCCTTTAAATTCATTATATAAACCCTCTCAAAGAGATTGTCATCAATTACCAAAATGGGGGAGATTGAAAGAGCATTTGCCCCCATGTGTGGTTTTGGTAATTAATGACAATCCCTATGGACTAATGTTTGCATCGAGTTTTATTTGTAGGACTTGTCCGTAGACAACGCTTGAGCCATTTGTTGGTTTCAAGGTTGTAAGAAGTTGCAAATAAAGAAGTCTATGTGATGATCAAGGGAGTTGAGCCTATATAGAGTGTGTCTTGAGGAATAAGATGGAGTGAGATCTCATGTGCATTCTCAAGACATCATCATTATGAAGGAAGAAGATGAAGTGCAATGATTGATCAAGTTGAGGCGCAAGTTCAAGATAGGCATCTAGAAGATATCATTTGCTTGAAGCTCGGTGTCCATTTGGTGGTAATGGACATGTGAAGATATTTCTACTAGTGTCTCTCCCATAGTGAAGTATGGGGGAGCAATCCGCAAGACTTCACCGAGCAAGCGCAATCAAGAAAGGTAGTCCAACTTGAGGAGATCAAGATCGTCACCATCTAGCTCTAGTTCAAGTGGATTGCACAAGGCAAAGGTTTGTTCTTGATAGGTTTTCTCTTCTACCGGTCTCGTGTGTTAGTTTGGAGACCGGGTTATAGGATTGGTAGCCGTACTATCAAGAGGGGCTCTCGAGTGAGTAACTTAATTGTATCGTTCGGAGAGAGCTCAAACCTTTGCATACTTGGCATTATCTTTCTTGGTTCTTATTTGGCTTTTATCCTTGTGAGGTTCTAGAGCTTGTGGTTATTTCCATGACAAGCTCTAGGTCATCAAAAATGGATTTTGTATGGAACTCTTATTGCGTTTTTGGTGTTTGGAGGTTTTACCGGTTCTTCTTTATAGCTAAGTCAAACCTTTTATCTTTTGGCTTCATCCTCCTTTGTTGTACTATGATGTTTATATGGATGAAGTTGTAGAGCTCGTTGTGGTGATTCCAACGAGCCCAAGATCATCAAAAACGGAGTCCGGATGCAAAAGTTACAACCGTTTTCGTACTGATGTTTTCCCCAGGGCCAGAAATTCCGCCCCCGAGACCGGAATTTCCGGGGGGCGGAAATTCCATAATTTTCGGCCCTGCGAAATTCTGCTAAGTCTTTTGTGGTGCAACCTGCAGTAGGGGGACGGAAATTTGGGCCGGAAATTTTATAAGGGGGGCGGAAATTCCGCCCCCGGGCCGGAAATTCCGCCCCCGAGGCCGGAATTTCCGGGTTAAAAATCCTGTAACGGTCAGATTTCGTGCGGGGGCTATATAAAGCCCCTTCTTCCTCATTTGAAGGTTGACTCTTCCATTTCTCTCTCCTCCATTGTTGACCTTGAAGAGCTTGCCCTTCCTCCCCATCCCTCCCATAATTCTTGCATCTTTTTGAGGGAAAAGAGAGAGGAGATCTAGATCTACATTTCCACCAATCACTTTCTCCTCTTTGTGAGGGGAACCTATTGGATCTAGATCTTGGATTTCTTTGTGGATTTCCTCCCTTGTTCTTCCTCTCATATCCCTCCATAGCATTTGTTGCTTTGGTGGGATTTGGGAGAGAAGGATTTGAGCACTTCATGTGTTTTTGCCATTGCATTTGGTGCATCGGTTTGAGTTCTCCTCGGAGATTCGGTAGTGAAAGTTCATTGAGCTTTTTACTCTTGGGTTCTTGGAACCCTAGACGGCTTAGTGGCTTAGTGGTTACTTGGGGACCTCCAATTAAGTTGTGGAGATCTTCCCAAGCTTTGTGGTGCCTCCGTGGCAATTACTTGGGGACCTCCAATTAAGTTGTGGAGATCTTCCCAAGCTTTGTGGTGCCTCAGTGGCAATTCTTGGGAGCCTCCAATTGAGTTGTGGAGATTGCCCCAAGCTTGTACGGGTTCGGTGACCGCCCTCAAGTGTCCCATAGTGGTCGGGTCTTCCATCTTGGTGGGAGGGCTCGAGGAGATTACGGTGAGCCTCCGTGGCGTTTGGGGAGCCTTGTGCCTCCACACCGCTCCAACGGAGATTAGCACTCGCAAGGGTGTGAACTTCGGGATACATCGTTGTCTCCGCGTGCCTCGGTTATTTTTATACCCGAGCTCCTTTACTTATGCAATTTACTTTGTGATAGCCTTCGTGCTTGAAGTTATATATATCTTGCTATCTCATAGTTGCTTATCTTGTTTAGCATAATTTGTTGGTGCACATAGGTGAACCTAGTTTATTTAGGTTTTGTTTGCTTGTCAAATTAAACATTAGTTTTATTCCGCATTTGTCAAGCCACTCGTAAAAGTTTTAAATCGCCTATTCACCCCCCCCTCTAGGCGACATCCTTGTACTTTCACCTTTCCCAATTATAGAACCGCTACCTATTGTAAGGTCCTCCAAAGCATACTTAGGGAACAACATAATGAACTAAAAGTAAAAGTAACAGAATGCAAGCTATCAAAGGAACTAATTTTTTTTGTATTTTTGATAAAAAGATACAAGCAAAAATAAAATAAAGCAAAACAATAACAAAGTAAAAGATTGGAAGCGAGAGACTCCCCTTGCAGAAATCTTCTTTCTCCGCGGCAACGGCGCCAGAAAACTTGTTAGTGGTGCGGTGTTTATGTAGGAGTTTTGTAGATGACCGCCCAGTTGGAAACCCCAAGAGAAGGTGTGATGAGCACAACAGCAAGTCTTCCCTCAGTATGAAACTAAGGTTTATCGAACCAGTAGGAGAAAGAACCAAACTTCCAAAGGTTGATGCTCGCTAGCTTCACGACAGCTCCAGACAATTTGTATATGGCGCCTTGTCCAGTGCGTAGCTTTGCACCAGCAGCAACATGGAACCTACACACAACACAACCAAGTACTTTGTCCCAACTTATAGTGAGGTTGTCAATCTCACCGGTTTGCTGTAAACAAAGGATTAAGCGTATCGAGTGGTAAAAGATAGTAGTTTGCAAGAATGTAAATAAAACAAGTAAAAGGTAAAATGTAAAAGAATGTACCAGGGTCCACAGTTCACTAGTGGTGTATCTCCATAAGATAAATAACATGCTAGATAAACAAATTATAGTTGGGCAATTGATAGAATAAAGCAAGCATACAAATGTCATGAGGATCACTATGAGATTCACTTGGCCATTACAACATAATACATAGACCATAATCCAACTGCATCTATGACTAATAATCCACCCTCCGGATATCGTCCGAGTAACCATTGGGTATTAAGTTGCAAGCAACAGATTATCCCCTTAAGCAAAGTGCGTAATGTAAACAATACTAATGTCCTTGAACACAAGATTGTTGTTTTCTCCCTAGCAGCAACAGCACATCTACAACTTTAGAGGTTTCTGTCACTCCCCCAAGTTACTAGAGGCATGAACCCACTATCGAGCATAAATACTCCCTCTTGGAGTCACTAGCATCTACTCGGCCAAGATATCTACTAGCAACGGAGAGCATGCAAGATCATAAACAACATACACATAACATAAAGATGATAAATCAACAATTCAAATTGACAAAGTACCAATATTTATCGGATCCTAACAAACACAACATGTAGAATTACACAAACGATGATCTTGATCATGATAGGCAGCTCACAAGATCTAAATATGAAGCACATGGAGGAGATGACAACCATCTAGCTACTGCTATGGACCTGTGGTCCAAGGTAGACTACTCACACATCACTCCGGAGGCAGGCATGGTGATGAAGAAGGCCTCCGGTGGTGATTCCCCTCTCCGGTAGGGTGCCGGGAAGAGCTTCTGGACCCTTGATGCGGCACGGTGTTGATGGTTTTTCACCGTCCAGTTGGGAACCCCAAGAGGAAGGTATGATGAGTACAGCAGCAAATTTTCCCTCAGTAAGAAACCAAGGTTTAATCGTATCCAGGAAAAAGCCAAACTCCAGAAGGTGATGCTTGCTAGCCTAGTGACACTCCAACAAGGGCGCCGTTAACGATAACATGTTAGCGCGTCTTCAACTAGTAGCAACGTGGAACCTGCACACAACACAACCAAATACTTTGTTCCCAACTTACGATGAGGTTATCAATCTCACCGGTTTGCTTGAAACAAAGGGTATGAGCGTATCGAGTGGAAAGTAATGGTAATATGCGAGTAAAGTAAACAGTGCGAGTAAAGTAAACAGGTGATAGCAATGTAATGGAAATAGGACCAGGGTCCACAGTTCACTAGTGGTGTCTCTCCATAAGATAAAATAATATATGCTGGGTAAACAAATTACAGTTGGGCAATTGATAGAATAAAGACAACGCGCATATGTTGAGAGGATCACAATGAGATTTACTCTGGGCATTACAACAAGATACATAGACCGTCATCCAACTGCATCTATGACTAATAATCCACTTGTGGCGAATCAATCTGAGAACTCCACAAGTATTAAGTTGCGAACAACAAACAACTGCATTAAGCAAAGTGTAATGTAAACAAAGCATATGCCCTTGAGCATATGAATGTTGTTTTCTCCCTAATGGCAACAGCACATCTGCAACCTTAGAGGTTTCTGTCACTCCCCCAGATTAAATAGAGGCATGAACCCACTATCGAGCATAAATACCCCCTCTTGGTGTCACTAGCAACTACTCGGCCAAGATAGCTACTAACAACGGAGAGCATGCAAGATCATAAACAACATAGAGATAACATAAGATAATATTCAGCACATCAACTCAATCATAACACCAATATTCATCAGATCCCAACAAACACAACATGTAGAATTACATAACGGTGATCTCGATCATGTAAGGCAGCTCACGAGATCTAAACATGAAGCACATGGTGGAGAAGACAACCAACGAGCTACTGCTATGGACCCATAGTCCAAGGTAGACTACTCACTCATTGCGTCGGAGGCAAGCATGGCGATGAAGAAGACCTCCGGTGGCGATTCCCCACACCGGCAGGGTGCCGGGAAGAGCTTCTGGACCCTCCCGATCTCGGGTCGATGGCGGCGGCGGATCGCGATGTATTCTGGGAAAGTGATCGGGTATTTAGGTTTTTCCCGTCGGGGGGTCTTTATAGGCGAAGGGGCGGCATCAGAAGTGGGCCAGGGTGGCCTCACCACTAGGGGGCGCGGGCCAGGGGCAGGCCGCGCCACCCTGTGGTGTGGCTGCCCTATGGCCCCTCTCCGTCTCCTCTTCGGTTCTCTGGAAGCTTTGGTAAATTTCCAGACGTTCGGCTTTTGTTTCGTCCAATTCCGAGAATATTTCTGGTGTAACTTTTCTGAAACACAAAAACAGCAGAAAATAGGGAACTGGCACTGTGGCATCTCGTTAGTAGGTTAGTTCCGGAAAATGCATAAAAATGCCACGAAGTGTAACGAAACACTAAGCAAATGGTGTAAAAACAAGCATGGAGCATCAAAAATTCTGGATACGTTTGAGACGTATCAGCATCCCCAAGCTTAACTCCTGCTCGTCCTCGAGTAGGTAAGTGATAACAAAAGAAATAATTTTTGAGGTGACATGCACCTACACAATCTTGATCATATATGTAAGCGTTGTGCGCTGGGATCAAAAGAACTTAAAACATGGGCATGAAAGATATAATCTTGATAGAAGAAACTTAGCAACCATGTTATAACATGAAAAGAACACAAATGAAAGATCATGAAAATGAAACAATGAAAGTCAAACGTGTGTTCAAATCATATGGAAAAACATACAAATGGTTTTCAGCTTGTCCTTCATGAGAGAGCAAAACATAAATGCATAGGACACCTTCAAGTTTAAGAGGGCGACTAGATACAAATAATTTAAGAGATGTGTAGTCGACACAGACTCTTTGTACGTCTGTGTTTTTCTTGGGTATGATGACTGGATTGGATACCCAACTCAAAGTTTTTATTTCTCTGATAAATCCGGCGTTTTCTAGCCTGTGCAATTCTGATGCTATTGCCTTCCTCTTAGGTTCATCAAATCGTCGCAATGGTTGCTTGACTGGTTTTGCTTTAGGATCTATATTTAATGCGTGCTCGGCGAGTTCTCTGGGAACCCCTGGCATGTCTGGAGGACACCAGGCGAAGATTTCCCAGCGCTCACAGAGGAACTCGATGAGCGCGCTTTCCTATGCGGGATCTAGGTTTACCGCAATCGATGTTGTCTTGTTTGGGTCCGTAGGGTGGACCTAGATTTTCTTCGAGTCCTGAGTTGTGTCGAAAGCCTGATCTAGTAGGGATTGTCCCACGTCGGGTAGCACATTATGATCGGTTTCTCCTTTCAGTCTCTCATATTCTGCTGTCATGCCGAAAGTTTGCGCCATTCTATTGAATTCTTTGTCGCAAGTGTTGGCTACTTCGAAGCTCCCTTGTACTGTAATCGTTCCTTTGGGTCCTAGAATTTTTAGCGTTAGATACGCGTAGTGAGGTACCGCCATGAACTTTGCAAATGCTGGGTGCCCTAGAATTGCGTGGTACTATGAGGGCCAGTCCATAACTTTAAATTCCAACTTCTCCCTGCGATAGTTGCTGCTAGTGCCAAAGCAGACATCGAGTTCTATTTTCCCCAGAGGGTAATTTGCGGCTCCTGGTACTATTCCATGGAAAGAACAATCTGTTGGCTTTAGGCTTGTCAGCGAGATACACATTGCCTTCAGAGTTCTAGCATATATTAGGTTTATGCCACTTCCTGCATCCATGAATACTCTCCCGATGTCGTACCCTCCTATTTGCGCTTTTAGCACCATTGGCGAGTGGCCCGGCCTGGGAATTTTCCTTGGGTGGTCTGCCCTGCTGAACCTAATTGGTTGATCTGACCACCGCAAGTACTCTGTAGTGGCTGGTGGCGATGATATTGCTAGGTTTACTTGCCTGGATATGTTCTTTCGCTCTTTCTTTGATTTGGGCACCGGTTGAATCATTGCAGATATGTAAACTTTCGACTCAAGGTGCCTTGCTAGCTTTTGTACTTGATATCCTTGACTTGTGCGTTTTTCCCCTTGCCATCCTCCTTGGCTTGAACCCATGACGCTTTGTAACCTCAGGAAAGTTCTACAATCCTTCATCTGGTGGTTTGAGACTCTCTTTCTGTCGAGATACATGTAGTGGATTCGACAAGGTCCATATAGCATGTCTTCGGCAGAAGGGCCGGAGTATCTCGGTTTTTCTACTCCTTTTGCTTGAAACTTCCTATTTTCATAACCTTCCTCTTCCTTTGCTTCGTAGCCCGCGGCTATCTGATTTCGCCTTCCTTGATTGTCTCTGCTATGGTGTTTTCTCCTCTGTCTACTTGTTCTATCGACTTCTGGTGAATGTCCTCTTTTGTTGTTATATGCATCCTCTCCGTCAGCAAATCTATTGGCTTCCTCCATTAATTCGGCTACTGTTGTCGGCCTTGTTCTTCCTATCTCCTCCACGAGGTCTGAGCGGCAAAGGCCAGCCGAGAAAGTGGCTATTGCTCTTTCGTCGGAGACGTCCTCTGCTGAGTTTTTGATTACACTCCATCGTTGTATATAAGAACGTAGAGTTTCGCCTTTCCTTTGCACGCACGCTTTGACTTCCTCCAGTGACGCTGGGCGCTTATATGTTGAGCGGAAATCTCTTACGAATTGGCTTTCGAGTTCTCCCCAGCTTCCGATGGATTCATTGGGTAGGGTATTCAACCAGGACCGTGCTGCGCCGGTGAGGCGTAATTGCAAACTCTGCATTGCTGTTGCTTTTGTTCCCCCTAATATCTATACTGCCTGCAGGTAATCCGGCAACCATAGGGTAGGTTCTTGCGACCCATCATATTTTTGTTGGTCGTGCGGTAACTTGAATCCTTTGGGTACCCGTGTTTTGCGAACCCTGCGGGTAAAGCACAACGCGCCCATCTCCTTTTCGTCGTCCTCATAATTTTCTTCCCTCCATGCGTGGCGCGATTTATTTACTCGAGCCTGCGCTATTATATTTCTTGCGTCTTCCTTCCTCTTTTGTCGCCTTTCTTGTTCTGATGATTCGCTAGACTCGTTTTGTGTGATTTTGTGCTTGAACTTCTCCTTTCGCCTTTCCTTGTAGCATGTCGACTTTGCCTCTGGACCTTTTCCCCTGATCTTGTCTTCCACTATCCCGAGGCTTCGTATTGCGGCTTGGTGCATGTCTTCCCGTGGATCTCCGGGTTCTGGCCGCGTGGTTAGTAGGTATGCCTGTGCTGCTACCAGCGCTGCTTCCGGTGTTTCTTGTACAAAGTCTTCTTCCTCCTCCTCTAGCTGTGGAGTCATACTTCTTGAATACCTTTCTTCTCTATTCTGCGCCGTTGTTCCTCTATTGTGCTTTGGGTCTCTGCGCCTTTCCCTGCTGTACTCTAAATCATCACTATAATCATCCCAATATTCTTCCCTTGACATACTGTTATTATCTCGACTTCTCACAAACATGTCTCTTTCCTCTCTCAGTTTCTTCTTGTGCTGGTGTAATGTGTACTGATATCCCATTAAAACTTCTCTTCTTGAGCCTTCGGGTACTTATGTACCATGATTGATAGTTGACATGATGATCCTCCATTCTCCGGCTGAGACGTGAATTTTCTCCTTTTCCTTTTTATTGTGCTCCCTTATCTTGTCGACTTGCTTGTCGACCCCTTCATTTCCCTCGTGATTGTTTTCTTCTTCTGCTTCAGTGATAATGACGCATAACTGGTGTACTCTTTTGGAGATGCCACTACTTCTAGCGGCAAAGTCCCTTGTACTATTGTGCGTTTTAGACGCTTTCACTTCCGTGTCGAGCTTTGCCTGAATTTCGTCGCCTTCTGTGATTTGTGCTTCTCCTAAGCTGACCGGCGAATTTACCTCACTGGAAGAGCCTCCAGATGATTCGATCATTGCTACTGTCTCGGGCTCACTCGCCGACGGATCTGGCTTTGTCGGATCTGAGAGGCGAGTCGAACCCGAGGGTCCGATTAAGATGTTTAGACTTCCGATTGTCAACTCCATCTCTTGACTTTCGTCGAGTCTTGTACTGCTATTGGCTAGAAGCAAAAAAGCCGTCGAATTCATGATTCCAACGCCCAGGGTCCCCACGATCGGTGCCAATTGATGAGGGTTAACTCAACAAATGTCCTAAATGAAGGACTTAGGATCGGGGAGATAGGGCGTCAGATGAACTCGAAGGTAAAGTTAGTCGAAATAGGTGTATATCGAAAGTAAACTTGGGTGTTCAACCTGGCTTGCCTTCAATCTGTCTCACACCGTCCCCTCCTGGCCCCTATATATAGATGGCCAGGTCTCGAGGATCGGGTGGGATCCGATACATATTACAATATCGACATACGATAAGAACTCGTATTTCGACTATTATTACAATTGGGCCTAGCTTAACGGGCCTTAGGGGTACTCAACTAATGGGCTCTATTAGCTATACCCTTGTCAACAAGTGAAACCAACAATATGAATCAATCAATGAAAACTTTGGGACAATGCACATTATACTCAGAATGACAACTATGCTCTCTTAGACGGTGCATAAAGGTAGAAGGTGGTGACTCAACATAAAAATGAAAGAAGGCCCTTCGCGGAGGGAAGCAGTGATTGCAAGTTTTATAAACCTTCAAAAATTATGGTACTTATCAGCTTTGAGCTCTCATTGCCCCCATCATAAGCATCTTGAATGGTTAAAGTTAATGCGAGTACACTTATGATGCATATGCTTGACAAATCATAAGTTGAAAACCTCGTGTCCCGTGAAGTACGAATACCCAAACCTCATGCTACTTTACTTAGAGTCCCAAGCAAGCTCTTGTCATTGTAAGTATACACGTATCATCGAGAACCGCCAATGGGGTACCTCCATGCTCGATGACATGGAACAAGCCCACATCAAAATGACAGGACAAACAGACAATGAACACCTCGGCATCTCTTTTGTTTACCATTGGCATAGCTTTTTATTGTGAGATGCGTCGTCGAATGTTCACTATGGGCATGCTATAAATTTCCACCATGAATTATGCATGGCTTAGATTAGCGGCCCAGGCGTTTCTCTAACACATATACAAACTCCATGATCCCGCAAGATTCCCAATTCATTTCACATCGCGAGTATCCATAAACAAAAGATCACGATATCAACTCAAATGAAAGATAGTGCAATGTTGAAAACTTGCCCCATGACGGCATGGCTGGGCTAATTTCCAACTTACAACTTGCAAGCATAACAACTCAACATAAGAGAGCCACAATGTCAAAATTTTAAAACGAGAAAACTAAAGTGTGCCATCAGGTTCGTGAGAGCTTTACTGACCAATTTTCGCATAACCCCAAAAGAGTTTAATTTGAAGGATAGATAAAAGCAAGTCAAATGTACTTTGGAATAGCAAATTGCTAATAGGTATGTATGGTGGACAGAATGGAACAACTTGGTTTTTAGGAGTTTGATGCACGAGTAGAGCTCATACTCAGTACAAAATGAGGGCTAGCAAAAGACTGGGAGCGACCAACTAAGAGAGCAATAACGGCCATAATCATGCAAAGCGATAAAGCGACATTAAAAGAAGTATAAGATGGCATCAAAAGTCAAAAACTAAATGATCATAGAGGCTTATGGCGACTTTGTATGAGTTTAACATGTGTGAGCATGCGCCAAGTCAACCCAAATAAAGCATCAAGGAGAAAACCAAAATAATGCTTCCAAATAATTAAAACAACGCATGATTTTTTCAAAGGCTCATTAAGCAATCTCAGTTATTTGAGACAAGTCATGCTACAGCAAAACCACTAAGCATACTATCAAAAATACATCAAGCACGATATGCAAAAGCCTAGGCCACAGTCTACACAAGCTCCTTTTTGTACCACTTTTTTGCATAAAGCTTTTTCTCTTTTCCAACACCATTCGAACTTTTTATAAACAACTCTTTTGATGAAAACTAACATGGACCAGAGGTAAAAATGCACCTTGATGAAAATATATAACAAGATCTGAACACAAATCAAGGCGAAAAATGAAAGCTAAACGCAGTTCTAGAAAAAGAGAACACTCGTTGAAATGATAAGAGTGAAAAACGGAGTGTTCTTGGCAAATGAAAAGCAAGGCAACTTCTCCAAAAGGAATTTGTTGGGGTCCAACCATTTATTGCATCAAACAAAACTAAACAAAACTAAAAACTAAAAACAACCGACGCTCCAAGAAAAACGCATAATGCATGAAGCAATAAAAATATAGTGTGTTGAAAGGTGACCTGATTTTTGCCGATGAAGAAGGGGTGCCTCGGGGGCATCCCCAAGCTTTGACGCTTGTACCTCTTGGATATTTCTTGGGGTGTGTGGGCATCCCCAAGCTTGATCTTTTGTCCATTCTTCAACTCATCTCATCATTCTCCAATCCCTACACTTGAAAACTTCCTTCATACAAAATTAAACACAAATCTATTAGCAACATTAGTGTAAGCATAGCAATGAATCAACCCTTTTTGCTTCAGGTTTCAACTCAAAACCACCACATATAAAGCATATACTACTGTAGCAACTTCCCCAAAAGTTCCGTGATCAAAAGAACTCAAAAAGAAAGCGATAAAGCGGCAAACACAAATATTGGCAGAAATTTGTCAAAACAGAACAGCTGACAAAGGTCGATTTTTTAGAGGGTTTTTTGTTGCTCAAATCAAAAAGTGTTCAACTAATTAAAGTTTGGATATAACCTGGGACATATGCACAAGAAATCGCAGGGCCAAAAGATATACAGAGAATTTTCAAGAATTTTTACGGTGCAGCACCGAAAACTGTTTCAGGACAGCAACATCCCGAAATCTTACCTCACTCAAATTAGAGGCTTCTCTTGGCACAAAAACGAAATAAAAAGGATAAGGAGAGGTTATTACAGTAGTAATAACTTCCAAGACTCAAATAAAAGAAAAAGAACTAAAAGTAAAAACATTGGGTTATCTCCCAAGAGTGCTTTTCTTTAACGCCTTTGAGCTAGGCGCAGAAAGTGTGAATCAAGTAATATCAAGTGATGAAGCATCAAGCTCATAATTTGCTCTAAGAATAGAGTCAAAAAACAATTTCTTTCTCTTCCTAGGGAAGTGTTTCATACCTTTCTTGAGTGGAAATTGATATTTGATAGTGCCTTCCCTCATATCAATGATGACACCTACAGTTCGAAGAAAGGGACTTCCCAAAATAATAGGACATGAAGCATTGCATTCAACATCCATGACAAGAAAATCAACGGGAACAAGGTTATTGTTAACCATAATAAGAACATCATTAATCCTCCCCAAAGGTTTCTTCTTAGCAACATCAGCAATAGGAACATCATAATAACACTTTTCAAGCGGTGGTAAATCAAGCATATCATAAATTTTTCTAGGCATGATAGAAATACTAGCACCTAGATCACATAAAGCATGGCAATCAAAACCATTAACATGCATATCAATGATGGGTTCCCAACCATCTTCGAACTTCTTGGGAATAGAAGCTTTTTGCTTCAACTTTTCATCCCTAATTTTCATGAGAGCATTGGTAATATGCTTAGTAAAAGCAACATTTAAAGAACTAGCATTAGGAGTCAAAGCAAGCTTTTGCAAGAACAAAATAACTTCAGATATATTGCAGCCATCAACATCAAAATCATTAAAGGAAATAGAGCTATCATCTCCTACACTCCGAAAAAATTTAGCACTCTTTTGAGAAAAAGTTTTAGCAGTTTTGGGCTTTTTAACACAAGGAGTGAGAGTTTTCTCTACACCAATCAAAGTAAGAGGATTGCTAGCATTAGGAGCAACATCATTAGAGGTAGTAATGGTACATACCTTCATCCTTCTAGCCATCTCATCTTCTCTTTCCCACCTGGCATGCAATTTTGCTAGCATCCTAACATTTTCATCAATTCTAACTTGGATAGCATTAGCAGTAGCAAAAGGATCAGGCTTAGCGGACATTCTGTTAACCAAAGAAGATTGCGCATTAGACAAAAACGAAATATCGGTTTCAGCTTTGGAAACCTTAGCTTGCAACTCAGGAATAGCCTTGTTTAAATTTTCAAGTTGATGACTAATAATCCTCAACAGAGCTGATTGCTCCTCCATAGTCTTGGTGAAAGCCCTGTTCTGCTCATATTGCGCCTGCATAAAATTCTTGGTAGCCTTTTCAAGTTCAAAAATTCTTTCTTCACTAGGCATTTTAGGTCTACCAAGATAGCTATTATCACCATTAGAAGGAAACGGCCTATAATTGTTACTAGCAAAATTGTTCCTATAAGCATTGTTGTTAAAATTATTATTTCTAATAAAGTTTACATCAACATGCTCTTCTTGAGCAACCAAAGAGGCTAAAGGAACATTATTAGGATCAACATAAGTCCTATCATTAGAAAGCATAAGCATAATAGCATCAATCTTATCACTCAAGGAAGAGGTTTCCTCAATAGAATTTACCTTCTTGCCTTGTGGAGCTCTCTCGGTGTGCCATTCAGAGTAATTTACCATCATATTGTCGAGAAGATTCATTGCGGCGCCCAAGGTAAGGGACATAAAAGTGCCTCTAGCAGCTGAATCTAATAGGTTCCTTGAAGAAAAATTCAGTCCTGCATAAAAAGTTTGGACAATCATCCAAGTAGTCAGTCCATGAGTGGGACAATTCTTTATCATAGATTTCATTCTTTCCCAAGCTTGAGCAACATGTTCATTATCAAACTGACTAAACTTCATAATATTGCTACGCAAAGCTATAATCTTAGCAGGAGGATAGTATCTACCAATAAAAGCATCCTTACACTTAGCCCATGAATCAATACTATTTTTAGGCAAAGACAGCAACCAATCCTTAGCTTTTCCTCTCAAAGAAAATGGAAACAACTTAAGCTTAATAATATCACTTTCTACATCCTTATATTTCTGCATCTCACATAGCTCAACAAAATTGTTGAGATGAGCTGCATCATCATTAGTACCAGCACCAGAAAATTGCTCTTTCATAACAAGGTTCAACAAAGCAGGCTTAATCTCATAAAAATTTGCAGCAGGAGCAGGTGGTGCAATAGGAGTGCAGATAAAATCACTATTATTTGTGCTAGTAAAATCACACCACTTGGTGTTTTCAGGAGTAGCCATTCTAGCAAAACTAAAAGCAGACAAATAAAAACAACTATAAAGGATACTAATTTTTTTGTGTGTTTTTGATAAAACGATGCAAGTAAAAAATAAAGTAAAAGCAAAACTTAAAACAAAGTAAAGGATGTGCGTGCGAAACTCCCCTTGCAGAAGTCTTCTTTTCCCCGGCAATGGCGCCAGAAAAATTATGCTTGATGCGGCACGGTGTTGATGGTTTTTCACCGTCCAGTTGGGAACCCCAAGAGGAAGGTATGATGAGTACAGCAGCAAATTTTCCCTCAGTAAGAAACCAAGGTTTAATCGTATCTAGGAAAAAGCCAAACTCCAGAAGGTGATGCTTGCTAGCCTAGTGACACTCCAACAAGGGCGCCGTTAACGATAACGTGTTAGCGCGTCTTCAACTAGTAGCAACGTGGAACCTGCACACAACACAACCAAATACTTTGTTCCCAACTTACGATGAGGTTGTCAATCTCACCGGTTTGCTTGAAACAAAGGGTATGAGCGTATCGAGTGGAAAGTAATAGTAATATGCGAGTAAAGTAAATAGTGCGAGTAAAGTAAATAGGTGATAGCAATGTAATGGAAATAGGACCAGGGTCCACAGTTCACTAGTGATGTCTCTCCATAAGATAAAATAACACATGCTGGGTAAACAAATTATAGTTAGGCAATTGATAGAATAAAGACAACACGCATATGTCAAGAGGATCACTATGAGATTTACTCTGGGCATTACAACAAGATACATAGACCGTTATCCAACTGCATCTATGACTAATAATCCACTTGTGGCGAATCAATCCGAGAACTCCACAAGTATTAAGTTGCGAACAACAGACAACTGCATTAAGCAAAGTGTGTAATGTAAACAAAGCATATGCCCTTGAGCATATGAATATTGTTTTCTCCCTAATGGCAACAACACATCTACAACCTTAGAGGTTTATGTCACTCTCCCAGATTAAATAGAGGCATGAACCCACTATCGAGCATAAATACCCCCTCTTGGAGTCACTAGCAACTACTCGGCCAGGATAGCTACTAACAATGGAGAGCATGCAAGATCATAAACAACATAGAGATAACATAAGATAATATTAAGCACATCAACTCAATCATAACACCAATATTCATCGGATCCCAACAAACATAACATGTAGAATTACATAACGGTAATCTCGATCATGTAAGGCAGCTCACGAGATCTAAACATGAAGCACATGGTGGAGAAGACAACCAACTAGCTACTGCTATGGACCCATAGTCCAAGGTAGACTACTCACTCATCGCGCCGGAGGCAAGCATGGCGATGAAGAAGACCTCTGGTGGCGATTCCCCTCTCCGGCAGGGTGTCGGGAAGAGCTTCTGGACCCTCCCGATCTCGGGTCGACGGCGGCGGTGGATCGCGATGTATTCTAGAAAAGTGATCGGTTAGTTAGGTTTTTCCCGTCGGGGGGTCTTTATAGGTGAAGGGGCGGCGTCAGAAGTGGGCCAGCGTGGCCTCACCACTAGGGGCGCGGGCCAGGGGCAGGCTGCGCCACCCTGTGGTGTGGCTGCCCTGTGGCCCCTCTCCACCTCCTCTTCGGTTCTCTGGAAGCTTCGGTAAATTTCCGAACGTTCGGCTTTTGTTTCGTCCAATTCCGAGAATATTTCATGTGTAACTTTTCTGAAACACAAAAATAGCAGAAAATAGGGAACTAGCACTGTGGCATCTCGTTAGTAGGTTTGTTCCGGAAAATGCATAAAAATGCCACGAAGTGTAAAGAAATACTAAGCAAATGGTGTAAAAACAAGCATGGAGCATCAAAAATTATAGATACGTTTGAGACGTATCAACCCTTCAGATCTCGCGTCGACGACGGCGGCGGCTGACAATAGGTTTCGTGGAAAATTGATCGGGCCTTTTAGGTTTTCCCGTCAAGGGGAATATATAGGCGGAAGGGCGGTGTCAGGGAGTGTGCCAGGGGCCCACACCATGCCATGGTGCGGCCAGGGGGCCCGCACCATGGGGTGGTGTGGCCGCCTCCTGGCACCCCTCCGTCTCTGCTTTGGACTCCATCACACTCCGGGAAAAATAGGAACTTTGTCTTTTGTTTCGTCCAATTCCGAGAATATTTCTTGTGTAGCTTTTCTGAAACACAAAAACAGCAGAAACAGGGAACTGGCACTGTGGTGTCTCGTTAATAGGTTAGTTCTAGAAAATGCATAAAAATGCCACGAAGTGTAACAAAACACAAAGCAAATGGTGTATAAACAGGCATGGAGCATCAAATATTATAGATTCGTTTGAGACGTATCAGTCATCGATCTCGTCAAGCTCAACTTTCCTTCCATCAACACTTTTAGCAAGAAACTCTTTCTCGAGAAAAGCTCCAGTCTTGGCAACAAAAGTTTTGCCCTCGGCCGGATGGTTGAAGGTATACCCAAGGGTCTCCCTTGGGTATCCTACAAAGATGCATTTTTCTGCTTTAGTTTCGAGTTTGTTAGGCTATAACTTCTTTACATATGCCTCACAACCCCAAACCCTAAGTAATGACAACTTAGGCTTCTTGCCATGCCATAGCTCGTATGGTGTTGTCTCCACAGACTTGGACGACGCCCTATTAAGAATGAATGCAACAGTTTCTAACGCATAACCCCAAAATGTTATTGACAAGTCAGAGAGAGACATCATAGACCTTACACTATCGAGAAAGGTGCGGTTACGTTGCTCAGACACGCCGTTACGTTGCGGCGTACCAGCTGGCATACGTTGTGGCACAATTCCACATGCCCTGAGATGTGCCTCAAACTCAAAACTTAGATACTCGCCCTCTTGGTCAGAACGAAGTTGCTTGATCTTTCTATCGAGTTGATTTTCGACCTCTTTCTGAAATTCCTTGAACTTTTCAAAGGTTTCAGACTTATGCTTCATCAAATAGATATACCCATATCTACTTAAATCATCAGTAAAGGTCACAAAGTAACGACAACCATTGCGCGTAGTGATGCTCACTGGTCCACACACATCCGTATGTATGAGTCCCAACAGGTCGGACGCCCATTCAACAGTCCCGGTGAATGGAGTCCTAGTCATTTTGCCTAAAAGGCATGGCTCGCATGTATCAAAGGAATCAAAATCACATGAGCCTAGAAGACCATCATTATGGAGCTTCTTCATGCGCTTCACGCCAACATGACCAAGACGGCAATGCCATATGTATATGGCATTATCATCACTATGCTTGCATCTCTTGACATCCACGCTGTTAATATGTGTAATAAAGTCCAAAATATATAAACCATCATGATCAGGCGCATGAACATAGAAAACACCATCTTTACAAATGGAACAACCATTTGTTACAGACTCAAAATGGTATCCGTCTCGTGATAACCGAGACCCACTTACAATATTCATGCTCAAAGCTGGAACGTAACATTTATTCAAAATTAATATCATCCCGGAGGGAAGCCATAGATGTAGAGTGCCTTCAGCCACAACATCCACACATTGACCATTGCCGACCTGCATCGTCACCTCGTTCCTCTCCAAGTACCGCTTATTCCTCAGATCCTGCTAGGAATTACAGATGTTAGCAATAGAACCAGTATCGAATACCCACGTGTTACTATGGGCACTTGTAAGATAGATATCAATTACATGTATATCAAATATACCTTTCTCTCTAGAAACAACCTTGTCGGCCTTCTTGTCTTCAAGATACTTGAGGCAGTTGCGCTTCTAGTGACCATCTCCCTTGCAGTAGAAGCACTTGACTACGGGCTTGATACGTCGCAAACGTATCTATAATTTTTGATGCTCCGTGCTTATTTTAGACCAATTCTTTGTGTTTTGTTTACACTTCGTGACATTTTATGCATTTTCTGGAACAAACCTATTAACGAGATGCCACAATGCCAGTTCCTGTTTTCTGCTGTTTTTGTGTTTCAAAAAGGTTACACGGGAAATATTCTTGGAATTTGACGAAACAAAAGCTAAAGTTCCTATTTACCTGAAGGGAAGACGGAGTCCAAAGGAGGGACGGAGCCGAACCAGGAGGCGGCCGCACCATAGGGTGGCACGGGCCACCCCCTGGCCGCGCCACCAGGTGGTGTGGGCCCCTGGTCCACCCCCTGACATCGCCCTTCCGCCTATAAATTCCTGATGCGTGGTTGATGACCAGCCCGTTGGGAACCTTAAGAGGAAGGTGTGATGAATATAGCAGCAAGATTTTCCCTCAGTTAAGAAACCAAGGTATGTCGATCAGGAGAGGAGAGACAAACGACTGAAGGTGATGCTTGCAAGCTTTGCGACAGCTTCAGACAATTTATATATGGCGCCTCGTCCAAGCTTTGCTTTGCGATCAGCAACGTGGAACCTGCACACAACACAACCAAATACTTTGTTCCCAACTTGCGATGAGGTTGTCAATCTCACCGGTTTGCTTGAAACAAAGGGTATGAGCATATCGAGTGGAAAGCAGTGAAAGTATGCGAGTAAAGTAAACAATGCGAGTAAAGTAAACAGGTGATAGCAATATGATGGAAATAGGACCGGGGTCCACAGTTCACTAGTGGTGTCTCTCCATAAGATAAATAACACGTGCTGGGTAAACAAATTACAGTTGGGCAATTGATAGAACAAAGATAAACGTGATATGTCAAGAAGATTACTATGCGATTTACTCTGGGCATTACAACAAAATACATAGACCACCATCCAACTGCATCTATGACTAATAATCCACTCACGGGGATATCATCCGAACACCCCATGAGTATTAAGTTGCGAACAACAGATAATTGCATTAAGCAAAGTGTGTAATATAAACAAAGCATGTGCCCTCGAGCATATGAATGTTGTTTTCTCCCTAGTAGCAACAGCACATCTACAACCTTAGAGGTTTCTGTCACTCCCCCAGGTTAAATAGAGGCATGAACCCACTATCGAGCATAAATACCCCCTCTTGGAGTCACTAGCAACTACTCGACCAAGATAGCTACTAACAACGGAGAGCATGCAAGATCATAAACAACATAGAGATAACATAAGATACATTTCAGTATAGCAACTCAATCATAACACCAATATTCATCGGATCCCAACAAACCAAACATGTAGAATTACATAACGGTGATCTCAATCATGTAGGGCAGCTCATGAGATCTAAACATGAAGCACATGGTGGAGGAGACAACCATCTAGCTACTGCTATGGACCCATAGTCCAAGGTAGACTACTCACTCATCGCTCCGGAGGCAAGCATGGCGATGAAGAAGACCTCCGGTGGCGATTCCCCTCACCGGCAGGGTGCCGGGAAGAGCTTCTGGACCCTCCCGATCTTTGGGTCGACGGCGGCGGCGGATCGCGATGTGTTCTGGAAAAGTGATCGGGTACTTAGGTTTTTTCCGTTGGGGGGTCTTTATAGGCGAAGGGGCATCGTCAGAGGTGGCCCGAGGTGCCCTCACACATAGGGGGCGCGGCCAGGGGCTGGGCCACGCCGCCCTAGTGTGTGGGGCCCTCGTGGCCCCCCTCCAACTCCTCTTCGGATCTCTGGAAGCTTCCGGGAAAAATAAGACTTTAGGAACTTGTTTCGTCCAATTCCGAGAATATTTCCTGTGTAGCACTTCTGAAACACAAAAACAGCAGAAAACAGGGAACTGACACTGTGGCGACTTGTTAGTAGGTTAGTTCCAGAAAATGCATAAACGTGCCACGAAGTGTAACGAAACAGTAGGCAAATGGTGTAAAAACAAGCATGGATCATCAAAAATTATAGATACGTTGGAGACGTATCAATTCCCTTCAACGGGAAAACCCTAAGGAGATGAACACTTTTCCACAAAACATATTGCAAGCCACCGCCGTCGTTGTCCCGAGATCGGGAGGGTCCAGAAGCTCTTCCCGACACCCTACCGAAGAGGGGAATCATCACCAAAGGCCTTCTTTATCACCATGCCAGCCTCTGGAGTGATGCGTTAGTAGTCTACCTTGGACTATGGGTCCATAGCAGTAGCTAGATGGTTGTCTTCTCCTCCATGTGCTTCATGTCTAGATCTTGTGAGCTGCTTATCGTGATCAAGATCATCGTTATGTAATTCTACATGTTGTATTTGTTGGGATCCAATGAATATTGAGTGCTATGTCAAGTTGATTGTTGATTTATCATGTCTATGTTATTTTTGATCTTGCATGCTCTCTGTTGCTAGTAGATACCTTGGCCGAGTAGATGCTAGTGACTCCAAGAGGGAGTATTTATGCTCGATAGTGAGTTCATGCCTCTAGTAATCTAGGAGAGTGACAATAACTTCTAAGGTTGTAGATGTGCTGTTGCTACTAGGGAGAAAACAACAATCTTTTGTTCAAGGACATTTGTATTGTTTACATTATACACTTTGCTTAAGGCGATAATCTGTTGCTTGCAACTTAATACCCAAGGGTTGTTCGGATGATATCCTGCGGGTGGATTATTAGTCATAGATGCAGTTAGATTACGGTCTATGTATTATATTATAATGCCCAAGTGAATCTCATAGTGATCTTAATGACATGTACATGCATTGTTATGCATTCTTTATTCTGTCAATTGCCACCCTATAATTTATTTACCCAGTATGTTATTTATCTTTATGGAGAGACACCTCTAGTGAACTGTGGACCCCGGTCCATTCTTTTACATATATTACCTTCTACTGCAAGCACCATTTACTTTCCGCAAGCATTATTTATTTGCTTACTGCAAACAAATATCTTTTTCCACACGATATGTTTAATCCTTTGTTTTCAGCAAACCATTGAGATTGACAACCTCACTGCAAGTTGGGGCAAAGTATCTTGGTTGTGTTGTGTGCAGGTTCCACATTGTTGCTGGCGCCAAAGCTATGCACCAGACATTTTCTAGGCGCCGTCAACAAGTTTTCTGGTGCCATTGCCAAAGTCAGCTAGCGACAACCTTCGGAAGTGGTTTCTTTCTTTCTCCTACTGATCGATTAAACTTTGGTTGCATAACTGAGGGAAAACATACCGTTGTGCTCATCACACCTTACTCTTGGGGTTCCCAACTGGTCGTCAACACTACACACCAACAAGTTTTCTGGCGCCGTTGCGGGGGAGAAAGAGGATTTCTGCAAGGAGAGTCTCTTACTTCCAATCTTTTTTACTTTGTTATTATTTTGCTTAGTTTCTTTACTTTATTTTCGTTTGCATCTTTTTATCAAAAATACAAAAAATAGTTCCTTTTATAGTTGTTATTTTTGTTTATCTGTTTTAGTCTTGTTAGAATGAGTATTCTTGAAGTTGAGGTTCGTTCCTTTAAACAACAAGGTGGAGAAAGTTTGAAAGATGCTTGGTATAGAATAAGTAATGTCCATCATAGATGTACAAAAAAGTATTCTACCATGATCCTTCTTAGGAATTTTTATGTTGGTATATCTAGTTGGAATAGTTATGTTCTTGATACTCTTACAGGGGGTAATTTTCTGGGTCCTCCTGCTTTTGAAGCATGTAATTTGATTGAAAGTTTAGTAGGAGTACCACATATTAGTGTTGTTAAAACTGAGATCACTTTGGAAGAAGTTATAAGAAAACTGAGCTCCCTAGAGAAAAGTTTGCCAAATCTCCTTGATAACGCTAGCCATGTTAATGAATCGATAGAAAGTATTGGTAAAAGAATCACTGTTTTAGAGGCTAGCACTATCCATGATAGTCAAAACCTTAGGATTGGTAAATTAGAGGAGTCTATGGAAACTTTAAGTTCAATTTTCTCTTCTCTTAAATTTAAGAAGGAGAAAGCTTTTGTGGGAAAAGAGCAAAAGTTTATGTATGTTCCCAAGGTATCTATACCTAGACCGCAGAATGTGTTTAAAAGTGATAAAACTTTTAGTGCAACTAAGAGTGGTTTACATGTTGAATCCTCTTCAGAGGTATCTAAAGTGCCTATTGTGACAAGTTGTGTTTTTGAGAAAACTATTGATCTTGATGCTTCTTCATTTTAAAATACTTGATTCTCACTTTCCGCGCCTAGCTCAAAGGCGTTAAAGAAAAGCACTCTTGGGAGATAACCCAATGTTTTATTTTCAATAACTTTTCTTTTTGTTGAGTCTCAGAAGTTGTTACTACTGTAATGACCTCTCCTTATCATTTTTATTTCGTTTTTATGCCAAGAAGAACCTCCAATTAGAGGAAGGTAAGATTTGGTGAAGTTGCTGTCCCGAAACAGATTTCTGCGCTTCACCGTAAAAATTTGTGAAAATTCTCAGAACGTCATTTTGATCTGCGATTTCTTGTGTATGTGCCCCAGGTTATTATCTAACTTTCATTAGTTTTGCAATTTTTGATTTGAGCAACAGAAGATTTTCGAAAAAAATGATCTTTACCAGCTATTCTGTTTTGACAGATTTCTGCCACTATTTGCATTTGCCTCTTGATCTCTTTCTTTTTGAGTTCTTTTGATCATGGAACTTTTAGAAGAAGTTGCTACAATATCTTATGCGTTAATATGTGTTGTACTTGAGTTGAAACTGAACCAAAAGTGGATTTACTATCTTGCATAAACTAATGTTGCTAATAAGGTATGGAACACTTCCCTAGAAGGAGGAAGAAATTACTTTTTGACTCTATTCTTAGAGTAAATTATGAACTTGATACTTCATTGCTTGATATTACTTGATTTGTACTTTCTGCGCCTAACTCAAAGGCGTTAAAGAAAAGCACTCTTGGGAGATAACCCATTGTTTTCTTTTCAGTACTTTTTCTTTTATTTGAGTCTTGGAAGTTATTACTACTATAATAACCACTCCTTATCCTTTTTATTTCGTTGTTGTGCCAAGAAAAACCTCTAATTTGAGGGAGGTAAGATTTGGGGAAGTTGCTGTCCTGAAACAGATTTTGGTGCTACACTGTAAAAATTCGTAAAAATGCTCAAAATATCTTTTTGACCTGCAATTTCTTGTGCATATGCCCCAGGTTATATCCAAACTTTCATTAGTTTTGCACTTTTTGATTTGAGCAATAGAAGGTCCTCGAAAAAATCGACCTTTGTCAATTGTTCTGTTTTGATAGATTTCTGCCACTATTTGTGTTTGCCTCTCGATCGCTTTCTTTTTTTGTTCTTTTCATCACGGAAATTTTGGGGAAGTTGCTATAGTAGTATATGCTTTATATGTGGTGTTTTTTGAGTTGAAACCTGAACCAAAAAGGGTTGATTTACTATTATGTTTATGCTAACGTTGCTAATAGAATTGTGTGAAGTTTTGTATGAAGGAAGTTTTCAAGTGTAGGGAAAGGAGAATGATGAGATGAGATGAAGAATGGACAAAAGCTCAAGCTTGGGGATGCCCATGTGACCCCAAGAAATATCCAAGAGGTACAAGCGTCAAAGCTTGGGGATGCCCTGAGGCACCCCTTCTTCATTGACAAATATGAGGTCATCTTTCAAGACACTATATTTTTATTGCTTCATATGTTATGCGTTTTTCTTGGAGCGTCTTTATTTTTACTTTTAGTTTTCTTTTCTTTTGTTTGCTGCAATAAATGGTTCGAACCCAACATATTTCTTTTGGAGAAGACACACTCTGTTTTCATTGCCTAGAACACTCTAGTTTTCACTTTTATTTTTCGCCTTTGTTTTTTGTTCAGAGCTTGTTAGTTCTTTGTAGCTAGGTGTGTTTAGACCTCTGGTCTTTGTTGCTTTTCATCCTTGAGAGTTGTTTCAAATAGGTTGGTTGGTGTTGGAAAAGAGTAAATTGTTTCATGCTTATAGTGGGGCAAAAGGGAGCTTGTTTAGGCTGTTGCTTAGACTTTATCATGTCATGCTTGATATTATTTTGATTATATGCTTAGTAGTTATTGTTGTAGCATGACTTGTCTCAAATGACTGAGAGTGCTTAATGTGCCTTTGAAAGAATCATGCGTTGTTTTTTTATCTTATAGAAGCATAATATTGTGGTATTCTCATTCGATGCTTTATTTGGGTTGACTTGGCGCATGCTTACACCATGTTTGACTTTAAAACCAGTCGCCTCAAGCCTCTATGATCATTTAGTTTTTGACTTGTGATATCACTTTATGCTTTGGCTAATAATGTTTTGTCGCTATGCATGATTATGGTCGTTATTGCTCTCTTAGTTGGTCGCTCCCAGTCTTTTGCTAGCCTTCATCTATACTGAGAGGGAATACTTCTCGTGCATCCAACTACCAAAAACCAAGTTTATTTCAAAGAGTCCACTATAAATTCCTATGCATGGTATTTTCAAGCCATTCCAAGTAAATTTTCATGTGCTACCTTTCAAAAAACCTTTAAAATACTTCTCATTTTGTGACACTATTTTCAGCTCATGGGGACGTAGTGGTCGGATTTGCTATCTTCCATATTGTAATCTTTCAAAAAAGAAAAAAAATCACTCCTCCATGGTATGTGAAAGTTGGTGGGCACCCGATGGAATCGGTTAGTCATGGTTTGTGAAAATAAAAGTGGGGAGGAGTGCCAAGCTTTATAAAAGAGCACAAATGTGCCAATTTCTCTCAAAACTTGCTTAGTATGGAAGATAGTAAGAACCCCATTGTCAGTCATTGACAAGAACAACCACCTCTCAAAACAAATTTTTATCTCTGTTTTACAAATGAAAAGCTCTAGCACATGCTAAATCCCTGCTTCCCTCTGCGAAGGGCCTTTCTTTTACTTTTATGTTGAGTCTTCACCTTCTACCTTTATGCACCATCTAAGAGAGCATAGTTGTCATTGTGAGTATAATGTGCATAGTCCCAAAATTTATTATTGATTGATTCATGATTATGGTTTTGCTTGTTCTTAAATTATTTGTATCTAGTCGCCCTCTTAAACTTGAAGGTGTCCTATGCATTTATGTTTTGCTACTCCATGAGGGACAAGCTGAATACCACTTTGCTATGTTTTTCTATATGCTTGAAACAAACAATTGACTTTCAATGCATTATTACTCATGATCTTTTGTTTGTTTTACTTTTTATGTTATAACATGGTTGCTAAGTTCTATTGTCAAGATTATATCTTTCATGCCCATGTTTTAGAGTACTTTGATCTCAGCACTCAATCCTTTACATCGTTCGATCAAGATTCTGTTGGTGCATGTCACCTCAAAAATTATTGTTTTGTTATCACTTACCTACTCGAGGATGAGCAGGAGTTAAGCTTGGGGATGCTTGATACGTCTCAAACGTATCTATAATTTTTGATGCTCCATGCTTATTTATGCACCATTTGCTTTGTGTTTTGTTACACTTCATGGCGTTTTTATGCATTTTCTGGAACTAACCTATTAACGAGATGCCACAGTGCCAGTTCCATGTTTTATGTTGTTTTTGCGTTTAGAAAAGTTAAACCGGAAATATTCTCGGAATTGGATGAAACAAAAGCTGAAGTTCTTATTTTTCCCGACACGAGACAGAGTCCAAAGCAGAGACGGAGGGGGCCCAGAGGGCAGTTGCACCATAGGGTGGCGCGGGCCACCCCCTGGCCGCACCACCAGGTGGTGTGGACCCCTGGTCCACCCCCTGACATCGCCCTTCCGCCTATATATTCTCCTCGACGAGAAAACCCTAAGGGCCTGAACTCTTTTCCAGAAAACATACTGCAAGCCGCCGCCGTCATTGATGCGAGATCAGGAGGGTCCAGAAGCTCTTCCCGGCACCCTGCCGGAGAGGGGAATCACCACCGGAGGCCTTCTTCATCACCATGTCTGCCTCCGGAGTGATGTGTGAGTAGCCTACCTTGGACTATGGGTCCATATCAGTAGGTAGATGGATGTCTTCTCCTCCATGTGCTTCATGTTTAGATCTTGTGAGCTGCCTATCATGATCAAGATCATCGTTATGTAATTCTACATGTTGTGTTTGTTGGGATCTGATGAATATTGAGTACTATGTCAAGTTGATTTGTGATTTATCATCTCTATGTTGTTTATGATCTTGCATGCTCTCCGTTGCTAGTATATATCTTGGCCGAGTAGATGCTAGTGACTCCAAGAGGGGGTATTTATGCTCGATAGTGGGTTCATGCCTCTAGTAATCTGAGAGAGTGACAACAACTTCTAAGATTGTAGATGTGCTGTTGCTACTAGGGAGAAAACAACAATCTTGTGTTCAAGGACATTTGTATTGTTTACATTACACACTTTTCTTAAGGTGATAATCTGTTGCTTGCAACTTAATACCCAACGGTTATTCGGATGATATCCGGCGGGTGGATTATTAGTCATAGATGCAGTTTGATTACGGTCTATGTATTATGTTGTAATGCCCAAGTGAATCTCATAGTGATCCTCATGACATGTACATGCATTGTTTGCATTCTTTATTCTGTCAATTACCTAACTGTAATTTGTTTACCCAGCATGTTATTTATCTTTATGGAGAGACACCTCTAGTGAACTGTGGATCCCGGTCCATTCTTTTACATTCATATTACCATTTACTTTCTACAAGCATTATTTACTTTCTCGCAAACAAATATCTTTTACCACACGATACGTTTAATCCTTTGTTTATAGCAAACCGGTGAGATTGACAACCTCACTGCTAGTTGGGGCAAAGTACTTTTGTTGTGTTGTGTGCAGGTTCCATGTTGCTGCTGGTGCCAAGCTAAGCCCCAAATAAGGTGCCATATATAAATTGTCTAGAGCCATCGCCAAGCCAGCTAGCATCAACCTTCATAAGTTGGTTCTTTCTCCTACTGGTTCGATTAAACCTTGGTTTCATACTGAGGGAAATTTGCCGCTGTGCTCATCATCCCTTCCTCCTGGGGTTCCCAACTGGGTGGATAGCACCGCCGAATCACACCTCCTCAGACTTGAGCATATCAAACAACTCTGAAAGGGACTTTGTCACCCCTTACATGTTTGTAGTTCTGGTCGAATCCCTTATAGCTAGGGGCAGCGACTGCAACACCCTATCAATCGCAAGCTCATCCAGAATCTGGCATTCCAGGGCGTTCAGGCGTTGAACGTAGCCAGACATCTTGACCATGTGCTTGCTCACACTGCTGTGTTCGTCCATACGGGTGGAGAAGAAGCTCGGAAGTTTCGTACCTCTCCGACCGTGCCTGAGGTGTAAAAATGTCTTTGAGATCAGTGATTATCTCAAATGCGCTCATATTTTCAAAGAACTTTTCCAGAATAGACTCCATGGCAAACAACATTCCACTCTGGACAAACAAGGTGTCTTCTACCTTTGTCAGGTAGACAGCCTACTAGTCCTTGGAGGCTTCCGGCCTGGGTGCATCACCCACGGCGACATCAAGAACATACCCCATCCTATGGGGAGCGAGGATGATCCTCAAAGTGCGAAACCAAGTAGTGAAATTTGAACCATCGGTTTTCAGTTTTTCTTTCTCAAGGAATGCACCTAGGTTGAAAACTGGGCGAGACATCTACAATGGATTTGCAAAGACACTTAGACGTTGTTCATAAAACGAGTTCATTTTGATGCAAACTAGATAAACTCCCACTTAAACTAACATTCCTCAAGTTGTTTTAATGATTACACGATCCTAATTCACTACACCACCCCCGATCGTCATGGCCGATGGTATAGCTGCAAAGGTAGACTGGGTCCTTTCAATCACAATCAACACGTGACTCGTGCTTAACCTTTCGGTCATCCATGTTTTCGAGGCCATGTATGTACATGCTAGGCTCGCCAACACAACCTTAGTGTATGCGCAACACATACATGGCTTGTACCCATGCCTATATGCGAACTTCGATATGTTTGCCCCCCATCGTCACAGCCGGCTCCATAACTAAGAACTTTAGTGGCGATTGCTCCACTAAGGGGAAACACTTCCGTTGGGATTTTTTATTGGAGGGAACATCTTAAAATTTCTACCGTCGCTATATTGATTAATATAAGCAAATTTTAAGATTACCTTGCCCTTTTTGGAAATTTTAAGTTAGACCCTTCTATTTATCTTTTGCAAGTTTTACGCCACTGCTAGGGCTATGCAAGGAAGAAACACTTCTTAAAACCACAATGGTGATTCGCTAATTGTTTCTTTGAACCCCCGCTAAGGGCCCTCCATAGCAAAAACCATGTCAACTAAAGAGGAGAAACTGGCACCCGCCTAGCCACTTGTACGATGCCAGTCGTACGTCAGTTGTGGAACCAGTCTCGTGTAAGATTAGATTACGCGTAAGGTCGGTCATGGGCCGCTTGCAATCCAACAATACCGCAGACATGAATGGATGCAAATAAAGGGGTAACAATAAGAAAATCAACGCAAGCATCCACAATGCGTTCTAACCGTACTAGTACAACTATGCATAGATCGGCTCTGATACCACTGTTGGGGTTCGAAGTAGAAAACAAATTTTTTCCTACACCCATAGCCCATGATCTATCTATGTAGTTGAACAGTAACGGTAACATCAACAAAATTCATACCCTTGAAGACCGAGTGCGCGGGAACGTTCCCGCACGAAAGTTGTCGATAAAGACAACTGAAGCTGACCTCAAGGTCGTGTAGTCACACTTGTCGAAGAAGAACAACACCACATGAGCAGCGCCTCCGTGGGATTACACACGTACAATGTATAGATGTCGTCCGAGCTCTGGTTCAGCAGATCAGCGAAAGATGGTGGATTTGAACTGGAAATCCAGTAGCACGACGGCGTCCGGAACTGGAGGTTTCCTTCAACCCGCTGACACAGTTCCAAACGTGGGAACCAAGTCGGGAGGAAGAGAGGAGGAGGAGGGAATGAATGATCCAAGGAGCCCCTCGGGGGTTTACATAGTGGGGAGAGGGGGGTTGGTGGCCGATGGCCCCTAGGGGAAACCCTAGGGCACCACCGCCCCCACCTAGGCCGCCCTCGGCCCTAGAGATGCCCTAGGGCGCCCTAGGCTTGGTGGCCTTGGCCGGCCTAGCCTATGGTCATAGCCCATTTTGCCTCTTTTCCCATTTTATTTATTTATTAATTAATTTACTTTTAATATTTAATTACTTTAATTAAATACTAAACACATTAATCAATTAATTCATTGGCATAATTCCTTCACCGATACAACTTCGATAAAGTCCAGAATGTTTCCGGTGTCTCCAGAACCTTTCTGATATTGCCCGAAACTTTTTCGGGTACCTCCCTATAACTTCCAGTAATTCCAAATCTACCCCTAAGCATCATATACCCTTAAATGTGACACCCTACGGGTCAAGGAATACGCCAGACATGATCGAGACCCCTCTCCGATCAATGACCAACAATTGGTTCTGGAAAACCGTGCCGATCCCTGTGCATTCCACAAAACTCTTCATTGATCCGTAAACGCAGTACCCCATTCCCTTTGTCACGCGATAGTAGATCTTGCGCGAGGTCAGATCACCGATATTAGTATATCGTATTCACCCTCGTCTGACAGGTCTTTTAACTCGTCCATGACATTAGATGCAATTGTCACCGAGTGGACCCAGAGTATCTATCCGCCACGTGGATAGATAAATCCCGCTCTTGGTGCACATGCCTCAATCTACTCCTTTGGCATACCCAAGAGACACCTTTTCAGTCACCCATTTACGTGATGACGGTTCATGCAATCAAAGCAGCCTCTAGATGTAGTGATTATGTTGTGACCTCACGGTCTAAGGAACAGGTTACTTTGTTTCTTAGTTATATACATGCTGAACTTTTGCGACTGATCTAAATTGCATTAACAATGCTTTGGGTGTGTGTCCATCATGTCAGAACATGACCTCAATGTTCATTGACGTATTTGTCCATGATCAAGAAACCTTGATCATCAGATGACACATGAGCTGATTAGCTAGAGATAACCAGAGACCTGTTTACTTATATGCCACACGTGTATTAATGTTTCCGCTTAATACAATTATAGCACGACATGTAATATTTATAAATAACTGAGATATGTCACAAAAATACACTTTATTATTTGCCTATAGGGCATATCTCCTTCAACATCATTATTTAGGAAAATAACATACAAGATCAAATGGAATTAAGTACACAATATTAATTAATACAATAATAAATGAGGTCGTGCATTGCTATAGCATATACTATGCCGATTAAAAGATATATCCAAATATAGGCCCGAAAAATAACATTTATGTCCTAATTTTAGTCCCACGACGAAGAGAAGGAGGGAGGGAGAGAGAGAGAGTAATGTAGTTGAACCATGCAATGATGTCTATCAATCTTAGTATATTATGTGCAATTACAACTCATATCCTCCTATTTTACAACACATATACATACCAACGATTGGCGGTGGCAGGTGACACTCACACTACTCAGTTGCATTAAAGTTGGCTAAAGATGACCGTACCACGACATATGGACATGGATTGGTGTCTTCATGGACCATGCAAGTGAAATTGCTAGGGAATACTATTTTTCAAGAGTATATCGAGGACATACCATATTTCAAGCTATGCAACCTATGAGCACAAGGTTGCCAGTTGATATGGAATAACCAAAGCACACATACAAGAAGAAAGAGAGGTCCATCCCAAGCAAAAAAGAAGTTAAGAAGACTAACATGGATCAAATCGATCATTCAAGGAATGTTGTCCATGTAGAAGAACAACATTAACATTAGCCGGTGCCACAAAATAACAATGCTTAGTGGCTAAGTTGCCAAGCGGTAAGCTCAAGTGTGTTGATTCGGAATCTCGACTAATGAGCTGCAGATCTCCCAAGTAAAATTGATAGAAAACATACTGTTTCAACCCACCACCACGAAAAGTCCATTTAATACACATATTTCTTTAGACATTGAGGAAAATAGCATACAACATGACGAAAATTCAATACCACATGGAGAATAGGTTTTTGGTAATTTATGATTATTTGAACCCTAGATATAAACATGCTGCGAATCTAAGAGAGCGAATATTCATGTAAGACCAAAATAATCCATAAAGTCTACTCCCCTGGTAATCATATGACCCGATTGTACGAAAGGGGCTGGTGAAACTTTCATATGATCCAGCTTATACTCCATGATAATTTACAAAAAAATATATGAAAAAATCATTCTCGAAGGCCTGAAAACGCATTCAACTCACCCTAGGCCAATGATGAAGGCGGATCTCACGCCGCACTGTCCATACTCCAACTCCAAAGCAGGGACCCAAAGCCCCGGCACCGTACACCCAGCTACCCCACACTACCACCAGCCCATGACAACTGGGCCACCATCTCCCAGGTCCCCACAAGTCATCGGCTCTCCTCCAAACATCCAAGTCGTGCGGCACGCGGGCAGAGCAGTCCCCTGGGCGTACTTCCGTTTCTGAATTCTGACAGACCCACCCACCTCCCCGTCGCATCGCCGCCGCGACGGCGCCCTACAAATACGCCGGCCATGTCGGCCTCCTGACCCGCCGCCACTCCTCGGATCCCGAGAATTCCACCCGCTTCGCTTCCCTAGCTCGGAGCCTCTGACCTCAGGGAGGGGACGAGGGGCCGGCCAAACCCCGACCTAGGGTTTGGGCTTGGGAGCCGGATCGATCCGGCGGAGCTTGTCCAATGGGGGATCGGGGCGACGAGGAGGAGGAGCTCCAGATGGCGCTCCGCATGAGCCTCCACGGCTCGCCGCCGGCGCAGCCCGAGCCCAAGCGCAGCAAGCCCCCGTCGCCCGCCGGGGAGTCGCCGGAGGCGGAGGCGCGCCGCAAGCAGCGCGAGCTCGTGGCCGCCGCCGCCGAGAAGCGCCGCCGCTCCGTCGCGTCGTCTCCCGCCCCCGTCGTTCTGCCACCGCCGCCGCCGCCGGCCGTGGCGGCGGCGGCGGAGCAAAACTCCGCCCCGGAGGACGTCAAGGCGGAGCCGGAACCAACCACCGCGGTGCCTATGGAGGAGGTGCAGGAACCGGAACCGACCGTGGTGCCTATGGCGGCGGAGGTGGAGGTGGAGAAGGAAGGGGAGGAGCTGCCCCCGGACGTCGCTGAGAAGCTGTGGGTCATGGTGTTCGGGATCGGGGTTTCCAAGGCGGTGCTGGCGCAGTGGAGCAACCAGGGTATCAGGTCAGACTTTTTTCGGCGCTTCTCTTACGTTCGTATGTCCATTTATGGCCGTCGATTGAAAGTCTCTTGGAGCGGATATGGTTTAGAGAATTCAAAATCTGGCACTATCCATGGTTGATTCCGACTCCGGCAAGTAGGGTATGGGATATGATATGGGATGGGCAATATATATCTGCTATATGGGTTCTATAACTATCTGGATAATTTGATCCTAGGATAACCGAGAAAGTTGCATTCTTGGTTCGGTAGGTTAGTATTGTCTTCGAATCTAGCTTCTACATACATAGTAGGAGTACATGTTATCCAGTGCCTTCTACATCAATTGCTTGCTGCACAGCAAGCGGAAACGATATAGTTACGAGTCAAATTTTCTTGTTCAACTGCCATATAGTTGCAATTTGAAATTCCTGTATTCTTGTATGATTTAGTCATCTTTATATTACGACATGTATGGTTTATGTTGTAACACAGTGTTCGATTAGTAGCCCCGTGACCTATATGGCCCGCATTCATATTCGAAACCCTAACTGTCCGTGTCCGACTCCGACTCGGAGAAAAATGGTTTAGTATACAAGATGGCTGAGTTGGTAGCTTTCGTTGTATTTGGGCTATCAATAAGTTCCTATTCTGATAATGTTGTTGGTCGGGCTCTTATATATAGTTCAGAAAGGAATGAGGATGTCAGGAGTGAAATTGTCTGTATGAGTGTGTTGTTTTCTAGTGTCTGCCCGTGAAGACAAATTGTTGTGAATGCATACATAAATTTAGCGTAATTGTTTTTGCGGGCGTATGATACTCATGATTCAAAATGATCATACGTGGGTATGTGTATTTGTGAGGATAAATCAAGGTAGGAGATTAATAGAACAAGATCTAGCCCCGTGGTTACTCAGATTGCGCGTGGGCATGCTTAACTGTACTCACCTAAAGTATATATAAACAAAAAATCGCTGTAACGTATATGAAAAACAGAACTCTTGATGATAAATAAATACAACATGCATAACAAAATATGAGACACACACTGTTTTTCTTTTCTCGTGGCAGAATAAATGTTTTGCAAAGAGACTAGGGATGTTTTTAATTCCTTGCCTTTTACTTATTGCTCTTTCTCTCCTGCATTGATGGCATAACAAGGTCAGAATCACTCCATTGTCCAAGGCAATTATGTATATGTATACAGTTACAGTAATGAAAATTGATTGCTTTGGTCGTGTTCTGTAGCGAACTGTACATGCCACATGAACCGTCATTACTAGTAGATTTCCGCATCGAGCGGATTATATTGATCTGGTGGAATCATATTGAACTATTAAAGTTGGAGGTTAGAAGGATAATACCGTGGCAGTTTCTTGTACCCTGCTCCTGCTGGGGCCTGGAACAGTTTTGAGCGGTTACCCGTGGAACTGGTCAAATTTTGGATGATTTTGGTTTTCCAAAGTTTGCAATAAAACAAAACAAAAAGGTTCGTCGTCACAAGTTTATAAGTAGGCTCTGTTAATTCAAGCTTCTAGGTGTATCAATTCCAGCTATGGACATATTAGTCAAAATATACCCATAGTTTTCAAATGAGAAGAAAAAGATTTGAATTTAGAATATACCATCTGATTATAATATTATCCCGAACCACCCTGTGCATATGACATGCTTAGGGGATATATAATGGTTTAATCTGTTGTGTGGACATATAAGGATTCACTCTTAAGCTCTGACATAGGAAACAAAGACCAAAAAGGAGTGATCAACAAGATTGAAGTACTAGTACAAGCGTAGAAGGATAAGACTCTACAAGAAAACTACAAATAGATCAGAGAGGGAAAAACTTTCAGTGAAGGGACTCTTTTCAGAAGCCAAGCCAAGTGTACTGAGGTTCAAGTATTTTGGGTGAATATATTCCTGGGCCATATATTCCTTCAGGAGCCCCAGATGTGAAATGAGCATTTTTTCCTTCTAGCTTCCGAGGATTGACTTGATCGTCTGATCGTTTTTTTTTCCATCTGAATCCATATTGCCTTCCATGTATTCAATCTTCACTGTCCACAGTTAAAGGGACCTTTTGGTTTGGATAAGTTTCTTTGCAGCTGACTTAAACAAATAAGATTAAGTATGCCTTTGTTAGAATGGGTGCTTTTGGGGAGTTAAAAATGTGCGAACTGAGTACCAGTGAGATGCAGAGCCATTTCATAACCCTGCTTAGGAAACAAAAGACATTGCTATGGATTAATTTGAATTGTAACTCTAGTTGCTGGCAGGCTCTAGCTGTGAAGTTGAAACCTTTCCAGATTCTTTGAGGCAATCCACATGCATTTGCATGCTTGTGCCATCAAAACTAAATCTATGCAGTTTCTGGAAATAACATGTCTCTGATCATATCATATCTCATATAGTCATGTCATTACCTTGTGTAATTTAAATGAATGCAATACATATTTTTACCCATCTAATATTTGTCGAAATGGATTCAGGTTTAGCTCTGATGCAGAAACAACTATGGGACTGGTACAGCATGAAGGTGGACCCTGTGGTGTCTTAGCTACAGTACAGGTACATCTTCCTTGCTTTATCTAATTGTGATTGTTGGATGCTGATTTGGGCATCGTCAGTAGTGCCTATAGAAGTTCGCCATATTTACTTTTTTATAGCTCAGCTCAATACTTTTCAGCCTGATTTTACTTAGCATCTTTACCTTTTTCTGCTGCCAATCTACCTTTTTTTGTGAGCTCACCTTGATATGATTTTAAATCCTACTTCCTGTTTTGTTACATTAATTATAGTGATGAACAAACCCTAATTTTGATGATTACAAGCCTGGATAGACTTATCTTTGCAAGAGATATGTAGTACCGCTGGAAAATTCTGCTGTCACAAGTCTAACTATTTCTTTTTATATCTACCGTGGAGATGTTTATGCTCTCAGCAAGCTCAGCATTTCTGATAAAAGCTTCTTTATGATCTGTTTTGCAGGCATATGTCCTTAAATATCTTTTGTTTTTCTCTGATAATTTGGGTAATCCAGAGGTCAGTGATCCATCATATGCTTCGGGACAAAGACGTTTTTATCAGAGTTCTTTTGCTGCCAGGGATGATTTTTCTTCTCTAACTGAGGATGGAAAGACGAGGTAGTTTCTTTTGTTCCTTAACAACTATGCTGATGCTAGTATTGTCTTGTGACCATTTATCTGTTCAAGAATTATTTAAAACCACTGTTCACCATTGTGAAAATAGGAAACTAGCAGCTGACATGAGAGAAAAAAATATATCTGAATTTAAGCCCGTGATCTTTCTTAATTTGTATTTTATTCATGTGTTTGTGACAGATCGCTTAATGTACGAACCAAAACATTGTGTTTAGTTGAGCTATTAGAAATTCTTGCCATTTGTTTATTGAAACAACAGTAATTCTCTAGACATTTATTTGTTAGAGAACGTAAATGCTTCTATACCTATTATTCCCCCATCATTACTTGTTTAGACTAAATATTGTAAATGTATCCTGAAATATTGTACGATTCACAGGATATACAGCCCTATACTTTCTTAATATTCAAATGAATCTTAATTAATAATATTTTTATTAGAGCATTGGTTCATGCTATGGTGGAGATTCTATTTTTATGCGGAACTGGGAAAGAAGCTGCCGTGGCATTGATTGGAGGTGTCAATCGTGGGGTAAGTGAACCTGATAACACTAAGGTGCTTATAAGTTATAATCTTGGAGATGTTTTGAAATTGATTACTTGTACAAATGCTGATAATTCTATTATGGAACTTGCTGCAGGAAATCGATGCTGCTTTGGAAGGCCTTTCTGTTGAATCAGCAATGGATTTCCAAAAAGTTCTTAGAATAAGTACTTTTACCTCAAGGAAGGATGCTTTCAACTTGCTTCTAGCAAACATTCGTCTGTTCGAAAGTCGACTGGGAGCCATGCTATTTCTTATCTCTTCTCTACTTTCGCGGGGATTGGTATGTCTTTGTCCATGTTAAGTTCTGTACGTTTTGCGCATTATGTTAAGTTTTTGTTTGCATGATTAAATACCTAGCATATTGGTGTACTTGAACTTCATTTTTTTATCAGGATCGTATCCAAGCAGACAGGGATGATCCAAGCCAACCATTGGTGACAGCTCCATTTGGGCACGCTTCTCAGGTACATATAGTATCGACTGTATTGTCATATATGCTCTAGTATTTTAGCACAGCAGACTTACTGTTACCACACTGCCAATTTAACTGGAGTTACACCTGCAAATAAACCTTGTTTTGTGCCAATCTGTAGTACTTTCGGGTTAACCCTTTTACATGAAGTAAGGACGTAGGTGTGGAATGCGTGTCTGCTCCATCTGCTCCATCACGAACTGGAACTAGGCTGTTAGCTTCTTTGGGCTAGCAGAGTGTTACCCTGCCCGTAGCAGTTCACATTCTGCTTACTATTGCAATATAGTGCTGAATTCACTTGGACGCAATAATTTTGAACATAAATTTATTATTAATATTAGTAGTAGTAATATGTAATAATATTTATACATTAAGTCAAGCCACATGTAACCAGTGTGGAATTCTGCAGGAAATTGTGAACTTATTGCTTTGTGGAGAGGCTGTCCCAAATGTATTTGATGGCAAGATGGACCTTGGTGGCGGCATGTCCCTGAAAGGCATACCGAATGATGTTGAAGTTGGTTTCCTCACCCTTCTGGAATCACTAAATCTGTGCAAGGTTGGTCAGTACCTTAAGTGCCCGAAATGGCCTATATGGGTGGTTGGAAGTGAAAGTCACTACACTGTCCTTTTTGCCCTAAATCCCAACGTTCAAGAGGAGAATGAGCTGGAAGAGCGGGAATCCAAAATTAGGAGGGCATTTGATGCACAAGATCAAAGTGGAGGTGGAGGCTTTATTAGTGTCGAGGGATTCCAACAAGTTCTCAGGGACACTGACATAAATTTTCCTTCTGATAAGCTTGATGATCTATGTAATCCGGGCATTATAGTATGGAGTGAATTCTGGCAGGCACTTCTACAGTTGGATAAAAGGTCTGGAGGCATGAAGGATCCAACTGGCCTGATGGGCAAGAAGCAATTTACTATCTACCACTTCAATGGAATTGCCAAGTCTGTGCCGAATGGGAATGCGAACATAGGAGGCTGTACCCCAATACAAAGACCTAGGATATGCAAGTTAAATGTCAGCGTCCCACCTAGGTGGACTCAGGATGAGTATCTAGCTGATGTTGTAAGCTCATCGACTAGTGGCAGCAAGGATGACAATGTTCTTTCTCTTGCTCCGCCATTTCAGACTTGCCAGCATGCACCATTAGTAGACTGCATTAGAACTCGATGGCCACGAGCAGTTTGCAGCTGGGTTGGAGATGTGCCGAGTATTGTATGATGCTTGGAGCCTTCTGCCACTTATTGGACTGATCTTGAAGATGGCCCCTGCTTAGCATACTACTCGAGCTCCCAGAGTGTTGACCGTGCCATGCAAAATTTTGGAAGGCGCTGCTGGTGTTGTAACTGTTTAGTCTGATGAATATATGTTTCTTCTCCTTGGACATGAACCTTTTTATCGCGTGATTTTATCAGGGACATGATTATTCTTTTTTCTTATAATTGACACTAGATGTATACACCATTTATGGATATGCTTTTAAATCTTAAGGTACATTCTTTCTTGTACACAAATAATTTTGTTTTAGTTTATTTTGTGTCCGACACAGGGCTGAGTGACTAGTTCATTTGAAATCCGACAGAGCTGTAACCGTTTTATGATGCCGTTTTGCTTGTGAACCTTTTGGTTTGTTACTTTCTGATCTGAAGTTAAGATCTTCTTGCTTCTTAGCTCAGTTGAACATGTTTGTGTAGTTAAATCTTTGAAAGTTTTGAATCTGAAGTGTTGTTTCTTTTACAAGATCCACTCTGTGATCATTTTCTTTTCACCATGATATTTTGCAGGAAAACTACTTTTTGTTGCAAATGTGCCCCCTCTGTTTTTTTGGAAGCATATGGTGGTTCTACTGGTATTACAGATGCTCATGTTTTTATTTGTAAACTTTTTTTATTCGTAAATTTGATCAAACTTATAGAGAAAATGATTTTTGACTGAATTTATGTGCCATATATTTTAGAACAGAGTAAGAAACAGTAAAATTCTGTAAAAATAATCACAATGTCAGTCAATATAATGTACACTTTTTTTTGGCGAATAGAATGTACACTTATCATGTTGTAGAGTTTTGAAGCCAATTCTATCCACACATCGAGAAAACTAACTGTTAAATACGGAATTTAACTGTCGTCAAATACGGAATACTAACTTAGAATGTACACTTATAATGGGTAAACCACCATGAGCAGCAAGCCAATTTTATCTACAACGGAAGCAGCTCTAGCTAATCGACTCGGTTGCAATAACATTATCATAGAGTCAGGACTCGGTGGAGACTGTCGAAGGCTGAAACTCGGTGGAGATTGTGTTGATCTAGCCGTACTATTTGATCAAGTTTTCTTAAAGTATTGTCCAAGAGAGGCCAATGAGATAGCACATGAGATAGCGAGTAATAGCTTTTCAACTAAGAGTTCTTGTAATTGGGTCGATGAACCTTCGGGCTTTATTATCTGTAAACTCATAAGCGATGTAGCCAAATGTTGATATAGGCTGCAAGTTTTAGACGCACTGACTGGAATTTTTTTAATGAAGCGGCTTGCTAGCTTTATATATATATATATATATATATATATATGTTTACTTAAAAAAAAAACCGTCGTCTAGATTTTCAATGTGAATACTGTAATAAATTGGATTACCATTTGTGCATATTTTTCACACGATCTGTAGATTGAATTTGAATTTGGTACCAGCACATAGTATATATCTTTTCGATGCGCCCCCGTTCCAACCGTTTATTCAGATTGAGGACTAACTTAACTGTATATTGATTTATCTATGTAACTGTTAGTACAAATTCATAGTTTCCCATCGTTTTCCTCACTCTTTTTATGCCAAAGTTTTTTGGCACCTCTCTGTTTATTTGCTCATAGTCAGACATTGCAGTGTTTGTTTCTTCCAGAGAAGTGAGGGAGTAGAAGGAGCAGGGCAGAAAATGGCAGGCCTATTTCTATGAATGATAATTATTGCAATCATGCTTGATCAATTAATTTTTTTTATAAAAATGGTTGGTCTGATCATATGTATTGGAGCTAGCTGTTGGTAAATTGTTTGGTGAATTTGTATTGGTTGCAGTCATGGAGAATGATTGTTGAGAAGAATACTACTAGGATTGCTACTGCTTGCATATCAGGCCTTTGTCGCCTAAGCTTTTTCTGCCCAAACAAAGAAAAAAAGCCTTCTTAATGTGTGTAAACAGAGGCCGGTTCTGAATTTACACCAGCCGGGAGGAAGACAGAGGCAGCAGTTACGAGCCGACCGCATGCCGTCGTGCGCCATCATCCTTCCTCACATTGCTTTCGCATGCTTTGCTGTTTCTTTCGTTCTACACGACACCACCGGGTTTCTCATTTTTACTTCAGAAGAAAAAGAAAACGAAGTCAAGTTCAATGGCGGCGCCCGGGGTTGAGATCGTTGGCGCTGACGACAAGTCAGCGGCACAAGTTTTTGAATGGCAAAGGGGGAGTAGGAAGATGGATTTCCTGGTTGGTACACTGGTTCTCTTGATATGTGCTGATGCTCCGTGCAGTGCGTCAGCATCCAGAGGCAATCGTGTGTTGATTCTGTGGCCAAACGCCATGCATATGCAGGTCAATGTTTAACTATACATACGTTATTAGCAAGAAAAGAAAGAAAAAAATGAGACCATCCCAGGCACTAGCACCCGATGGCGTTTTTTATAGAAGAAGACTCCGTGAGATACCTAAATCCGCCCCCCTCAGGACTCGAACTTAGGATTGGCTGAGAGCAAGACTTGCTCCCATACCACCAGGCTACTGCCCGGTTCTCAAGAAAGAAAAGAAAGAATAACTAGCATGTACTTTGATCTCTTTTGGTTGCGGCATATAGATGGAATAGTACTTAAATTATTCTATGTTCACCTGATCAGATAGAAAGAATTTGTTAATTTGGTAATTCCCAGACATGGTCGGGGCGTGTGCAAGAATTGTATCTGTTGATAAAGGACTGACGGCAGTGCCATGAAGCAGACATATTGCATCGAGGTGTGCAGGTTTAAGTGTCTGGGATCCTGTACCTGTCAGCGGTGAGTATTTGGCTGGCATTTTTCATAGTGATAAGCCTCATCGATGATCATCTGAATGTTAAGTAGGTTGTCATGGTGATGCTCTTCTCACACTTATGTCATCGCGATTATGGAACCTGCTGTGAAACTGATAATCCTCTGATTTTGTTGAGACATAAGCATGGCTTTTGCCTCCTGTATCGTGGACGACGGAGAGGTGCCAAATCTGAGCCATGAGGAGGAGATCAGCGTGAGGGTTAAGGCTACAAGTGTGTCCCGGAAGCAACAGAATTTGGACCTCATCATCAACAACTTGAGATGCGGAATCAACACAATTACCTAGATATGTAGCGCCCCGTCAATAACTGTGCACGTTACCTATCCGGTTGAAATCACAACCCCTTTCGCATCCCTATTTCCTGGTTTGAGGCAATGCACTATATTTTTTTAAAATGAGACCAAAGATTTGCCATTTCATTAAATAAGAAATATTTAGAGGTCTTACAAAGGTCAAGATCCAAAATACACAAAAGCCTATTCTCACAGCATTACATTATTCAAGACTTTTGCCCCGCGAGGCACCACATCTTGGAGATGTTTTTTTAAATGTGACATCACCGCCTCCTCTTTGATTTTGCAACAAGCAACGCCGCGGTTGTTGATTGATTCCGAAAGATGTGGGCATTCCTTTCCTTCCATATTCCCCAAGACACCAACATAACGAGGGAGGGCATAGCTTTTTTTAGATTAGTTTTGTTAACTTGCTCAACTGTCAATTTTAGTGGAATACCCGTAGCAACGCACATGTAGTGTGCTAGTCTCTACTAATAATATTGCGATCGGTCGGTGGGTTGGTAGGTACGTCGCTTTTAAACTACCCCTTATTTTCCGACTATTTACAGAACTGCCACCGAGTAGTGAATTAGCCGGTTCAATTATCCTTTTTCCTCTCTACTGACCTCTCGTCTCGACCCCTGAATTATCCTGACCAAGCTGACTCCGCCCACCCCGTCTCGCCCAGATCCTTCCGTTGATTTACCAGCAATTCCACCGCCTATGAACGGCAGAGGAGGATTCGGGGAGGAGGACGGGTGCTAGGGTATCGGACAGGAAAGTGGCTAGGTGGAGGTCGTCGCGACTTCGCAAGATCGGGAGATCATGCTCGCCGGTCGCGAGGCTGGGAGCGGGAAGGTAAAGGCCCGAGCTCGTCGGTTCGCTAGGATTGGAGCGGCAGCCTAGGAGTTTCTTCGGCGCCGCCGTGCCTGTGGTCAGAGCTGCGCGAGCTCGAGGAGGGAGCGGACGATGCTGTCTTCATCTGAGGTGAGAGTGGGGCGGCGGCGCACTGCACGGTCAGCTGGAAATTTAATTTATGTGTTCATTGATTACCATCAGGGAAAAACCAATTTCCCGCAGACAATTGTGTGACAAGCGGAAGCGGAGATGGGGAGGTCCTCGTTCCCGGTGGCCGCGGCCGCAGCCGCAGCCGGCATATGGTCGGCGTCTGGGTTGTACAGCCGTAAATAGAGTTGGGTGGAGTTGGATCGAGACTCATGTAAAGGATGCGGGCAGCTGCGGTTGCTGAGCAGGGAGGTGGCCGTCGTTGTGGTCTTGAGCCTGCTGCCCTGCTCGTGTGTGTAGAGAAACGGAGGTTGGGCTTCTCGCGCGTGTGTACAAGATTCTACCTAAACTGAATTTGTTGATTGGTGATAATATGACTTAACTGAATGCTGGCTGAATATGTAGTCAATGCTAACTGAATTTCAGTTACCTAAATGCTAACGTTAAACGTAAAGTATCAAGCTTCAGTACGAGATTTACTACTTGATTGCAAATTCACGTAAAGTATCAAGCTTCAGTACCAGCTGAGAACTAACATTAAAATATTTTAGTTCTTGCAGCGATTTACTACTTGGTTGCAAATTCACAGGCAACGCTAATTCACACATACCTTTCTCAAATCCAACACATGTACTTATAGTTAATTTGGATTTCATACACTTAAGTTGTTTTTCAATCACTGACCAAAAAAACTTATGTGTCACAACAGAACAGTTTTGTTTTATTGTGGTTCCGTAGCGAAGCACGGGCATTTGGGTCGGTTGGTAGGTACGTCGTGGCATTTTGCACTTTGCCCCCTGAAAAATTCAGATTTCAACCCGCGGTCCATAGTCGTCGTCCCATCTGACCCGTTCCCACCGCAAACGAGCGAGGTCTTCCTATCACACTTCGGAACCAGGGGATCCCGCTTCGGAGTCGTGCCTTTGGAACAAACGGGAACTGCGGAGGCGCGGGAAAATAGGCGCCACTGGTGCCGGGTCTCACCGAGGGCTGCATCGTCTTGGCTAGATATGTGCCATCACTCGGTTCTTCGACAACATTGCATAAGCGGCATGGTTGGGATTCAACACGACTTAGGCATGCAGGCGACAAGGACTCATGTGGGTTGGTTGATCACGTGAGTTGGTTCAGCGAGGCGCAAGATCATAAGATGTCACTGCGGCGCGCCGGAGGCTAGAACCCATGAGGTTTGCTTAGGGGGACGAGGTGGGGCGACGAGCGAGAAGGGGCCTCACCCAAGGATGCACGCATTGTATTCCATATATATGTTAGGAGGAAAAATAGTTCCCGTGGCAGCGCACGGGTATTCAACTAGTAGTATATATCTTTTAGATGCGCCCCCGTTCCAACCGTTCGATCCGATGGTCCGATGTTTTAGCTAAGAAAAAAAGCAGAGAAGCGCAGCAATGCAGCAAGGTCCCACCGCACCCCTCCTCTCGCTACGCCGGCGACGAGCTCCCCGGCGGAACCTCCTCTTTCCGACTACCTCTGCCGCTCTGCGTTCCTGTTCCTGAGTCCTGACCCTCCTCCTCGTCCTCAACCCGCCGCCTCAAGCAGTCAGACCCCCGTGTGAGTTGTGACTCTCCCCTCCCCACCGAAACCTGATCCATCAGTCATCGCGGCGCCATCCCCTGCAACGCCTCTGCCGCCGCCACCGCGCCAACCTGAAATACCACACCCCGAAACACCCCGGCGGCGTCCCCAAACCCCTAGGTGGTCTCGTCGCAACCTCTGCGGGGTTCCGTAGAATCAGTTCCTCCGTGCCTAGGACCCATATCTGTGCCCACCGCGGCACCTCCGCCACCGTTCCCCGGAGGGCTACACGCAGAGATGGGCCTGGTCGTCTGAGAGCTCGAGTCCGTGGTGGCGATTTCTACCGCTACCATGGCTCAGGAGTCAGGAATGGTGGGATTGAATGTCCGGAAGGGATACGCGCAGCAGGGCCAATGTGAAGCCAGGAACCCACATGATGCCTGATGCCGCCAATGCCGGTCTCGAGGCCGGCTGCGATGTCCCGCTGCCTGACTTTTAGCTGAATGGGTGTGAGTTTGAAGGGCAGAATTCTGATTCAGGGTCTAAGAGGCAGTGGAGTTGAAGTGGATTGGGGAAGTGCCAAGTATTTCTGAACTGATATTTTTGTTCAAAGTGCCTATTTTTTGAAATGAAGTTAGTAGTTTTATGGTAAGTTAGTGGCAATTTTCATCCCTTGTTTCTTAAGGATCAACGTGCCTCAGCCACTAGATTGAAGATTAGGATAGATGCTGCTACCAGCATTGTGTGCTTGCCTATTTAGCTGCTATTGTTATGTCCTATTCCGTTCTGTCTTCTGTCGGTTTTCTTTTGAGCATTTTAAGCCTTCTGCAGTCTTCACATGGTACACACTCGCTAATTCTCTTTTGTCATTGAAATAAATTCCTTCCACTAACAGAAGAAGAAAAAGAAACTGGATAGAAAACATACAACGAGCACTAGTCGAACCCCTCTATCTCTGCCTGCATCCTTCTTTACAAGAGCATGTAGACAACCAATAACTTATTCCAAAAATACAAGTGCTTCTTTGCATGCCTCCAATCTTAAAGAGTGTCATTGACCTTTGATGAGAGTCCAAACGACCGCTATGTATATATATGCTGAAGAACACAGTTTACGTTATCTCAGTTCATATAGTTCCAGATATGGTAAGTTGCCGCTGGTATTTCAGGGTTTGGACAATCACTGAGGGGAAGCTCTGATCCATGGTTGCAGCAACCTGTCCTCATGAAGCTGTACAAAGCCTCAGGTATGTTGCAGTGTCCCTGCCTCTTTGAATCTTCTTCCAGGTTCCCATCAGCTACTTGCACGGATAAAAGAAAACACAGTTAGAATTTGACAGTAAGGAGTGTTGATGTTCCATAGATTTCACCAGTAATGTAAAAAATGTAATCGTGACAAAATCCGGTGTGCTTAGGACGTCTCTGTTTACTTTCTTGATTACATCAAGACAACAAATTGTGCTCGGACTAAGATGTTTGCGTAGATAAAGTCCTTACATGTTAAGTGTGGACTCCCTGCAATAGCTTGAATTAGTCTTGGTATTGTGGGTATGCTGACCTCAAGAAGACCTTCAAGGCATTGAACAACTTCAACCATTGTGGGTCGATCAAACTCATCATCTTGAATACACCAACATGCAACCTTCAAAGATCTTTCTACCTGCTCCAAATGGACATCACCATGTAGATTGTTGTCCACCAAACTCACCACATTCCCCTCCAGTAGTTTATTTACCACCTGCACAGGGAAATAGACATAATCATCACCAGATGTATACTTTCTACCTGAGCTCCTCTTTCCTGATACAATTTCCAACAAAACCACATCAACTTTTTCTGTAATAACAGTTCTGCTAATCCATTCAGGTGCGAGATATATCCAATTGTTCCTCTCATTGTAGTGAGAACTCGACTAAATTCCCTTCCGAGAAACTTTGCCATCCCGAAATCTGCAATTTTTGGAACAAATGACGCATCAAGAAGTACGTTCTCTGGCTTAATGTCACAATGTATGATACAATCTTGGCAACTATCATGCAAATAGACCAGTCCTCTAGCAACCCCGAGAGCTATTTGATACCTAATGCTCCATTTTAAATCTGTAGCATTGAACATATATGCAGCAGGCTCTATTGTAGGCCTCCACTCAATCTGGGATGTCATATTTAAGCTTTTCATGTACTTCTTGACATTTATGATTTCCTTCAGGTTGGGTTGAATTATATTATAGTTGGCTCTCCGAGAAACAAAATTCTGCCACCTTGTCTCCGTGCAAAACACTTCACTGGATTTCTGGATGAAAGGCATTATATATGATTACCTGCCAGCCCGGATTCTTGTGTATGTTGCTGAATAGCTGCTAGATACAATCAACTCTAATGTGATTGATCTAATTAATTCGTAAACTTCTCTGCCATCTTTAAGACTTTACAATATTAGCACATCTTTCTATTTTCTTACATTTTTAGTAGGCGTTGGGCACAACTCTAGGTAGCTTAGTGGACCCAACTGCACAAGAACTACCAGATTTGAACTTTGCATGTGTTCCATGTTGCGTGACATTGAAAGTTACATCATATCTTACAAACAGCACCAGTAAGCTTGAGGCCCAGAACCTAATAGAAACAATTAATACTTGGAAGATGCAAGCTCCTTTTATTGGTTCATATAAAGCGATTTAACAAAACACACGCTAAGTTGGCACTTGAATTTCAGGATTTAGACAATCACTGTAGGGAAACTCTACTCCATGACTGCAGCAACATGTCTTCATGTCAAGGTTGAGCCACCGGGTGCTGTGTGCTGCCTTCGGCGTCTTTCAGTTTCCTCGCCTCTTGTGAATCTCGATCCAGGTGCCAATCGGCTACGTACACATAGAAAATACCACACAATTAGGCATGCTAGATATATATGTTGTGCCAATATTATTTTATCAGTAGTATACAAAATGTACTTTTGACAGAACCTGATAAGCTTACCATGTCTCTGCTTATATTCTAGGATGTACGGAAGTTGTGCTCAAATTAATATGTTTGTGTAAATAAAGTTCTGCTTACATTTTGAGAGTGCATTCACTGCAATAGCTTGAAGTAGTCTTGGCATTGGGGGTATGTCGACTTCAAGAAAGCCTTCAAGATATTGAACAACTTGACCCATTGTGGGTCGATCAAACTCATCATCTTGAATACACCAACATGCAGTCTTGAAAGCTCTTTCCACCTGCTCCAAGTGGACATCACCAGGTATATTGCTGTCCACCAAACTCCCCACATTCCCTTCCAGTAGTTTATTTGCGACTTTCACAGGGAAATAGTCATAATCATCCCCAGTTGTACATTGTCTACCCGAGTTCCTCTTTCCTGATAAAATTTCCAACAAAACCATGCCATAGCTGTAGACATCAATTTTTGCTGTAATAACAGTTCCACCAAGCCATTCAGGTGCAAGGTATCCTATTGTTCCTCTCATTGTAGTGAGGACTCGACTAAAATCCCTTCCAAGAAACTTTGCCATACCAAAGTCTGCAATTTTTGGAACAAATGATGCATCGAGGAGTATGTTCTCTGGCTTAATATCGCAATGTATAATGCAATCCCGGCAATTATCATGCAAATAGACCAGTCCTCTAGCTACTCCAAGAGCAATTTGATACCTGATGCTCCATTTCAAGCCTGTAGCACTGCTATCAAATAAATGGACATCAAGAGAACGATTTGGCATGTATTCGTAAACAATCAACCTCCTATCGCCCTCAGTACAGAAACCAATTAGCTTAACTAAATTGATATGCTGAATGGTTCCAATTGATCTCACTTCAGCTCTGAATTGCTTCTCGCCTTGAAGAGCACCGTCAAGCCTTTTAACTGCTATTGCAGAAGAGTCATTCAGATGCCCCTTGAATACAGAACCAAAACCACCACTCCCTAGCTTCTCAGAGAAGTTATTTGTCGCACGTTGCAGATCAGCATACCTAAACATGATAATGCCACCACCACCTTGAGGATTGTTCATTCTACGAGCACACACCCTCCTACTCATCAGTAGTAAGAGTGACAAAAAACCAAACAAAGCAACACTTGCACCAACGGCTATTCCAATGATTATCCGTCGTCTGTTGCTTTCCAACCTTTTAACCTGTTCGTCGGCAAGGCGAAGGTAAAGAGTAGCTAGGTTATTATCACCAGAATCATCACACTGTTGCTGTTTCACATTGGTCAACTTATCATCCCAAACAAAACATCCGTTGTTACCATAAGAATATGCAGTGCAACTGCAGTTGCCCAGACAAACTTGTGCACATCCTCCTACGCTCGTAGCATCTCCTATCTTGTGGCCATTGTCGGGAAAACTGACACAAGGCATAGGGTAGAACCACTCTTGCATACTTGTGCTGTTATTTATACCACAATCTAATGGAGTATTCCTGATGCAGCCGCCTGTTCGATCTTCTAGTTCCCAGTCATCAGGCGATGCTATGGAGAAGCCCTCTATGCAGCTGCAGTAAGGGAGCTTGTTATCACTGCAGGTTGCGAAAGTTCCGCAAATGCCATATACATCACATTGGACGTTGGGGTTGGTGAAGGCTGTTACCCATTCCTGTGCACTCTCGACCCACAAGAGTATCTTGACTTGACCGGAGACATTCAGGGAAAAGCGCATAATCGTCGCGTCATCTAGCAAGGTATACGTGAAATACACCTCCTGTTCGTTGTTAACAAAGGTAAAATCAATCAGTTGGCGACCTGACATCTCTGGTATAGAGCCAAAGAAGTGTCCGTTCCATTCTCCACTGGACCAGTATGGTAAGGACGAGTTCACTGCTGTAAGGCTGAACCGGGCAGAGCCATTCTTCTTGTGTAACTCATAAGTGTACATGCCAGGAGCAGGGTCTATCGAGTTCTTCCTAGAGACAAGACGGCGGTTTAGGCCGGTGACCTTGTCCCGGCCAAGCTTTGCACCGGCTAGATGGGTATCCGTTGGGTAATCAAAGCTCTGCCACAAGGTATGGGAAGTGTTTGAGGTGCTCTGCAGGACAAGGTTACCAGTTTTCAGTAGCATGGCTCTTGTGCTGTTTGCTGTGGTGTTAGCTTGGGTGGACCAGATGATGGACTTAGTGGTTTGGTCTATGATGACTAGGTTTCCATCACTGGAGATTGCCAGCTCCGGCGAAGTGGGCCCAGCGACAGGCGTATCTCCGTTGGCGACCCATGCTGGAGTGAACTTTGGGACTGTGTTGAACCATATGCCTAGGTACCAGTTGGAAGCATCGCGTGAGGAGGACTTACTGAATGGTTGGAAGAAGCCAAGCGCGAACTTGCCGTTGCTGGAGACAATCGTGTCGTTGCCGGAGAGCCCTTGTCCAGGTAAAATGGTGTCCGTCGCCGCACGACACGCCAGAACAGGCAGGGAAAGGAGGAGGCCGAAGATGATGATGGTCATGTTCGACATGGTGAACACCCGCACTTTCTGTTTGCTTTAGTTTTGGAGATGGGAAATTGCTGCTTCAGCCAGAGGACACAATGAGTGCACAATTAATATATGTGGCGAGGAGAGGAAGCATGATGAGCTTAAATACAGGCGAGCGATACGTACGCGGCCGTTGGTGCACAGTGTGTCAGCCATCGTATCTGCGTCACGATTCATGAAGCCTTAAAAGGATCCGAATACAACAGAGATATATCGGCGGCTATGTATGTGGACTCAGCGGTTGCTTGTGTCACTATGTGCAATTTCTCTTCGACAGCACACCAATCACATATGAAGTCCACACATCGTACTGCCGTGGTCTTTGGGTCAAGAATGGACCTGCTCAACGGCTGATTGCTTTCACCCCGTTGTGAACTGGTGTACATCACTATATTAATCACCCCTGCGTAAGTATAGTGTCTTGAAACTAAAGCCTTGATCACTTACTGGTTAAATTAGTCTCGCACAGGTGACGTCCGTTGCAGCAACGGTAGTCGCCTGCTATGTGTGAATTTTAAAGACAGTCGTCTGTGCATTATTAGAATACTTGTAAAAAGATTATCAATTAGCAGATGACAACTTTGGATTAAGAGCCTACAGTTAAGCTAGGTTTGTCTGCGAGCATACTAGACAACGACAGGCAAAGTAGACCATTAAGCGACTGCCATCTATGCTGGGCCTACAATTTAGCTAGGTTTCTTAACTTCTTTGGTCGTCGGCTCCAACCGTTGACCCACCCAGCATTGCCATTTGTTCCTTCTCCTTATGTCATTGCAGCGTAGACCATGATTGAAAAATCAAGAGCATCGCCTGCACAAGTTATAACCTGTGCAGGAATGGACATTCCTTTCTTTTACTGAATACAAATTTCTTTTGAATTTTTTTCGAAATGGACAATTTTCTTTTGATATAGCCAATTAGACCAACACGCTGGTAGCCAAGCGTGTCTTTGCCGGAGAGTCCCTCCTCAGCTGATATGGTGTCCGGCTGTCAACGCGCGACACGCCGGAATGTGCTGTGCAGGGAAAGGATGATGATCAGGATCGGCATGGCGACAGTTGAAGTTGCAAACAGCTGCTTCGGCCTTACTCCTGGGGATGCGAGAGGAAAGCACAACTACAAGGGACGATTAGAGGAATCCAGATCCCGACAAGACAGTCGAGTGATACATCCGTGGCCGTTGGGGCACGGTGCCGGCAGGTATAATATCTTGAAACTAAAGCCTTGATTGGTTACTTGGTCAAATAATTCATACATATGTGACGTCCATTGCAGCTATGTTGACACAGCATCGGTCGATCTGTTATGCGGCCGGTGAAGATATTATAAAAGACAAGGCTCGCATATGCATCGTTGGAAAGTTTGTACAAAATTCTCAGTTCAGACGCTGGACACTGACTGAGGTTTGACCGATGAAGATTTTTTGATTATGGACTTAAATTTATCCAGAATTTCTTTGAACCTAAGCGCAATGCATACATGCATCTCTCTCTCTTTTTTTTTACATGATGTCTCTCTTTTATTAACTTATTATTTATTTGCCGTACGTTTACAATAAATGATCAGCAAAGTGAAATGTAACATGATGAACAACACAACCATACTCTAAATGAATTCCACTTATCTCTCAATAGTGCATTTGTGACACATATTATCTCACTTAGTGAGAAAACTAAACTCGCTTTTACCTCTTTTTAGCATTCCACTTGTTCTGTTAGATAGGGTCATAGGACTGACATGTTAGGACGAAGTGGTGTGACAATGATGTGTAAACCTCGGAGGGCATCATCGACAATCATGTCCAACCTTTTTTTTTTCATATGTTCATTTTGTCACTGTCCTAAATCCTTGAATCTCGATCATTACCTCACACCTTTCTAATGGTCGTACTTTTCTTAAATAGGGTAATATGGATGGATTTTCAGTAGATGGGTGCCACAATTAAACCGTGAATTCACTTGAGAAAAAAAAAACATAACCATATATCATGTCATATCATTTACTGACACGTCACCTGAACTGGGTGTATAAACCCATAGCCTCCATCTCCTACTAGTGCAGTAGCCATAGCTCCACCTGCTGCAAACAGAGCCACGTCTCACTGGATTGATCTTCATGAGGACCAGGCTTGGTGCGTACTAAATGAGTGTGTGCACTGTTAAGCTCACTAAGATTTAATCCTGGTACTCATATTTAAAGGCTGTGTGCATCTCTAGTTGATGTGAAATAAGTGAAGTTCCCACCCAAGATTTAGGGAGGCCAACAGAAGTGAAAATCGCTCTCAAATAGGGAGACTACACAGAGAAACACACAACCTTTAGACTACTGCAGCCGTTGCCACTCCTCCGCCCTGTCAATCACTCATAGATATTGACCTTGACAAGAAGCAATTTCATTTCTGACACAAAGAGAATACAAGTAATTTCATGGATTCCAGAATTGAAACGTTTCTTCGAAATAAAACATATTCATTAGGAGCATGTAGAATGTGAACGTCCAGTGTCACTCATAGCTTGAAGTAGCCTTGGCATGGGGGGCACGCTGACTTCAGCCAGCCCCTCAAGAATCTGAACCACTTCTCCCATTGTCGGTCGATCAAACTCATTATCCTGGATGCACCAGCATGCAACTTTGCAAGCTCTTTCAGCCTCATCCAAATTGACATCCCCATGCAACATGTGATCCACCAAGCTCCCTATGCCCGGGCCGCCTTCGAGAAGCTTGCAGGCAGCGCGCACAGGGAAATAAACACCATAGTCGGCGCCACAAGAACACGGTGCACATGAGTTCCTCCTCCCTGAGATGATCTCCAGCAACACCATCCCAAAGCCGTAAACATCGACTTTTGTTGTGACTGCAACACCACTGATCCATTCAGGTGCGAGGTACCCTGCAGTTCCTCTCACCGTGGTCAGCACCCGGCTGAAATCCCTTCCCAGAAGCTTGGCCATACCGAAATCTGCAATCTTTGGAGCGAATGAAGCGTCGAGGAGGATGTTTTCTGGTTTAATGTCACAATGTATGATACAGTCTTGGCAGCTCCCGTGCAAGTAGGCTAATCCTCTAGCAACTCCGAGGGCGATCTGGTACCTGGTATGCCATGGCATCGTGGCATCGCTCTGGAATAAATGGAGATCGAGAGAACGATTTGGCATGTGCTCGTACACAAGCAGCCTCCTATGACCCTCACAGCAAAAACCAATCAATCTGACTAAATTGATGTGGTGAATGATTCCGATGGAGCTCACCTCCGCCCTGAATTGCTTCTCTCTCCTTGATAAGCATAGTCAAGCCTCTTCACCGCTATGGTTGTTGAGTCACTCAAAGACCCTTTGAACACACAACCAAAGCTGCCTCCCCCGAGCTTCTCAGAGAAACTTTTAGTCGCCCGTTGCAAATCAATGTAGCGAAATGCCGTGATACCAGTGACACCTTGAGCATTTTTCAGCGTGCCACCAGAGAACTTCCTTCCGTTCCTCCTCCAAATAAGCAGTAGTAGGATCAGTACTGCTGCTAACAAGGCTAGTACAGCAATGGTCACACCAACAATAAGGCGAAGGTAAAGAGTTTCTCCATCTGCAATCGAAGTGTCACTGCATTGTAGTTGCCTTATGTTAAGCAATTCAATGTGCCAAGTAAAGCATCCACCATTCCCAAAGGAATATGCAGTGCAAGAACAGTCACTCAGGCAAACCTGTGCACATTCATCAGAACTAGCAGCATCTTGCCTCTTATGGTCATTTTGGGGCAACCTAACACACGTCATAGAGTAGAACCTGTCTGTTGAACCTGTGCTTATGTTGCTGCAGTCTAACGGAGTATTTCTAAGGCACCCACCAGTTCGGTCATCTAATTCCCAGTCCTGTGGTGATCTCACAGCGAAACCCTTCATACAACTGCAAGATGGCAGTGCATTGTCATTGCAAATGGTGGAAGGTCCACAAGCTGCATAGACATCACACTGAGCTTTGGGTTGGGCAAACACCATTATCCAACTCTGTGAGCCTTCTATCCAAACATTTGTCTTTGCCTGACCTGAGGCGTCCAAATAGTTACGGATAACCATGGATTCATCATATGATGCATACATAAAATACTTCTCTTGATCATTGTTGACAAATGTAAAATTGACGAAATATCCACTCGACATCTCTGGCATCAAAGCAAAGTACTTGCCATTCCAGGCACCGCTGGACCAATACGGTACGGAAGAGTTCAGTGGTGTAAGGAGGTACTGGTCGACACCATCAGGGTCCAACTCCTCACGGTATGCACCGGTGGCTGGGTCGATCAAGTTTTTCCAAGAAACAAGGCGGCGGTTCAGTCCGGTGGCCTTGTCCCACCCGAGTTTCGCCCCGGGCAAAAATGTATCCGTCGGGTAGTCGAAGCTCTGCCACAAGATGTCTGATGAGTTTGAAGAATTCTGCAGGACAAGGTTCCCACTGTTCAAGAGGACAGCAATGGTGTCAATGGTTGTGATTGTTGCCTGAGCTGACCAGATTATGGTGTTGCCAGACCGGTCCAAGATGACAAGGTCTCCATGATGGGAGATTGTGAGCTCTAGTGAGGTGGTGTTCTGCTTGATTGGGTTATCCCTGTTTGCAATCCACACTGAAGTAAATTTGGGGACAGTGTTGAACCATATGCCCATGTACCAGTTGGACTCGCTGCCGGTCTCGAAGAAGCCAAGCGCGTACCTGCCATTCGGGGAGACGAGCTTGCCGCCGCTGACGAGTGGTTGGGCGGCGGAGATGGTGTCCGTCGTGGCAGAACTTGGAGGGGCGTGTAAGCAGAAGAGTGCAGCAAACACAAAGAGGAACAGAGGCATGATGAATTGAGGGAGAAGGTGCTTGTGGTTGCAGAGATTGCAGCTGTAGTAGTAGGGTGTGCTCGGTTGTCATAGGAAAAATTAACTAAGGATGGTGAACTGGTGAAGCCAAGCACAACCGCCAACCTAGTGGAGTCAAAAAATGACGTTGTGATAATGATTCAGGCTTAAATTACCAAAAGGCTTATCAAAATCAATGTATTCTACTAAGAGGTTCATCAACTTGAGCAAATCTTCACAGGCATGTCAACTTCAGGTCAAGTACATAAATTCTCCAAGATCCATTCGGTTTCTGTCAGACAGAAAACAATACTTGCCGGCCTGCTGATAATTGGTAGTAGAGACGCGATGCAGTTTTGGCTTTATACTTTTGGTACAGATTCATTTGTTTGTCAGTCTAACTGCTCCTGCGTGAGGTTTGACTGACGAGTGAAGATAACCGTATCTTATTGCTGAGCAAAGGCTCCCACAAAATTATCCATCTAAAAGCTACATCATTTGACGCTTGCCGTGCCCTGGAGGTTGCGCACCAAATACAAATCTTCGATCAATAGCTGTCCACGCCTGCAAGAACTTGTCTTCAGTGCTGTCGCCGCCCTTGCATCGTCTTCACCAAACAGACCAGGAGCTTGCCGATTGACGCAGAGGAGTACGTGGACCGAGCCACCCCGCCACCGCCATGACCGACCAGGCGCCAGCTCAAGCTTGTATCGTTGCTGTAAGAGATGTCAACAACTCAGTCTTTGCAAGACCTTTCCCGTTGTCAACTTATTTTAGCTTCAGGAACAGTGATCTTACACACGACTAGACCACGTCGTCACCATGCCGTTGATGTTGCGCATTTGATAACCAAATTAACAGTCTAGTATCCTACATCACCATTTACAGCTTGTTTTGTCAGTCCACTTGTTTGGTAGTTGTGCTTTGACTAGATGGCTTCACCATGTTTATTTACGGTTATCTCCACTGTCCACCCATCCTACACCTGCATCCTCTGCAACTGCAAGCTCGCTCTCCCCCCTCACTACATCATGCCGGTCACTGAAGATCTTGCTCCCCTGACCTATGGGGGATGTATTAGCAACTCTGCCGTTCGTAACCTTGACCATTTTCAATTTATTTCATGTTGACTTGATCACGCGCACTCGTCGCCGTGAACGCTGTCGCAGTTGATGATCACTAAATTAATTCTAGCATACTACATCGCCATTGGAACATGGTTTAAACCAGTTAAGTTTTTGGCTATGACTTGACTAGCCTGTTGAGTTTACCATGCTTATATCTGGCAATAATCACCGAGCACACATCTTACATTCCTACTACACCTGCAGTCTCTGCAACCGCAAGCTGTCATTCTCCCTCAGTTCATCATGCCTCTTCTCCTCTTTGTTTTCACAGTGCTCTTCCACCTACACATCGATGCAACAAGATCTGCCACGATGGACACCATCTCAGCTGGCCAACCCCTTGGTAGCGATCACAAGCTCGTCTCTCGGAATGGCAGGTACGCGCTTGGATTCTTCGAGACCGGCATCGAGTCCAACTGGTACATGGGCATATGGTTCAATACAGTCCCCAAGCTGACCCCAGCATGGGTGGCAAATAGGGATAATCCAGTCAAGAACACCACTCTGCTGCAGCTCGTAATCTCCCATGATGGAAACTTTGTCATCTTAGACCAGTCCAGAGACTCCATAATATGGTCTACCAGAGCAAACATCACAACCAATGACACCATCGCTGTCCTCTTGGACAGTGGAAATCTCATCCTGCACAACCCCTCAAATCCATCAGACATTCTGTGGCAGAGCTTCGACTACCCGACAGATACATTTTTTCCCGGGGCAAAACTTGGATGGGACAAGGCCACCGGCCTGAACCGCCGCCTTGTTTCTTGGAAAAACTCAGTCAACCCAGCTACTGGTACATACACTGAAGTGTTAGACCCCAGTGGTGTCAACCAGTACCTTCTTACAGCACTGAACTCTTCTGTGCCATACTGGTCTAGCGGTGCCTGGAACGGCCAATACTTTGCCTTGATGCCAGAGACGTCAAATCGTTTCTTAGTCAATTTTACATTTGTCAACAATGATCAAGAGAAGTACTTCATGTATACCCTAGAAGATGAAACCATGGTTGTCCGTAATTATTTGGACCCATCAGGTCAAGCAAAAGCATATATGTGGATAGAAAGCTCGCAGAAGTGGGTACCAATGTTTGCCCAACCCAAAGCCTGTGATGTCTATGCAATATGTGGACCTTTCACAGTTTGCAATGATAACATGATACCAGCTTGCAATTGTATGAAGAGCTTCACCGTGAGTTCAGCGGAGGATTGGGAGCTGGATGATCGAACCAGTGGGTGCTCGAGAAATGCCCCGTTAGAATGCAGTAGCAACAGAAGCGCAAGCTCAGCAGACACGTTCTACGCTATGCCATGTATTGGACTGCCACAAAATGCCCAACGCGTGCAAGTTGCTGCTAGTGCTACTGAATGTGCACAAGTCTGCCGGAGTGACTGTTCGTGCACCGCATATTCCTTCGGCAATGGTGGATGCTCTCTTTGGCACAATGATCTTCTTAATGTCAGGCAACAAGAATGCAATGGCATTTCCAGCACAGATGGAGAAACTCTTTATCTACGCCTTTCCACCAAAGAAATTCTCACTCACAAAGCCAGCAGAAGAGGATTGATTGCTGGTACAAGTTTTGCTGTTGCTGCTTTAGGTTTGTTAGCACTGGTCCTACTAGTGGTGTTTCTCAAGAACAAAACCATGTCCTCTGGTGGAATACTGAACAATGCTCAAGGTTTCGATGGTATCACTGTGTTTGGGTACACTGATTTGCAGCGTGCAACCAAACATTTCTCTGAGAAGCTAGGGGGAGGCAGCTTTGGTTCTGTGTTCAAGGGTTCTTTAATTGACTCGACAGCCATAGCGGTGAAAAGGCTCGACCATGCTTATCAAGGAGAGAAGCAATTCAGGGCCGAGGTGAGCTCCATTGGAATCACTCACCATATAAATTTGGTCAGATTAATTGGTTTTTGTTGCGATGGCAGTAGGAGATTGCTTGTGTACGAGCACATGCCAAACCGTTCCCTTGATCTCCATTTATTTGAGAGCATAACCACAATATCCTGGAATTATAGGTACCAAATAGCCCTCGGAGTTGCTAGAGGATTGGCCTACTTACACGAGAGCTGTCAAGATTGTATCATACACTGTGACATCAAACCAGAGAACATCCTTCTTGATGCTTCGTTCGCTCCGAAAATTGCAGATTTCGGGATGGCCAAGCTTTTGGGAAGAGATTTTAGCCGAGTACTGACTACAGCGAGAGGAACTGCTGGGTATCTTGCGCCTGAGTGGATCTGTGGGGTCGCAATCACAGCAAAAGCCGATGTTTACAGCTATGGGATGGTGTTGCTGGAGATAATATCTGGGAGGAGGAACTCACGCCCACCATGTGCTTGCGATCGTTACCATGATGACTACTTCCCTGTGCATGCCGCACGCAAGCTTCTTGAAGGTGACCACGGTAGTTTGGTAGATCAAAGGGTACATGGTGATGTCAATCTAGATGAGGCTGAAATAGCTTGCAAGGTTGCTTGTTGGTGCATACAAGATAATGAGTTTGATCGGCCAACAATGGGACAGGTTGTTCAGATTCTCGAGAGGTTGACTGAAATCACCATTCCCCCGATGCCAAGGCTACTTCAAGCTATCACTGGCACTGGAAGCTCACATCCAACATGCTCTCAATTTCACTATTCTAATTCATGAGCTACTTGTATTTCCCTGTGTCTCAAATGATCTTACTTTTGTAGAGATAATTGTGAGAATAACATTGCAAACAGTCATTGCTATTAAAGTTCTCAAATTCCCCTCCAAAAAGAGTTCCCAAATCTATTTACTTGCATTTTGTATCACTTCAAACCATGCTAGCAGGTTAGGTGCTAGAGTAAAGAAATGGTTAGATGAGCTCTGTTAAAAGAAGAAAATGGTTAGCAGGTTATGTGCATGCTGAATGTGATCTTCCAGCGATAGCTTCAAGTAGCCTCGGCATCGGAGGTGTGTCAACTTCAACAAGACCTTCAAGAATCTGGATCACCTTGCTCATCGTCGGGCGTTCAAACTCCCTGTCCTGAATGCACCAACAGGCCACCTTGCATGCCCTTTCAACCTCCTCAACGACAACATCGCCGTTTAACCTGTCATCCACAAAGTTCATGACATCTCCCTCGAGAAGCTTGCGTGCCACCTGGATAGGGAAATAAACGATGTCGTCGTCATCGCTGCTGCATTCTTCACGTGCATTCATCCTCCCGGATATGATCTCCAGTAGCACCATGCCATATCCATACACATCGACTTTAGGTGTGATAGCCACTCCACTGATCCATTCAGGGGCAAGGTACCCTACAGTGCCCCTCGTTGTGGTAATGACCCGGCTAAAATCCCTTGTGAGAAGCTTTGCCATCCCGAAGTCGGCAATCTTAGGGACGAAAAACGCGTCAAGAAGTATGTTTTGCGGCTTGATATCACAGTGTATGATGTGGTCGAGGCAACTGTCATGAAGGTATGCTAGCCCCCTGGCAACTCCAAGAGCTATCTGGTGTCTGGTTCTCCAATTCAGAGTTTTAGCACTGCTCTGGAACAGATGAACATCAAGGGAAATATTAGGCATGTGTTCGTAGACAAGCAACCTCTTGTCACCCTCGCAACAGAAACCAATCATTTTGACCAAATTTGTATGCTGCAGGATCCCAATTGAACTCACCTCAGCCCTGAATTGCTTCTCTTGTTGGTAGCAACCGTAAAGCCTTTTCACTGCTATATTGATGGACTCGTTTAACGACCCCTTGAACACAGAACCAAAACCACCTGCCCCAATCTTCTCTGAGAAATTTCTAGTTGCGCGGCGCAGTTCACTATATCTGAATGAAACGAGTCCACTGCCACTATGGATGTTGTCCAATGTTTGACTGTATCTTTTGTTCCTCCATAGCACTAAGATGAGCACCAAGACACCCAAAACAATGATGCTTGCACCAATGGCACCCAAAATGACAGGTATGTTCTTTTTTCGAGCATGGAACTCCTTTGCGGCAAGGCGAATGTGAAGAATCTCGCTGTTACCACTGGAGCCATCACCGGTCTGTTGTTGTTTTACATTGAGCAATCCACCATGCCACAAAGAACAACCACCGGTACCAAAGGAATATGCGGTGCAAGAGCAGTTACTCAGACAAACCTGCTCGCAATCGCTTGCGGCGGCGACATGCCCCGCGGCGCTGCGGGGATCATAGGGCAATCTGGTGGCCGGCATGGCATAGAACTTGTCAGTCAGGCCAACCGTACTGCTGTTTCCAATGCCAGCACAGTTCAGTGGAGTGTTCCTCCTGCATCCGGTCGTGCTTCGATCGTCAAGGTCCCAATCCTCAGGTGAATCGACGGCGAATCCCTTCATGCAGCTGCAAGGCGGAGGCGCGTTGTCGGCGCAGACCGTGAAAGGCCCGCAGACGGCATGGACCTCGCACTGAGAGGTGGGGTGGGTGTAGACGGTCGCCCAGTCCTGCGTGGCGTCGTGCCAGGCCAGCACCTTCCTCAGCCCGGACACGTCCAGGAAGCTGTACATGGTGATCGTTTCGTCGAGCAGGTGGTAGGCGAAGGAAACCTCCCGGTCGTTGTCGACGAACGTGAAGCCAAACAGGTGGCGGGCGGTCATCCCCGGCACGGAGCTGAAGTACTCGCCGTTCCACTCCCCGCTGGACCAGTACGGCACCGACGAGTTCCACAGCATCTGAACGACGCCGGCGCGGCCCAGCTCCATGGTGTACACGCCAGGCGCCATGTCGGCCCGGTTCCTCCTGGAGACGAGGCGGCGGCTCCGGCCGGTGACCTTGTCCAGCCCGACCGTGGCGCCGGGGAGCAGGGTGTCCGTCGGGTGGTCGAAGCTCTGCCACAGCACGTCCGACGCGTTGGAGGTGCTGCGCAGGACGAGGTTCCCGGTGTCCAGGAGAACAACGACGGTCTTGTTGCTGTTGGCTGTGGCGTCGGCTTGGGTGGACCAGGAGACAGTGCCGTGGTCCAAGATGACGAGGTTGCCGTCGTCGGAGAACGCTAGCTCCGGCGAGGCGGCGCCCGCTACCGGGCTGCCTCCCGTGTTGGCCACCCACACCGTGGTCAGCTTGGGAACACGGTTGAACCATATGCTTAGGTAGAACTTGGGGCTTGTCTGGTTGCTATCTGGGATCAGGAGGAAGCCGAGCGCGAACTTGCCGGTGCTGGAGACGAGCTTGTCGTCGCCGGCGAGCGACTGGCCTGGCGAGAGGGAGCGCTTTTCAGTTGAAGCGGAGCTCGCGGGAGCGTGTAGGCTGCAGAGGAGGAGCGCGAGAAGGAGGGGGAGAGGCATGGCGAGGCGGCGGCGGCGTCGAGGCGAATGGACGAGCACCTGACGTGGTGACGACGGTCGTCGAGGGATGCGGAGATCTGGGAGCTTGCTCTGCTCCGGTTGGACGGATGCTCATAGAATAGTACTCTGCAGGTCATTATCGACACGAGCTCGAGCATCATTGAGTGAAAACGAGCTGGCAATATGGACTTGCTTGCGAGTGCGTCGTTTTGGCGCATGAGCTCACTGGAGCCCTTTATTTAAACCTTCAAAAAATTCAAATTTCAAAGCTTTAAAAAATTTCAAAAAAATATGTGGACACAGCCAACTGCATATACTACGATCGTGGAAATTTATAATTTGAAATACCTTGTATTATGTCTTTGGTAAAAATAACAAAAGACCAGATCTGGGAACATGAACAGTGTTGCTTTTTTTCCTTTCAAAATTTGTTCAATTTGTTTTTTATCCTGAGCCTACGTAACAAGGTATTTCGTACTGAAAATTTCCATAGTTGTAGTGTATGCAGTTGGCTACATCAAGATATTTTTTAATTTTTTTTTGAAACTTTAAAATTTGAATTTTTTTATGTTTGAAAAATAGGGCTCCAGGGAGCCCGGGAGCTAATAGCATTTTCTGCTTGCCCGTCACCCTTTTTGGCTGATTGTCGACTATTCTCTTTAGAGCATAGTGCGTTGCTACCCGGGTAGACACTTAATATAGGAAAATTGCCCGTGCGTTGCTACGATGCAATTTTATTTAAAAATAGTTATGGAAATTTAGTTATTTTTATCTAGACCAGTTTAGAATTGTTATGGTCGAACAGATGGATTGCAGAGGCGAAGAAGCGACACTTATATCTTCCGGCAACGCCTCCTTCATCTTCGGACTGCCATCAGGGGAGGAGTATTGGCGCATGAAAGATGTTTTTGAATGTGAGAAAATTAAAGATTCTACATTATTCAAAAGATTTTACGGCTGTCCAAATATTTAAATCGAGGAAATCTTTATAAAGCGCGGCAAAAGCCCGTTTCGAGGAAATATTTGAATAAAAAAACGCACGCCCGTGGTCTTCGACGACCTCGGTGATGGTGCAGTTGTTGATCTTCTTCTGCTTCTTTCGGCTAGCCATGAAGGCGAGGAAAAGAAGCAGGGGAGCTCAGGATGGTGCAGATCTGGAGGTAGCAGGGATTGTGGTCCCATGGTGGTGCTCTGGCACAGCACCGGCCGGTCACTGAAGAGGCACTCGGTCGAGTTTCTTTCGAGGAAGAAGACGGAGCTCACCTCAGAGGTGAGTTCCCCAAATTACAAGCGCCACCAACGAAGCTATATTGGCTTTCAAGTTGTGTATGTTCTTTTGACTGGCACACTTGTCAGCTAAAGATGATTCTAATCAAGTGTCTGATCAAGTATAGACCGTGCAGTAAAGGAATGGTGCTCATTTGTGTAGCGATTGGTCACAACGGAACACAAAATAGTGCACTTGCGTATTGTACAACTGTTTGTTTTGAAGTGAGAGCCAACGTATGGTTGGATGGCTTGCTAGGGACGGAACTGGAGCGATAGGCCTACTGAAAACCAAAAGAACGCTGCGAGGAGCACGCAACAACGGGGCGGCACTAATAATTCCGAGAACAACTTACTGCTCTGAATTTTGAACGGCATCGAGGCGTCGAGCGGCCATTCGGCGCACACGATAGCACAACGTTCTGGTTATCCCATGCATGGCACCACGATCACTCTGCAGTCTACATGTGCGCATCATCCTTAATTCATGTCATGATCTTGGTCATCGTTAAACTCCTTTGCCCCTTATGTTCTTTTACTTCCCACAAAATCACCAACATGGCAGATCACACAATCCAAATTATTCCAGTGCATATCTAAGCAAAGAATAGCAACAATAATAGTCCAGCGACCCGATCCAAGGATTCACGTAATCATGGTTAGAGTCTTAGAGATCATTTGAGATCATCCTATGCAGCATCTTAACCACCCTGTGGGGAGCAGAAAAAAGTGCAGGTGCAGAACAGCCCGCAACACTACCCTTTCCGATGAGTTTGAATTTATGAGATCAATCTGCTCGACTGCTCCGATTTGGCAGTTTCACATCGAGAGTATTCCCCAAAACATGGCGTTGAGTTGCCAGGGCTGGAGTGGAAGCTGAGGCCGTCCCGCCACAATCGGAGGCCATGCCGATGGGGGCCGCGGACATGGGAACGCGGTGCGCAGCCGTTGGACGCCACATCGTCGCGTCAAGGCAGCGACGCCACCGCACGTCCAGGGTAGCTGCCGGCGTTGTAGGAGGAAGCTACCGCGGCGAGGGCGTGGTGGAGTAGCCAGTGACTCGCGGGCGAGATTTTGGGTGGAGTATGCCTAAGTCGTGGCGGCGCTCAGACCTCAGAGGTATGTGAGGACGCTGTGGAGGACTGGAGGGCGGCTGCCTCGCTGGAGGAGGAACTGCAGGGCGGTGGCGGTTTTGCGGGAGGGAATGAGCGAGCGATGGGGCCTATGCGAACCCCATGGCTGGCCCAATCACCCAGTCGCAAGCGGACGCGTGCATTGTTCCTTCAGGGTTCCCGCCTGCCTGCGAGAAGTGGCCAGTGGGGCAGCAGCTGACAACCTCCGTCTTGATCTGGATGGCCACGACATCCAGTGATTTTGGCGACCTTCCCTGTCACTGAGCTAAGCGAGGCGCAGCCAAGGCCACGCAGCCAGCGTGGGTGAGATACAATTGGCGCCAAAGCGGCGACTCGGGTGTGACCGAGACATTGACAGTCTGGCCACCGTCGAGGCAACAATTCCGGCGAGCGGCGACTCGACCCGCTCTACTTTGTGCTACTACTACTGGTACCAAACTCCGACGACGGCGAGTTCATGCGATCAATTTGGTCGGAACTGAGAGAATCCGCATGAACTCTGGCGATAGCGAGTGTGATCGATTTGGTCAGAAGTGAGAATCCGCACAAACACCAGCGACAGTAAGATCGTGCGCAGGATTTGGTCACGTGTAACACCCCCAAATTTAAAGAAATTCAAGGTGCCCGTTATGTATTCCATCACAATCCCAGAATCATTGTTGTGACATACATAACGTAGTCGGTAACCAGTTCCATAGACATTACAATCCGGGTAGTTCAAATACAATGGTCATAGTGACCAAGTTCATAATACAACATAATAATAGCAGCGGAATTAACGTCTTCAGGCCCATGCCTTCACCTACAGGCAATGCTGACTAGGAGATGATCTTAGTTCTGGTATTCTTCGTCATATCCTTCCTCCAGATATTCCTCCACATAGTCTGGCCAAGTAAATAGCCAGGGATAGAGCCATGAGTACATTGGATGCACTCGCAAACCATCTTCTAAACAGAAAGTAAAGAAGTATGCAAGGCTTATGTAGTGGTCTAAGCTCTAAATTTGTTTGCATAAAAGCTAGTTTTATTTCCCAAGAATATTCATTAAAGGATAAGAGAGTTTCAATTCTCTAATTGGAACCTAAGATGGAACCTCAAGTGTTTCTCATAGTCATTTATCAAGTCCAATCATTGACTGGTGTCATAGTTCATTTCATCAATGTCAAAAATCCTGACAAAGGTTAAGTACCGCTAACCCAACTGTCCATGACTGCGGACACGGCTATTCGAATAGTTTTAACCTCTGCAGAGGGGTACACTTTACCCACAAGATTCAATCCATCTGCCGGGAATATTCCATGGATCGCCATACACGAGTATACGGGGTTCAGAGGATCAAACAAAATCTTTCACTTGCCTACTCTAGTATAGGATCCTTCCCTAGGAGTCCGAGACACGGCATTCTCCGCTCCGGCACCCCTAGTTTTACCCGCTACAGGGTGCTGTATGAATGGACACGTCCACTCAGTTCGGAAGTATCAAGCACATCGTGCACTTCTATAAAGGATGATGCAAGGTATCCCATACTAAAGCAAACAAGCTTCGGACCAAGCCCCTTCCCATTTAGGGGTAGTGTGGTCGTACTGTATGGTTGGTCCGGCATATACTTCACACCTCATCATTCAAGTTTATTTCATAGTCATTAGCCATTCTTACGTTTCTTCCAAAAATTTCATCATGGATGGGCAATCTCCATCCAAGGTTTACAACCTCAGTTGATAATTTTCAATCGGGTTCCCATCTAGCTTACTCCAATTTTATTAGCGACTAAGCAAGCTAATGGAATGGTGCTAGGACTAAGTATGTAGTAGATAGCTCTATTTGGTAAATCTTGCTAAACAAACCCTCACTACAGTTATTCCTCTACTCTAGCAATTCAATCATGCAATTTAAATTGGAAGACAAGAAAGTATGCAATTTGGAAACTAGGTATTGGGTATGATTCAAAAGATGACTTGCCTTGGTTGGCAAAGTGTCCGGGGTAGTCTTCTTCTTCTTCTTCTTGGTAGTATCCTTCCTCGAGCACTTCTTCGGCAACACTAGCGTCTATTAACGATACACAAAATATACACACAATCACCAAGCATGTTCAAACATCACTCCAAGCGTACACACAAATTTCAACAATAGAGCAACTATTATCGAACACTATTTCGGTTGATTTCCAATTATTGGCTTTATTTGAGTTATGGTGCAAGTGAGAGTATGCAAGGGTTTACTAATAGATAATTGAGTTTCAAAAATATCTACTGCAAGTGTTCTTGACCAAGATCAAAACTTACAGAGATGCATTCTAAAATTCGGTGTATACTAATGGATGTAGAAAATATCTATTTATAAAACACTAGCCTAATATTCCTAAGTAAGATTTCCTACTTAACCACATAAGAAACTTAGCATTTTATTTAAAAGGTTCTAATTTGCAAACTAATGTTACCAACAGATAGATAACACTAAATGTGAATTTTGAAAGTTGGATTCATATTTTTCTGAATTTTATTTGATTTCTTATGAATTTTGTAAGATTGCAAAGTTGCTGTTTTGTTATTTTTACCTAATTAAAACTATAAGTCTAAATGGGTTGAAAATACCACCATTGGCTAGAGCATGTTCTAAGCTTTCCAACGGCATATTATTTGCTAAATTTGAATGGGTACAACTCTAGGAATTTTAGTTTGAATTTGCAGTAAAGCAACAAATACTAAAAAGGTTTCTAAAAAAACAGTAAACGGACTGGAACGACATGGGCCGGCGAACCGAGTCAGGCCGGCCCGTTAGCTCGTCCCGGGCGGGCGCTGGGAAAAAAATCAGCTGACAAATGGGGCCCGCTGGTCAGTTTCACTTAAAACACGAAGGGGTACGGGTCGTCCCTGGCCGTTGGATTAGAACCCGATCCGGCGGCCAGGTGGTGTCTTCCCCAGCCCGATGGGGGCGGGAGAGAGAAGGAGCCTGGGAGGCGGCGGGGCTTGGGGAGCTCACCGGCGGCGGCGGGGAGCGGCGGCGAGGGTGCAGGGCGGCGGCGGTGGTTCGTCTCGGCCGTCCCGGGCAGACGGCGTTGCGGGAGGTGGTCGGGAACGGCGGCACTCCACCGTGTCCTGGGAGCTCCGGCGTCGGGCTCCTGGGCCATCGAAAGGGAGAGGGGCAAAGTGAGGATGTCTGGGAGGTAGAGGGTGGTGGTGCGAGTCTTTTTGCAGGGTTGGGGGCTCCTTTTAAAGGCCGGAGATAGGGCGCGGGCGGTGTACTGGGGCGACATAACTCCGGGGGCGACGATCGGTGGAGGTTGGGGGCGAGATAATGGGGCTCGGCGGCTGCTGCAGAGCACGGAGGGGTGATCATGGCGAGTGAGAGAGGACTTTCGGGCGCAGTACTGGGAGCATTGAGGGAGAGAGGCTGCGGCGAAGTATCTCCATGTCCACTGCCATGGCAGGACAATTGGTGCAAGGGGACAACGGGTTTTAAGAGGGAGAGGGTACTAGCAGGGTTGGGTAATGGAGTTTGTCCCCTGGGGATGTCACACCATGTTTTACCGTGGTAATTTGCAAATCCACTGAAAACTGCACACAAGGTGCTTGATGAAATGGCCACAAGAAATCCAAATTTGAATTTTTGAAAATTTCTAATTTGGATGATAATTATATTGGGTAAGGGTTCCAAATATATTTTTCTTAGGTCAAAAGGTTTTGTTTTGCTAAAAACTTATTTGAATTTGGGAATGTCCTATGAATTGAATTCAAACTTCGGACATAATTTAAATATGGTTTGAGCAAGAATTTTGGAAAGTTAGGACTAGGTTGAGAATGTGCATTGTTTGTTCTTGCATGACCTGCAAAGAAACAACTAGGTCTTGTTCAGGAATTTCTTAAGAAATGGGGAAGAAGAGGGGTAGTGGTTAACTTTTTCTAGATCAATACTTCTTCCTCTTTTCCTTATTAGGGTTTTGTGTATTTCTTATTTCTTCTTGTTTTCATAATTCTTGTTGGGATTGTTGACTTGCCCTAGTTTCCATCACCAAACAACATAAGCAAGTGATACAAGCAATAATGCACTCCAAAAATAAAAGTTTTAATGTACTCGAGGATTTAATCACTTTATTTATTAATATTTGGAATACAACTTTTTGAGTTGTTACAATCTTCCTCCCTTAAAAAGAATCTTGTCCTCGAGATTCACAAGCTAAGAACTAAAGAGATTTGGAAACTCATTCTTGAGATAATCTTCCCGTTCCCAAGTAGCTTCATCTTCAGTGTGGTTACTCCACTGGATTTTCAGAAACTTGATACTTCGGGTTCGTGTGGTTCTGTAGGCTTCTTCTAGGATACGAATAGGTACTTCACGATAGGTTAAATCCTTGTTGATATCCACAGAGCGGTGATCAATATTCTTGAAAATATCTGGCTTCTCGGGAACTTCAAGACATTTCTGAAGTAGGGACACGTGAAAGACATCGTGTACTTCGGACAATTCCGGGGGCAATTCTAGTTGATAAGACACTTCTCCTCGGCGAGCAAGTATCTTAAAGGGTCCAATATATCTCGGTGCAAGCTTTCCCTTGACTTGGAATCTTTGCATTCCTTTAAGTGGTGACACACGAAGATAAACGAAATCTCCAATTTGCAATGTCAGTTCCCGACGTCTTTTGTCAGAATAGCTCTTTTGTCGGGACTGAGCTGCCTTGAGGTGCTCACGAATCATGCGAACCTTTTCTTCGGCTTCTTGCAGAATGTCGGGTCCAAAGATCTTGCTGTCTCCAGTCTTTGACCAGTTTAAAGGGGTACGACACTTTCTTCCATATAAAGCTTCAAATGGGGCCATTTGCAAACTAGCTTGATAACTATTGTTGTATGAAAATTCTGCGAAAGGCAGACAATCTTCCCACTTGGTTCCATAAGCTAACACACAGGCTCGTAGCATATCTTCTAGTATTTGATTTACTCTCTCAGTTTGACCATCAGTCTGCGGGTGATACGCTGTGCTGAAAGCTAACTTGGTTCCCAAAGCTTGGTGTAACTGTTTCCAGAATCTAGAGGTAAATTGGGTACCTCGGTCGGACACAATGGTCTTGGGTACTCCATGAAGACTAACAACTCTAGACAGATACAGATCTGCCAGCTGACTTAATTTATAAGTGGTCTTGACAGGAATAAAGTGGGCAACTTTGGTCAATCTATCCACAATGACCCAAATAGAGTCATTCCCACGGCTAGACTTTGGAAACCCAGTGATGAAATCCATTCCAACTGATTCCCACTTCCATTCTGGAACTTGCAATGGCTGCAGCAGTCCAGCAGGACGTTGATGCTCAGCCTTGACTCTTTGGCAAATATCACACTTGGATATATATGAAGCAATCTCTCGCTTCATACCATGCCACCAAAATTGTTCCTTCAAATCTTGATACATCTTGGTTCCACCAGGATGAATGGAATATGGTGTTTCATGGGCTTCCTTCATAATGACTTCTTTTAGTTCAGAATCAGCAGGCACACAAATACGTCCTTTATACCAAAGAACTCCTTGTTCATCCTCTTCAAATCCTGGCACTTTGCCGGTACTAATTCGGCGCTTGATTCCTTCAATACTGTCATTTCCTTTCTGAGCTTCCTTGATTTGGCTCATCAAAGTGGGTTGAAGCTCGAGATTGGCTAGAAATCCTTGGCTAACTAGCTCCAATCCAAATTGTTCAAATTCTTGATGCAACTTGGGTTGATCCTCCTTGATCAACATGTTCAAGGTGCATGGTTTCCTACTAAGAGCATCGGCCACTACATTGGCCTTTCCAGGGTGATAGTGAATTTCAAGATCATAATCCTTGATCAGTTCAATCCATCTCCTTTGCCTCATGTTCAACTCCTTCTGAGAGAAAATATACTTCAAGCTCTTATGGTCAGTGTAGATCTTGCAGCGATTACCCATGAGGTAATGCCTCCATGTCTTCAAAGCGAGAACTACGACTGCTAACTCTAGATCATGGGTTGGATAATTTTCTTCATGGGGTCGAAGCTGTCTAGATAGGTAAGCTATGACCTTGCCTTCTTGCATTAATACACATCCAAGCCCAAGTTTGGATGCGTCGCAAAAGACGTCAAAATTCTTGGTTATATCAGGCATGGTTAAGATGGGTGCGGCAACCAATCGCTGCTTCAGCTCTTGAAAACTTTCTTCACATTTGGGGGTCCATTCAAACTTCTTGTCTTTCTTCAACAATTGGGTCATGGGTCGGGCAATACTCGAGAATCCTTCAACAAACTTGTGGTAATATCCCGCTAATCCAAGGAAACTTCTAACTTCAGTTTGGGTTGTAGGGGCTTCCCAATCCATAACCGATTGGATCTTCTTTGGGTCAACTAAAACTCCTCCTGCGGACAAGACATGTCCCAGGAATCCAACTTCTTTCAACCAAAACTCACACTTACTAAATTTGGCATAAAGTTGATGCTCTCTCATAGTTTCCAACACTAACTTCAAATGGGTTGCATGCTCCTCTTCAGACTTGGAGTAAATAAGAATGTCATCAATGAAGACAACGACAAACTTATCTAGAAACTCCATGAATACCTTATTCATGAGGTTCATGAAATAGGCAGGGGCATTGGTTAATCCAAAAGATATTACGGTGTACTCATACAATCCATAGCGGGTGGTGAAAGCTGTTTTAGGTATATCTGTTGCACGGATCTTGAGTTAGTGATATCCAGTTCTAAGGTCTATCTTAGAGAAGACTTGAGATCCATTCAATTGGTCAAACAGGTCTTCGATCTTGGGTAGAGGATACTTGTTCTTAATAGTAACATCATTTAGCCTACGGTAATCAGTGCACAGTCTACTAGAACCGTCACTTTTGTCCACAAATAAAACTGGTGATCTCCAGGATGATGAACTCGGTTGGATTAGACCTTTCCGCAGCATATCATCTAATTGCTTCTTCAGCTCAACTAGCTCAACTGGGTTCATTCGGTACGGCCTCTGGGCTATTGGTCCAGTTCTAGGAATAAGCTCAATGATGAACTCAATATCCCGATCCGGTGGCATACCGGGTAACTCATCAGGAAAAACATCCGGATACTCACAAACTATTGGGACTTGATCCAAAGTGGGTCCCGAGATACTCTTGTGACATTGAATGGTCTTAGGGGGTTTTTCTGATAAATGCTTCACTACAATTCCTGTGCTACTAGTCATTGTGATTGTCTTTTTAGCACAATCTATTACTCCTTGATGTTGAGACATCCAATCCATACCTAGGACTACTTCCAATCCTTTGGTCCCTAAAACAATCAGGCTGGCTAGGAATTTTATCCCATGAATTTCTATGGGAACTGCCAAACAGGTCCATCTAGCGTTTGTTATTGACCCAGGTATTTGTACTAACATTAAATTTTTCAGGGGTGTCGGTTGAAGTCCACTTTTGCAGGCAAATGTTTCCGTAACAAAAGAATGTGAAGCTCCAGAATCAAACAGAACTCTTGCAGGAACTGAGTTAACAGGGAACATACCCAGAACAACATCGGTTGCCTCCTGAACTTGTTCAACATTCATGTGGTTCAGGCGGCCTCTGGGGTTAGGCGGGTTCCTTGGTGCATAGTTCTTCCCATTTCCATCACGACGCTGCTGCTGAGCAGGGGCAGCAGGTTTTGGTGCAGCATTCATCTTCTTCGAGCACTCGTTGGAGTAGTGCCCCTTGAGTCCGCATCCATAGCAGGTAACACCAGACTTGTCACCAGGCGGGGGCAGAGCAGGTGTGCCACCCGACCTTGGAGTGGTAGAGTTGAAGTTGTTACCGCTAGAGTTTGCAGGGGTACGGTTGAAATTGTTGCCTCCTGGGCGGTTGGGGTAGTTGGGGCGCGGTGCAGGTGCAGGCGCTCGGTTGGGTCGAGGGATGAAACCCGAAGATGGATTTCCCCTTGGCTTCTGTGAGTTGTTGGAGTTGCCTTGATGCATCATGCAGCGTTTGCGGTTCTCAGAAGCTTGCTTGAGCTTGCCTTCCATCTGAATGGTAGAGTCTACCAGTGACTCCAGATCCGCAAAGGGAATGCTGACTAAGACACACTGCATCTCATCATGCAGTCCATTCAGAAACCTCTCTTGCTTCTTTTCATTGGTGTCAGCATCATCTGGGGCATACCTTGACAAGGTAAGGAACTTGTCGCGGTAATCAACCACAGATAGGGATCCTTGATTCAGATTCCTGAACTCATCTCTCATTCTTTTGACTAGACCCAGTGGGACATGGGCCTTGCTGAACTTGCTCTTGAATTCTTCCCAGGGCATCACATACCCATTTGCTTGCATGGCGCGGGTGCTATCCCACCAAGCTCTTGCGGCTCCCGCAAGGTAGTGGGTGGTGTAGAGAACCTTCTCATTCTCGCCAACTCCGGCGACTTCTAAATTGTTTTCCATAGTGCGAAGCCAGTCATCAGCATCCAGAGGTTCTTCAGCCTTGGTGAAAGTTGGTGGGTTGGTGTTTTGGAAACTCCTCAGCTTGGAGCGGGGTTCACCATTTCCATTGCCATTTCCATTGTTATCTCCTCCTCCATGGCCATTTCCATTGGCATTGTGGTTCATGGCCATCTGGGTGAGTTGCTGAAGAGTGGCCAAGTTAGCTTGGCGCTCAGCTCGGGCTGCTTCCCGATCTTCCATGATCATCCTTAGCAGTTCAGCCACTTCCGGGTTCGGGGGTGGTGGAGCACGAGTCATCTGAAGATAAGGGGTATAAGACAAGAGGGAAAACTAGTTGCTGAAATCTAAGGGAAACCAAGTGATGCAAATGATCTTATTAAGGCCTTAGGGGCCAAACTCATTTTTCATTCCACATTCATCAAGCATACAACACATCGAGTTCACACATTACAAATGGTTGACACTGAACCATTGTGACTCGTCTACTAAATAGAGGGGATACAACTCACACCTACACGAAGTGCTCTAAGGTGAACTAATCACTAGATAATGCTTAGATATGTGATCTAAACATCCGGAACCTTGGGCTCATCGTCGTCGAGCACCACTACGGGTGCATCCTCCTCATCATCATCGATGAACTCATAGTCATCGTCATCCTCCTGATCCTCCATGTCCATGTCCTCTAGGTAATCCTCATCGTCGCTAAGGAGAGCGTCTCTCTCCTTGCGAAGGTCAATGCCTTCCTCCTCAACCTCCTCGAGATGTTTCTCGAGATCGCTAACGTAATCCTTCAGCTTGGACACCCTTGCCTTCAACTTCTCAATGGTGTCATCTCTAGCTTGGCGCTGGCGACGAAGACGCCTACGCTCTTTGGCAAGGAGCTGGATGGTGCCCCTAGCCTCCAAGAGCGCAAAGTGGTCGAGGTTAGCCTTGGTGCGGGCACGGTCAGCCTCCTGCTGTGTGCAGTAGAGCATGAAGTCCAAGTGATCCACGTGGTGACTCAGCTCGTGGTGTCCATGCATGTTCATGGGGCGTCCGATGTCATCACGACGGGCGAGATGCCGGAAACGCTCCTCCTGGATCTCATCGGGGTGCTGTCCACAGACGCGGGCAAGCATCTCCTACAAACCCTGGGCCAAGCCATCGGCCCAGGTGTTCTCCCTGACTTCAAACTCGATTGTGATCGAAGTAGGGTCTCCAACCTTGCCACGGCAAATTGCCTCGACAAGCCACCAAAGTTCCCGTTCCGGGTGCTCAGGAAGCAGGGTTCCCATGAATTCCGGAAATGGATGGTCAAGGTGCAAAACCAAGGAAGTAAGGTCATACTCAAAGACAAGGCTCCCACCACGACCTAGCTGGTAGTGCGTGATGAACTCCGGTTACATCTACAAAATTTTAAGGTAGATTAAGTTAGTGAGTGACTCAAGTGTGCAAAATTTTTAGGTATGCATATAAATAAATAGGGTGAGTAGTTTAGTAACAAGAGGGAAAAGAATAGGTCATATTTCATGATTACTACTCTATTTTTATTTATAAAAAGACTAGTTTTGATTTCTTTCTTACGCCCATTCTAACTAAGGTCTCCTATGGTCAGCCTAGGCTCTGATACCAACTTTGTAACACCCCCAAATTTAAAGAAATTCGAGGTGCCCGTTATGTATTCCATCACAATCCCAGAATCATTGTTGTGACATACATAACATAGTCGGTAACCAGTTCCATAGACATTACAATCCGGGTAGTTCAAATACAATGGTCATAGTGACCAAGTTCATAATACAACATAATAATAGCAGCGGAATTAACGTCTTCAGGCCCATGCCTTCACCTACAGGCAATGCTGACTAGGAGATGATCTTAGTTCTGGTATTCTTCGTCATATCCTTCCTCCAGATATTCCTCCCCATAGTCTGGCCAAGTAAATAGCCAGGGATAGAGCCATGAGTACATTGGATGCACTCGCAAACCATCTTCTAAACAGAAAGTAAAGAAATATGCAAGGCTTATGTAGTGGTCTAAGCTCTAAGTTTGTTTGCATAAAAGCTAGTTTTATTTCCCAAGAATATTCATTAAAGGATAAGAGAGTTTCAATTCTCTAATTGGAACCTAAGATGGAACCTCAAGTGTTTCTCATAGTCATTTATCAAGTCCAATCATTGACTGGTGTCATAGTTCATTTCATCAATGTCAAAAATCCTGACAAAGGTTAAGTACCGCTAACCCAACTGTCCATGACCGCGGATGCGGCTATTCGAATAGTTTTGACCTCTGTAAAGGGGTATACTTTACCCACAAGATTCAATCCATCTGCCGGGAATATTCCACGGATCGCCATACATGAGTATGCGGGGTTCAGAGGATCAAACAAAATCTTTCACTTGCCTACTCTAGTATAGGATCCTTCCCTAGGAGTCCGAGACACGGCATTCTCCGCTCCGGCACCCCTAGTTTTGCCCGCTACAGGGTGCTGTATGAATGGACACGTCCACTCAGTTCGGAAGTATCAAGCACATCGTGCACTTCTATAAAGGATGATGCAAGGTATCCCATACTAAAGCAAACAAGCTTCGGACCAAGCCCCTTCCCATTTAGGGGTAGTGTGGTCGTACTGTATGGTTGGTCCGGCATATACTTCACACCTCATCATTCAAGTTTATTTCATAGTCATTAGCCATTCTTACGTTTCTTCCAAAAATTTCATCATGGATGGGCAATCTCCATCCAAGGTTTACAACCTCAGTTGATAATTTTCAATCGGGTTCCCATCTAGCTTACTCCAATTTTATTAGCGGCTAAGCAAGCTAATGGAATGGTGCTAGGACTAAGTATGTAGTAGATAGCTCTATTTGGTAAATCTTGCTAAACAAACCCTCACTACAGTTATTCCTCTACTCTAGCAATTCAATCATGCAATTTAAATTGGAAGACAAGAAAGTATGCAATTTGGAAACTAGGTATTGGGTATGATTCAAAAGATGGCTTGCCTTAGTTGGCAAAGTGTCCGGGGTAGTCTTCTTCTTCTTCTTGGTAGTATCCTTCCTCGAGCACTTCTTCGGCAACACTAGCGTCTATTAACGATACACAAAATATACACACAATCACCAAGCATGTTCAAACATCACTCCAAGCGTACACACAAATTTCAACAATAGAGCAACTATTATCGAACACTATTTCGGTTGATTTCCAATTATTGGCTTTATTTGAGTTATGGTGCAAGTGAGAGTATGCAAGGGTTTACTAATAGATAATTGAGTTTCAAAAATATCTACTGCAAGTGTTCTTGACCAAGATCAAAACTTACAGAGATGCATTCTAAAATTCGGTGTATACTAATGGATGTAGAAAATATCTATTTATAAAACACTAGCCTGATATTCCTAAGTAAGATTTCCTACTTAACCACATAATAAACTTAGCATTTTATTTAAAAGGTTCTAATTTGCAAACTAATGTTACCAACAGATAGATAACACTAAATGTGAATTTTGAAAGTTGGATTCATATTTTTCTGAATTTTATTTGATTTGTTATGAATTTTGTAAGATTGCAAAGTTGCTGTTTTGTTATTTTTACCCAATTAAAACTATAAGTCTAAATGGGTTGAAAACACCACCATTGGCTAGAGCATGTTCTAAGCTTTCCAACGGCATATTATTTTCTAAATTTGAATGGGTACAACTCTAGGAATTTTAGTTTGAATTTGCAGTAAAGCAACAAATACTAAAAAGGTTTCTAAAAAAAATAGTAAACGGACTGGAACGACATGGGCCGGCGAACCGAGTCAGGCCGGCCCGTTAGCTCGTTCCGGGCGGGCGCTGGGAAAAAAAATCAGCTGACAAATGGGGCCCGCTGGTCAGTTTCACTTAAAACACGAAGGGGTACGGGTCGTCCCTGGCCGTTGGATTAGAACCCGATCCGGTGGCCAGGACGTGTCTTCCCCAGCCCGACGGGGGCGGGTGAGAGAAGGAGCCTGGGAGGCGACGGGGCTTGGGGAGCTCACCGGCGGCGGCGGGGAGCGGCGGCGAGGGTGCAGGGCGGCGGCAGTGGTTCGTCTCGGCCATCCCGGGCAGACGGCGTTGCGGGAGGTAGTCGGGAACGGCGGCGCTCCGCCGTGTCCTGGGAGCTCCGGCGTCGGGCTCCTGGGCCACCGAAAGGGAGAGGGGCAAAGTGAGGATGTCTGGGAGGTAGAGGGTGGTGGTGCGAGTCTTTTTGCAGGGTTGGGGGCTCCTTTTAAAGGCCGGAGATAGGGGCACGGGCGGTGTACTAGGGCGACATAACTCTAGGGGCGATGGCCGGTGGAGGTTGGGGGCGAGATAATGGGGCTCAGCGGCTGCTACAGAGCACGGAGGGGTGATCATGGCGAGTGAGAGAGGACTTTTGGGCGCAATACTAGGAGCATTGAGGGAGAGAGGCTGCGGCGAAGTATCTCCATGTCCACTGCCATGGCAGGACAATTGGTGCAAGGGGACAGCGGGTTTTAAGAGGGAGAGGGTACTAGCAGGGTTGGGTAATGGAGTTTGTCCCCTGGGGATGTTACACCATGTTTTACCGTGGTAATTTGCAAATCCACTGAAAACTGCACACAAGGTGCTCAATGAAATGGCCACAAGAAATCCAAATTTGAATTTTTGAAAATTTCCAATTTGGGTGATAATTATATTGGGTAAGGGTTCCAAATATATTTTTCTTAGGTCAAAAGGTTTTGTTTTGCTAAAAACTTATTTGAATTTGGGAATGTCCTATGAATTGAATTCAAACTTCGGACATAATTTAAATATGGTTTGAGCAAGAATTTTGGAAAGTTAGGACTAGGTTGAGAATGTGCATTGTTTGTTCTTGCATGACCTGCAAAGAAACAACTAGGTCTTGTTCAGGAATTTCTTAAGAAATGGGGAAGAAGAGGGGTAGTGGTTAACTTTTTCTAGATCAATACTTCTTCCTCTTTTCCTTATTAGGGTTTTGTGTATTTCTTATTTGTTCTTGTTTTCATAATTCTTGTTGGGATTGTTGACTTGCCCTAGTTTCCATCACCAAACAACATAAGCAAGTGATACAAGCAATAATGCACTCCAAAAATAAAAGTTTTAATGTACCCGAGGATTTAATCACTTTATTTATTAATATTTGGAATACAACTTTTTGAGTTGTTACATCACGACTAAGGAAATCACGTGTGGAGGAGAGATATATAGGTGGATTTTCGTGATTCGGTTCTAGAGTCCTGAATCGAGTCCGTACCCAACTCGTTTTGTCTGGCCTGATTCCTACACAGATTGGTTTCTGCTGCGGAGGAGGTAGCGTGGGTCAACCGACGAAGGCGTATAAGCTGACGATTCCTACCGATCTTTTTGACGTACTAGGGCTTGAACCGGTTTTTTGACGTACCACAGTTTTTGAACCGTCATGACCTCAAGCCGTATTATTAGTTTAGATCCCTAGGTCAAACCCTTTCAAGGTAAATTTTTTTTACAATAATTGACTTTTACAGTTTTAATAAAAAATATGTCTATTCTAGCTCGTAAAACATTTTATCAAATCAAAACATGAGACTTTCATATTACCAGTTTATGGGACAAATTTTAACGTGTCCAGCCGATCAACGCTTGGCGAGAGGGAAGTTTTCAGCGTGCGTCGGCCCCTTTTTCCGCCACGGGACTCACCGGGATCTATATCGCTCCACCCAAAATTATGACCTTTTTTCGACAAATAGGCTGTTTTCGACCGATTCTAATAAATTCAGCGGGAAATTTCAACAATTTGAAGCGCACGAGCACCTCCATGTCAAGCTCCTTGTCTTCTCATAGGGGGGCAGGCGTCACAGGTGGCGTGTCTTGTCGCTACCTAGGGGCAGCCGTCATAGTTATCTAGGTGTTGGTCAAGGCACGACCATCACATCTAGGCGTGGCAACGAGGGCAGGCGGCTCGACGGCGAGGGTAGGCGGGGTTGGCGCCCCGACGGCAGGAAACGGCGATTTGTCGGGGATCGCGTTCATGCGTTAGTGGAGAAAGACAAAACAACAAAAGGGTTATTTGGCGGCCTATGGGAATTTGAGAGCCTATTTACGGTATCTACTTTGTCGTACAAATTTGCAACCCTTAAAACTTGTTTTCAGTGGCCTTTATATGCAATTTAAGGGGCGGCATTTTAAAGGTTCTGCTAGTGACGAGGGTTAAACTCGACAAATGTCCTAGATGAAGGACTTAGGATCGGGGAGATAGGGCGTCGAATGAACTCGAAGGTAAACTCAATCAAACAAGGTGGCTATGAAAGTAAACATGGGTGTAAAACCTGGCTTGCTTTCAATCTGTCCCACACCGTCCCCTCCTGGCCCCTATATATAGGTGGCCAGGTCTCAAGGATCGGGTGGGATCCGATACAGATTACAATATCGAAATACGACTGAAACTCGTATTTCGACTAGTATTACAATTGGGCCTAGCTTAACGGGCTTCTGGGGTACTTAAATGATGGGCTCTATTATCTATACCCTTGTCAGTAGCCCCCGAGATTCTACCAGAATTGCAGATTCAGGTTGAATCTCAGATCTTCAATTATTCGACTTGATCAATACTTGACTTCTTCAAATCTTCAAATCTTCGACTTGGTCTTTCGACTTATCTTTTTGCTATGATATCTCGCAAGGGGTTTTGATGAACAAGCCTGACAACTCTGACGGATCAAGAGGCTAGTTAACTGCTGGAACAGATACTTGTCACCTACTTCAAATTCAATCCCCTTGGATTCGAATTCGGGAAACTGGTCAAACCCATTCTTTTGCCGCATTTAGGACTTACAAAAAATGAATCCTAGTGGTTCTCAGGGTACCCAGTGCGTCCACCAGGATTTTTCTTCGCATCATAGACACGGATACATACCAGCAGAGCGCATCCATGTGTGTATACCAGGCCACACAGGACGGATCCGGGGGTCTTACCTTCGTGATATATTTCAACCACGGCATTCAAGTTTTGTCGCGATGACGCAACTCGAGAATTATATTTTGCAGCCTTGTTTGACTGATTCAATATATGTAATTTTTTGAATTTATCCTTTTTATCTTTCATGAATATCTCCCGATGGGAGTAATCAATGTTTATTTTGTTGGCAATATAGCCAAAGTTCCTTGCTTTTCCTTTTGTCGACTTCTTTCTATCAGGTGCGCGACAGCGCTCCCGATGGGAGTAGCCCCCGAGGCTATAGCCGAAATTTTCGGGTATAGGCTCAAGAGAATAGATAAACTTGCTCCATATACTTCTTCTTGTATCATTTGTCGAGTTTACTTACTTTTGAGTGGATTTTTTCCCTGTGTACGTTGCAAGCCCCCGAGTCGAAGACGAGGTAAACTTTTGTGCGTCTTGACAGATATTTTCTTATCCTCTGTTCCCTTCTCTCTTCTTCTTCTCTCTTTTTTTATACGCGTCGTTTTTCTTGATACGCTAACTCCTCTATGCTATTTGCACTATAAAAAATCTAGAAGTTTACTCTGGGCCTTGCCAATCCAGGGGCCCATTAGCACGTGCTTATAAATAAAGCACACTTTGACCAGGGTGAAAACCCTAACTCCTCCATTTGTGCCTTTCTCCGCCGCATCATCTTCTCTCCCCATCTAGGGTTTTTCGTCCCTGACGCTTGTCTCCCATGGCCAATGCAAGTGAATCTCGTTTGAACATCGGTGCCGCGGTGGAGAAATGGGGCCGCGGCCGTCCTCGCGGTAGCAAGAACAAGACTACCATCGCAGCTGTGGTAGCATCGTCTTCTGCTCTGGTGAAGCGACGCCCTGGTCGTCCGGCCGGGAGCAAGAATAAACCCAAGGTGCCCTCTGCTGTGCCAGGTCCAAGTGCTCCTTCCCCTAGTGCTTCTTCTTCTTCACCCAGAATCTATTCTTTCTTCTGCATCTGCAACGCGCAGTGTCGTGAAATTCAGCGCCTGCCACTGAAATTTACCAAATTCATGGATGGGCGAGAACTGCGGGAAGCAGTTCTCCGTGAACACTCTGGTGCAGGAACCCCATACAAAGTGGAGGTGTGGTACGATGGCGCCGGTGAGCAATTCTTCAAGGGCGGCTGGTCGCGATTTGCGGAGGATCATGACCTCCATCAGGGGTTTTTCATGACTTTTGATTTCCATGTTGGCACGTCAAAGTTCGATGTGAGAATCTACGACGGCACCCAGTGCCAGAAGGAGTATGAAGCCGAAGACTAGTTTCACTAGTTTTCTTCTTTATGTAATCCAGTTGTTCTTCCTCGTGCTTATCTGTAATAAAAATCGTATCGGAATTATGTGTTTTATTAATAGACCATGGGAACGAATCATGGTTCCGAGGTTTGCACATTAATATTTATCGGGTTCCTTTGAACCATTTATGCCGCAGACAAAATGTCGAGTTGCAATCATCCTTGTAGTGTGCCTCAGAGAATCACAAATCTTGATAACTTATTAGTATTATTTCGTACGACTCGAGGGTTTGAGCCCCCGAGTGTATAGTAAAATATTTACATATATTGTCAACTTATCCCAAGGAACCCGACCTATGGCCTCATGTTCTAGGTTCAGAGGGTCGTGACTCGAAAAAAGAAAAACCCTTTATCGCCTATGCGTAGAATCGTCGTAGTTGCTCTGCATTCCACGGGTTACTCTCGTCTTTCCCCGTTTTCTTATCTCGTAGTCGAAAAGCTCCTCCTGGTATCACTTTTGTGACTATGTAAGGTCCCACCCATGGGGACTCGAGTTTTCCATGGCCATCTTGCTTGAGTCGTAGAACTAGATCTCCCACCACGAAAGATCGTGGACGAACTCGACTACTATGGTAGTTTCGAAGATTTTGCTGATATTGAGTAGCTCTGGCGAGCGCTACATCTCTTGCTTCGTCAAGCGCATCGACATCATCCTGAAGTGCTTCTGTAGAAGTTGCCTCATCATATGCCACGATTCTTGAAGCTTCATGAGTTATTTCGACTAGAAGCACGACTTCTGTGCCATGGACCAGAAAAAATGGCATTTCCTGAGTAGGTGCGTTGGGTGTAGTTCGTAGACTCCAGAGTACGGAGGGTAGCTCATCTACCCAAGCGTGCTTGGCTTTTTCAAGGGGTGCTAGCAGCCTTTTCTTTATCCCATTGCATATTAAGCCATTGGCTTTCTCGACTTGCCCATTTGACTTCGGATGCGCTACGGATGCGAATTTCAATTTAATTCCCAGACTTTCACAGTAGTTCTTGAACTCCTTCGATGTGAAATTTGTCCCATTATCTGTGATTATGTTGTGTGGTACTCCGAAGCGAAAAACTATGGATTTGATGAAGTTAATCGCAGCTGTGGAATCTTGGGTTGTCACTGGGGCTGCTTCTACCCATTTGGTGAATTTGTCGACTGCTACCAGCATATAAACATGCCCTCCTGGCCAAGATTTGTGTAGTTTCCCTACCATGTCGAGACCCATTGTGCAAAGGGCCAAGATAATGGTATTGGTTGCAACTCTGCTGCTGGCATGTGTGGTCGGGATGCGAAACGTTGGCAAGCCTCGCATGTTCTTACGATGTCTTTCGCGTCCTCAATGGATGTTAGCCAGTAAAATCCTGCACGAAAAGCTTTGGCTACAATGGATCTGCTGCTAGCGTGATGGCCACATACTCCTGCGTGGATGTCTCTTAAGATCTCCTGCCCTTCTTGAGGGGTGACACACCGTTGTAAGACGCCTGTTATACTTCTTTAGTATAATTTTCCTTGCAGCACGACGAAAGCCTTGGATTGTCGTATTATCCTTTTTGCCTATACTGTATCTTCGGGTAGTGTTTTGTTTACCATATACGCCAAGTATGGTTGCATCCAAGTTTCCTCGATCATCATGACTTCTTCGGGTTCAGTTGTCCCGCTGCTACCAGCCCCCAAGCCTGTTGCTTGGTGCTGGGCTTGCTCTCCTGTAGTCGAGACTTTGGTGCTTTTTATTGATCTCTCTATGATCTCCTCCCAAAAAACTCCTTGTGGTATGGGTAAACACTGGGACCCGATATTTGCTAAATTGTCGGCTTCCTCGTTGCTTGCTCTGCTGACATGCGAAACTTCGCATCCATCAAATGTTCCTTCGAGATAATAATATAGATTCATGTATGCTGTCATATTGTCACTGATGGCATCACACTTGTTCATCACTTGTTGGACGACGAGATTTGAATCTCCAAAAAATTTTAGTCGAGTTGCTCCACATGCTTTGGCCATTTTCATCCCATGGAGCAGTGCCTCGTATTCGGCTTCATTATTAGAAGCTTGAGGAAAACTCATCCTTAGCACATACTTCAACTTGTCGCCTTGTGGCAATATTAGGACTACTCCTGCTCCTGCGCCTTGGACCCTTTTTGACCCATCAAAGTACATTGTCCATACACTCGATAGATCGGGTGGTCCTGTATTTTGTAACTCCAGCTACTCTGCTGTAAAGTCTGGTAAAACTTGTGATTTGATCGCCTTTCGCTTTTTGTACGTGATGTCTAGGGGCGATAACTCAATTCCCCATAAGGAGACACGCCCTGTTACTGAAGGATTGTTCAATATGTTGGATAGTGGTGCTTCATTGACTACTATGATTGGGTGTACCACAAAATATTGCCGTAGTTTCCGTGATGTTGTGAATACGTTGTATGCAAGTTTCTGGTAGTGCGGGTACCTTTGCTTTGTTGGAGATAGTACCTCGCTGACGAAATATACTGGCCGCTGAACTCCATGGGTTTTCCCTTCTTCACTTCTTTCGACTACCAAGACTGTGCTTACCACCTGATGTATTGCTGCAATATAGAGTAATAATGGCTCTTTTTCCTTTGGTGCGACCAACACCGGTGGTGTGGAAAGCACTTTTTTCAGTTGTGCAAAAGCTATGTCTGCTTCTTCTGTCCACTCAAATTTATCGTCTGATTTTTTCATCAATGCATAGAAGGGAAGGGCTTTTTCCCCTAGTCTTGCGACGAATCGACTTAGTGCCACAACGCGTCCTGCGAGCTTCTATACATTGTCGTGGGAATTTGGAGACAGTAGCCATGGGTAGGCTTATCGGAGGGGCTCGACGGTGGAGATGAGGGGCCCGGCTCGGGATTATGCCTACTGAGACATCACGGTTTACCCAGGTTCAGGGCCCTCCCGGGTGGAGGTGAAACCCCTACTTCCTGCCTGCTTCGTATTGATTAGACAGTAACGATTACAGTGCTCCTCGAGCTGTTCGGGCTAGAGGAGGAAGAAGAAGATCGGATCTCCCCTAGACTAAGGGTTCAGGCCCCCTTATATAGGCGGGGGCCTGATTACAGGTTAGGTAACGATTCGGCCGGCTACCGGCTCCTCGGCGGCGGCGTCCTTGGCGTGATCCCTTCGCCCTGCTCTGACAGTTTCGCTTTATAAAGTACCTTTCCCCTGGGACCGGCATCTGGGAGGCATATGCCCTCCCTTTTGCCTTGGATCCTATCGTGGGGAAGGGTCCTTGGTCGCTGATTGGCTGGACTTGGTCGTGGCGCTCGTCACTCCCGTCCTTGGCCTCTGTCGCTCTTGTCGGGGCCAGCCCACTTTCGGCGAAACAGCCGTTGGTGGGCTTTCGTCTTCATCGCCCGGCTCCGACCTTCCACGGTGGAATCGCCAGCCGGCTGCGGGCACAGCCGGCCCTCCGGGCGGAGCCGGTCTTCTTGCCTCCGAGCCGCGGGGACTCCTGGGACGCCAGCCGGCAAATAGCTCGGCACGTGGCATGCCCCATAAGTCATCCCCACGACACTAGCTCCCGAAACTGGCGAAGTCTCATGGGCTAGCATGGGGCTTCGGCGGGTTCCTCTTCTCACCGAAGTCTTGCTTGTTTTCACCTAAGTCCCAGGGTTCCCCACCGGGTCTGTAGGTTTGCTGGTTCCGAAGTTGAACCACGCGAGGCCTCTCCGGCCGTCTCGGGACGTGCCGGTTTCAGTCTTGACCCGGCTGGCAGCTGTGAGCCGGCGCACTGCCTCCTTGGAACTTGCGCTGCTTCGGATTTTGATCCTACGCCGTGGCCGGCGCAGTTCGCCAGTGGCCAGTCTTATCGTTTTGACTTCGGAATCACCGCCATCATAACTCCTCGGGTCGTCATGTGGGCAATCCTGCGCACGTCAGCGACATGTCCCGTCGGCCCCTCCCACGATCCGCTGCGGCAGCCGCAACGGTTACGCACGATGTGGGGGGGCGGTTGCTGAAACGTCGGGGGTTACTCCCTTCTCCTCTTCCCTTTAAATACTGGGCAAGCTCACGGCCAGGGGCATATCCCCACTTCTCCTCTCGACTCGAGTCTTCTCCTTCCTAGCCCAGGTCCGCCATGTCCTCCCTCAGTGGTCCTGCCATTGGTGGCGACAAGGCTCCGGCGGAGGGGGAGAAAGGGGGCGGAGCGTCGGAGGGATCGCCTCCAGCGTCTCATAAATGTGGCCGCCCGAAGGGGAGCCACAATAAGAAAACCTTGGAGGTCCTCACGGCGAAGGCCACTGCAGCTCCTTCCTCCTTCGCCGCGCCTCAGGCGACCGGGGCCCCTGGCGACGAGGGCGTCCCGGTGAGGCGGGGACCTGGTCGCCCGAAGGGGAGCGGGAAGAAGTCCGCTCCCGTGGCGGCCGATGCTCCTTCGTCATCTCGTCGTCGCGGACGGCCACTGGGCAGCAAAAACAAGAAGGCCCCTGCCGTCTTCAAGGTCGCCGCCACTCCCGCGAGGCCCCGCGCGGTGACCTCTCCTCCGCTGGGCCCATCACGGCCCTGGCTGGAGAAACCGGCGCTCCAACCGCCGACCTATATCTCGGCCCAGGGGTGGTCCACCTGCATCATCCCTGCGCTTGCCGGGTCTCAGGACCTCCTCCGCCTTCCGTCCCAGTTCACGGACTCGATGGAAGGCCAGGAGATGGCTTACGCCAAGCTGCGGGAATGCAGCGGCGGCCAGCCCTCGTACCGCATCGAAGTTTACTACGATGGCCAGGGTGTGTGCTACTTCCGCGAAGGGTGGTCGAAGTTCTTCCTCGACTATGGCGCACATGAGGGCTGGTTCATCCTCCTCACCCGCCACGATGGGAAGAAGGACTTCACTGTCTGCTTCTTCGACGCCACCCTCTCCGCCCATACCTATGTCGCCCAGCCGTGAAGGGCGGGGGCTCCGTCGACCTCCAATGCGGGATTCTCCGAGACGAAGTCCATGCGGCGCTCGCGCCAGGCCGAGGAAGGCGAGCATCTCCCGGGCGAGGGATTCTTGGCACTCTTAGGGTAGCAGTTTAGGGGAACTTTTGTAATCATCGGACCTCTGCTTTAATGAATGTTTGTTCTTCTTCACTGTGTACTTTGCCATCGCGCAAATGTCCTCCGTTTAACATCTTTGTGCTGCGACAATTCCTCAGCTAGGATTCTTCCTTGGATAGAACCGTTGCCGTGCGAATCCGTAGATAAGGACTACGCTGGTCATAGCCCTGCGCAGATGCTTCGGGCGAGCTTCTCCGGCTTCGGCGCGGGGAAAGAACTGCTTTTACTAGCCGGCTTCGGGGAGAACGGACTAGTTCTGGCCTGGCGGGGTTAGAATGGAGACTAAGTCTTGTACCGGCTCGAGCGAGGTCGGAGCCGGCACATTTCCTTTCCCGGGCCTTCGCATGTTCCTTGCCGCGGTTGGAGTAGATCTCCCGGTTTCCGGCTCTAGTCGTTACTTTGCGCGTGTTAGGTTTCGATTTTGTTGCTCGTTCACTGATCATGTCGCAGCGCCAGCTAACCGGATAGCCGACGAGGTACTGGAACCGGCCTACTTTTGAGGGCAGATTCCCTTTCCCCCTAGCCCCCGAGTTTTGGGGTAGCTGGATTGACAGCTAGCTCAAAACTAACTTCTCCGCATACGGTGTCGACGTCGAGCGAGGCAGCTCTAGCTTCGAACCTCTTTGACGCGGCTACTCAGCCCTAACGCTTAGAGACTGTGGTCGTCGACCATTTGCTAACTTGCCTTAACCCGGTTCCCTCAACTTTTTCCTTAATCTTCCCACCCTTCGGCCCTTCTACCCCCAACCGGCAGCCTGGTGCCGGTTGGTCTCCCTTGGGCCGGCAGCCGAATGCCGGCCTAGGGTGGGAGCGTGCCGCGGAGTGAGAAGTAGTACTTCAGTTTATCGGGCACCCGACTCGTGCAAGCCAACGCGTGGTCAACGAGCACTGCCCCCGGCGCTTGGTTGAGCAATTATCGTTTTCGGCTTTTCCCTGTGGCTTTCCTTCGTATGCGGCCTGCCGGCTCCTACCTGCCCGGCTGCCCGGAGCCGGAAGGTCGAGGTTAGGCTCGAGACCTTCTTCATACGTAGTACTCATCCGGCTGACGAGGAATCAATCGTTTTTAGGGCTGCCGGCTATGGCTCGGTGCCCGGAGCTGGCTGCCGGTCAAGTGAATAATCGCAGGAAGCAAAACATACACGAAGTATTTTCCTTGGAGCTGGCTGTAACTAGCCGCTCCGTTTTCCTTTATTCATTGATAGGTTTTTCGGGGTACAAGCTTTTGCCTTAGCAGAAGAAAGGTCTTAGGAGACTAACATTCCAGGGACGCTCCGTCTCCTTGTCAGAGTTGTCTGCCTTGTTCTTCCTGTGCTCTTGTGCGTCGATGAGGTAGTAAGCCCCATTGCCCAACACTCGGCTGACAATGAACGGTCCCTCCCAAGGATAGGACAGCTTGTGCATGCCTTTGGTGTTTTGGATCAGCCGGAGTACGAGGTCTCCTTCACGAAACGTGAGTGGACAGATTTTTCGGCTGTGGTATCGTCGCAGCTGCTGCTGGTAGAGCGCTGATCTGGCCAGAGCCTGTTCTCGTGCCTCCTCGAGGAGGTCGACGCCATCTTCACGAGCTTCTTTTGCTTGCTTCTTCGTGTACTGGACAACTCTGGGCGCATTGAATTCGATATCAGTGGGCAGCATTGCTTTTGCTCCATAGACCAAGAAGAAAGGCGTGAAGCCAACAGAACGATTTGGAGTGGTGTGCAGGCTCCAGAGCACTGAGGGTAGCTCCTCGACCCAACAGCCGGCTGAGCGTTCGAGAGGCTCGACCATCCTTGGTTTGATGCCGGCTAGGATCAGCCCATTTGCCTTCTCCACTTGCCCATTTGTCTGAGGATGCGCCACCGATGCTAAGTCCAGCCGGATGCCCTTCTTGCCACAGTAATCAGCAAAGACTCCCTTCGCAAAGTTCGTCCCGTTGTCAGTGATGATGCTGTGGGGAACTCCATATCTCATGATGATCTCGTTGAAGAACTTGATGGTAGACGAGCCGTCGAGTTTTTCGATTGGCTTGGCCTCGATCCACTTGGTGAACTTGTCCACAGCAACCAACAGATGCGCCAGGCCCCCGGGTGCGGTCTTGAATGGCCCTACCATGTCCAGGCCCCAAACTACGAACGGCCAGGTGAGCGGGATGGTCTTGAGGGCTGCCGCTGGAGTGTTTCTGTGCTTGGAGAAGCGCTGGCAACTGTTGCACTGCTTCACCAGTTGCTTTGCATTCTACTTGGCCATCGGCCAGTAGAAACCATGGCGGAAGGCTTTGGCCACCAAAGCTCTGGAAGATGCGTGATGACCGCACTCCCCTTGGTGTATTTCTCTTAGCAGCTCCATCCCTTCTTTCGGCTCGATGCACTTCTGGAAGATGCCTGACACGCTGCGCTTGTACAGCTCGGTGTTGATGATGGTGTACGCCCCTGCGCGGCGTTGAATTCGCCTAGCTTCCGCTTCATCTTGTGGCAAGTCCCCAATGATGAGATAGTTGGAGAATGGCTCCGCCCAGGAAGGTATCTCCCGTATGTGGAAGACACTGGCGACCAGAGGATCAGCAGCCCCGGGTCCGTCGTCGTGCCGGCCTCGTCCGGTTGTCCGGCTGGGGGAGCAGGCGTGGAGCCGGCAGCCCCCGTGTCATTCGTCGAGCCGGCCGCGCTGGGCTGGCCGGCTGCTTCCTTCAGCCCCGAGACGGCAGCCCCCGGGTCCGGTGATGGTGCCTGAGCCGGGGCGGGGTCTCCAGGCACGTAGATGGATATGGACTCCGGCGAAGGTTTGATAGACGGCTTGTGGATGATCTCCAGGGACACCCCAGCTGGGATATCTTGCTTGGTGGAGCCGATCTTGGACAGCCGGTCTGCTTCCTCGTTGTTTGCTCTGGGGACGTGGTGGAACTCGCAGCCCTCGAAGAATCCGCTGAGCTGCTGCACGTAGAAGAGATAGGAGGCCATGTTGGCATCCTTGGCGTCCCAATCTCCTAAAACCTGGTGCGTTACCAGGTCAGAGTCTCCGAAGCAGAGGATCCTCCTGATGCCGATCTGCTTGGCCATCTTGAGCCCATGCACCAGGGCTTCATACTCAGCGACGTTGTTTGACGTGCGGAAGTGCATCTGCAGCACGTACTGCAGCTTATCTCCCTTGGGAGAGGTGAGGATGACACCGGCCCCCAAGCCCCCGAGCAACTTGGAGCCATCAAAGTGCATGCGCCAGTGGGTGGAGTCTGGAGCCGGTGGCAGGTACTGGTGCTCTCCCCAGTCAGCGAAGAAATCCGCTATGATCTGCGACTTGATCGTCGTCCTGGGCTTGTACTGAATGGTATGAGCAGCGAGCTCAATCGCCCATTTGGCCACTCTTCCTGACGCGTCCTTGCACCCGATGATCTCCGAGAGCGGAGTGGTGCTCACCACCGTGATAGGGTGCTCTTTGAAGTAGTGCTTCAGCTTCTTGGCCGCCATGTACACGCCGTACGCGACCTTCTGGTAGTGCGGGTAGTTCTGCTTGGAGAGAGTGAGCACCTCACTCAGGTAGTACACCGGGCGCTGAACCGACAGCTCCTTGCCCTCTTCGGTGCGCTCCACCACGATCACGACGCTGATGACTCGCGGAGTAGCCGCGATGTAGAGCAGCATTGGCTCTCGCGGAGCCGGCGCTGCCAAGATAGGCGCGGTAGACAAGGCTTGCTTGAGGTCATTGAAGGCGTCATCGGCACGCTGGGACCAAACAAAGTGGTCCGTTTTCTTCATCAGCTGGTACAGCGGCATGGCCTTCTCCCCGAGCCGGCTGAGCGAGGCCAAGCAACCAGCAAGCTTCTGCACGTCCCTGAGCTGGGTGGGCTTCTCTAGGGCCTCGATGGCTTTTATCTTCGAGGGGTTAGCCTCGATCCCTCGCTGGGAAACGATATAACCTAGGAGCTGTCCAGCCGGCACACCAAAGGTGCACTTCTCTGGGTTGAGCTTCATGCGATAGCGCCGCAGGTTGGTGAAGGTCTCCTTGAGGTCGTCCAGGAGCGTGCCGCTCTGCTTGGTCTTCACCACCACGTCGTCCACATAAGCGTGCACGTTCCTCCCAATCTGCCCCTGCAGGCATCGCTGCATGGTTCGCTGGTAAGTGGCTCCAGCGTTCTTCAGACCGAACGGCATGGTAACATAGCAGTAGGCCCCATATGGGGTGATGAAGGAGGTCTTGATCTGATCCGGCTGGTAGAGCGGGATCTGGTGGTAGCCTGAATAGGCGTCCAGGAAGGACAGCAGGTCACAGCCGGCTGTGGAATCGATTACCTGGTCGATGCGTGGTAACGCAAATGGATCCTTGGGGCAAGCCTTGTTGAGGCTGGTGTAGTCGATACACATTCGCCAAGTGTTGTTCTTCTTCAGAACTAAGACTGGGTTCGCAAGCCAATCAGGGTAAAACACCTCCATGATAAAGCCGGCTGCAAGGAGCCGGGCAATCTCCTCGCCAATAGCTTTCCTTTTCTCTTCTGCAAAGCGCCGCAACGGTTGCTTGACCGGCTTGGCATCCGGCCTGACGTTGAGTGAGTGCTCAGCCAGCTCCCTCGGCACACCTGGCATGTCCTTTGGAGACCATGAAAAGATGTCCTGATTCTCACGGAGGAAGCTAGTGAGCTCGCTTTCCTATTTAGCAGAAAGGCCGGGGCCGATGATGACGTACTTGGAGGGATCACTCTCATCCAGCAGGATCTTCTTGGTGTCGTTGACCGGCTTGAACTGCTCCACCGGCGACTGGTGGACGGGCACATCTTGCTGGGTTAGCTCCACGCGATGCAGAAGCTGCCGCTTCTCCTCGGCGACGACCAGTGCCTCTGCCAGCTGCAAGCTTTCCTTTGTGCAAGCCAGGGACTTCTTGAAGCTTCCCGTGACGGTGATTATTCCTCTGGGTCCTGGGAGCTTCATCTTCAGATAGGCGTAATGGGGCACCACCATGAACTTGGCCAGAGCCGGATGGCCAAGCAGCGCATGGTAGGGACTGCTGATGTCCACCACCTCGAACCAGATGGGATCGCGGCGACTGTTCCCCTTCTTTCCGAAGAGTACCTCCAGCTGCACCTTGCTCAAGGGGGTGCAAGAATGCCCAGGCACGATGCCATGGAAGGTGAGCCGGCTCGGTTTCAGCTGAGCAAGCGGGATGCCCAACTTCTCCAAAGAGCTTCGGTAAAGAAGGTTAATGCTGCTGCCGCCGTCGATGAGCACGCGGGAGAACCGGCACATGTGCGTATCGGAACACACAACAGGGTCCAGGACCAGAGCGTACTCTCCAGGGTTGGGCATTAGCCGAGGGTGGTCCTCGCGCCCCCAGGTGATGCCCGCCTCAGACCAATGCATGAATTGGGGTTCTGCAGGCATCACAGCGTTCACCTCTGCCTCATGCCAAAGGTCGTTCCTTTTATCCTTGCCGGGGGTAGTAAAGATGTGGTATTGCTCAACATCCGCTGGGAAGTCGTCATCTTGGTCCGGCTCGCCTCCAGCCGGGCCTTGCTGTTGGTCATCCTGACCTCCAGCTGGCTGCGCTTGCGATGTACCAGGGATCTGCCGAGCGCGTTGCTCCAGCTCTCTCATGAAATGGCACTGACGCATGGAGTGGGTCGCTTCCCTGCCCGGGGAGGTGTGGAACTTACACGGCTGATCAAGTGCGGCATCGAGGGTGTACTTGCCCTCTTTGCGCCCATGACCGCTACCGGCAGCCCCCGGGCCTCCTTGGTCAGAAGCCGCTCGCTTTGAGCTAGCAGATCCTCTGGGGAACGTATCGACGTGGTCAAGCCACAGGTGGATGTGCAGCGCCGATGGGCGAGCCTGGGACTCCGACCCTGGCGCTGGCACTGGGACCTGACGTGGCTCGCCTGCTCTGCCACCCTGCTGGGCGCGGCAGCCTTGCACGTCGCCACTTGGAGCACGGCCGCGTTGTCCACGCCCTCCACGGCCTTGGTTTGCTGATGGCGACCGCTGGATCTGGCCAGGGCCCGCAGTGGCGAAGCTGCGCCGTAGGCCACGAGCGAGCTCGGCCGGCGCGCCTCCATGCGCGTCGTAGAACTCACCGAGCGTGGTGCTCGCGTGGCGCCGGTTGATCTCGTCCTCAGCCACCTTGCTGAGGAGGACGAGACGCGTCCGCTCCAGGGCCTCGGCGACCCGCGCGGGGTCGATGACGCGGTCGAGCGGTGCGTGCAGGTCCACGACGGCGATATCCGAGGTGTCCTGCTCTGGGAGTGGAGCGTTCTGCTCCAGCGGAGGGAGGCATTCGAGCGGCAGGCGCGCGGAGCGCGGTTGGTCGCTGCCTTCCTCGTCTCCCAGGGCCATCACTTCGACCATGGCGCCAAAGTCACAGCTTTCGCCACAACTTGAGCCTCCGTCGCTCAGAGGGTCGAGGACGTCGGTTACCTCCTCCGGGAAGGGCTTGGCGACGTAGAAACAGTGGCGGCCGATGTCGAGGAAGGAGCCGCAGCCGAAGCCGTTCCCGAAGCAGTCCAGGCTGTCGCTGATGCAGTCGAGGGTGCCAAACCTCCAGACGAGGCCGGAGGCGACCTTCTCGCCGAGCGCCGATGAGGGTCCCGACCGGAACTTGACTCCGCTCGCCGCCGCGCTTTGCCCCACGGTGGGCGCCAACTGTCGTGGGAATTTGGAGACAGTAGCCATGGGTAGGCTTATCGGAGGGGCTCGATGGTGGAGACGAGGGGCCCGGCTCAGGATTATGCCTACTGAGACACCACGGTTTACCCAGGTTCAGGGCCCTCCCGGGTGGAGGTGAAACCCCTACTTCCTGTCTGCTTCGTATTGATTAGACAGTAACGATTACAGTGCTCCTCGAGCTGTTCGGGCTAGAGGAGGAAGAAGAAGATTGGATCTCCCCTAGACTAAGGGTTCAGGCCCCCTTATATAGGCAGGGGCCTGATTACAGGTTAGGTAACGATTCGGCCGGCTGTCGGCTCCTCGGCGGCGGCGTCCTTGGCGTGATCCCTTCGCCATGCTCTGACAGTTTCGCTTTATAAAGTACCTTTCCCCTGGGACCGGCATCTGTGAGGCATATGCCCTCCCTTTTGCCTTGGATCCTATCATGGGGAAGGGTCCTTGGTCGCTGATTGGCTGGACTTGGTCGTGGCGCTCGTCACTCCCATCCTTGGCCTCTGTCGCTCTTGTCGGGGCCAGCCCACTTTCGGCGAAACAGCCGTTGGTGGGCTTTCGTCTTCATCGCCCGGCTCCGGCCTTCCACGGTGGAATCGCCAGCCGGCTGTGGGCACAGCCGGCCCTCCGGGCGGAGCCGGTCTTCTTGCCTCCGAGCCGCGGGGACTCCTGGGACGCCAGCCGGCAAATAGCTCGGCACGTGGCATGCCCCATAAGTCATCCCCACGACATACATCGTGCAACTTTGTGGGCTTGCCCATTGTTAATATCGCTTGGATCTTTTCTGGATTTGCTTCTATTCCTCTCGCAGATACTAGGAACCCTAGGAGTTGTCTTGTAGATACCCCAAAAGAACATTTTGTCGGGTTGAGCTTTAGCTTGTACCTATTTAAGTTATCGAAGGTTTCTGCTAAATTACTGATTAAGGACTCCTCTTCTCTTGTTGTAATGACTACGTCGTCGATGTAGACTTGGATGTTTCGTCCTATTTGACTTCCGAGGCAGTTTTGCATCATCCTCTGGTAGGTTGCTCCTGCGTTTTTTAGGCCAAAAGGCATGACTTGGTAGCAGAACACGCCGTAAGGTGTTATGAAAGCTGTTTTTTCCTCGTCTTCTTTCTTCAACTTTATCTGGTTGTAGCCAGAGTATGCATCCAGGAAGGAAAGCCTTGCGCACCCTGCTGTTGAGTCAATAATCTGATCAATGCGGGGTAGAGGGAAGGGATCCTTTGGACAATGCTTGTTGAGAGATGTGTAGTCGACACACACTCTTTGCACATCTGTGTTTTTCTTGGGGACTATAACTGGATTAGATACCCAAGTCGATGCTTTGATTTCTCGGATGAACCCTGCGTTTTCGAGTCTGTGTAGCTCAGATGCTATTGCTTTCCTTTTGGGTTCGTCGAATCTCCTCAACGGTTGTTTGACTGGTTTCGCTTTTGGATCAACGTTTAGTGCGTGCTTGACGAGTTCCCTGGGAACCCCTGGCATGTTCAAAGGACACCAGGCGAAGATTTCCCAGCGCTCACGGAGGAACTCGATGAGCGCGCTTTCCTATGCGGGGTCCAGGTTTACTGCTATAGAGGTAGTCTTGTTCGGGTCCGTAGGGTGGACCTGGATTTTCTTCGAGTCTTGAGTTGCATCGAAAGCCTGATCTGGCAAGATCGCCCGACGTCGGGTAGCACGTTGTGGTCAGTTTCGCCTTTTAGTCTCGCGTATTCTGCTGTCATGCCGAATGTTTGCGCCAGTCTATTGAATTCTTTATCATAGGTGTTGGATACTTCAAAGCTGCCCTGCACCGTGATTGTTCCTTTGGGTCCTAGGATCTTGAGTGTAAGATACGCGTAATGAGGTACTGCTATGAATTTTGCTAATGCTGGGCGTCCCAGGATTGCATGGTATTGTGAAGGTCAATCCATAACTTCGAACTCCAACTTTTCTCTGCGGTAATTGCTGTTGCTGCCGAAGCAAACGTCGAGTTCTATTTTCCCGAGAGGGTAATTTGCGCTTCCTGGTATTATTCTGTGGAAAGAACAATCTGTTGGCTTTAGACTTTCCAGTGAAATGCACATTGCCCTCAAAGTTCTTGCATATATCAGGTTTATGTCGCTTCCTGCATCCATGAATACTCTCCCGATGTCAGATCCCCCTATTTGCGCCTTTAATACCATTGGTGCGTGCCCTGGCCTGGGAACTTTCCTTGGGTGGTCTGCTTTGCTAAATCTAACCGGTTGATCGGACCACCTTAGGTACTCTGTAGTAGCTGGTGGTAATGATATTGCCAGGTTGACCTGTCTGGATATGCTCTTTCTTTCTTTCTTTGATTTTGGTACTAGTTGAATCATTGCTGATATATATACCTTTGACTCCAGTTGTTTCGCGAGTCGCTGCATTTGATATCCTTGACTCGTGCTTTTTTTCCCCTGTCGTGTTCCTTGGCTTAAATCCATGGCGCTTTGCAATCTTAGGAAGGTTCTGCAATCCTTCATCTGATGGTTGGATACTCTTTTCCCGTCCAGGTATGCATAATGGATGCGACAAGGACCATACAACATATTTTCTGCAGAGGGGCCCGAGTACCTTGATTTCTCCTTTCCCCTATTATCTCTTGCTTGAAACTCTTTGCTTTCGTAGTCTTCCTCATTCCTTCCGTCATATCCCGCGGCTATTTGATTTCGCCTTCCATGGTTGTCGTCGTTGCGGTATTATCGCCTTTGTCTGCTTGTTTTGTCGACTTCTGGTGGACGCCCCCTTTTGTTGTTATACGCGTCTTCTCCGTCGGCAAATTTGTTGGCTACTTCCATTAGCTCAGACACTGTCCTTGGCCTTGTTCTCCCTATTTCTTCTACTAGGTCTGAACGACGAAGGCCACTCGAAAAAGCGTCTATTGCTCTTTCATCAGAGATGTCTTCTGCTGAATTTTTGATTACACTCCAGCGTTGTATATAAGAACGTAGGGTTTCGTCTCTTTTCTATACGCATGATTTGACTTCCTCCAGTGATGTTGGTCGCTTATATGTTGAGCAAAAATTTCTTGCGAATTGACTTTCTAACTCCCCCCAACTTCCGATGGAATCGTTGGGCAAGGTATTTAACCAGGATCGTGCTGTGCCGGTGAGGTGTAACTGCAAACTTTGCATGGCTGTTGCTCTTGTTCCTCCGAGTATCTGTACTGCTTGCAGGTAATCTGACAGCCATAGAGTAGGCTCCTGCGACCCGTCATACTTTTCTTGATCATGTGGCAGTTTGAAACCTTTGGGTACCCGCATTTTGCGAACCCTACGGGTAAAACATAACGTGCCCATCTCTTTTTCATCGTCTTCGTAGTTTTCCTCTCTCCACGCATAGCGCGAGTTGTTTACTCGTGCTTGTGCTATTATGTTCCTTGTGTCCTCCCTCTTTTTTTGTCGCTTCTCATCTTCTGATGAATCATTGGGTTCGTTTCGCGAGGATTTGCGCTTGAATTCTTCTTTTCGCCTTTCTTTTCCACGTGTCACTTTTCCCTCTGGAAGTTTTCCCATTAGTTTGTCTTCTACCAACCCGAGACTTCGTAGTGCGGCCTGATGCATGTGCTCTCGTGGGTCCCCAGGCTCTGGTTGTGTGCTTAGTAGGTACGCATGTGTCCGCCGATGATCCAGATGTTGTGATTCTCTCTGCTTTGCCCGCCGATGGAACTGATTTCGTCGGATCCGAAAGGCGAGTTGAACCCGAAGGTCCGATGTAGAAGCTTAGACTTCCGAACGTCAATTCCATCTCTTGATTTTCGTCGACTTCTAGATTGCTATTGGCTAAAAGCGAAAAAATCGTCGAATTCATGATTCCAACGTCCAAAGTCCCCACGGTCGGCGCCAATTGATGAGGGTTAAACTCAACAAATGTCCTAGATGAAGGACTTAGGATCGGGGAGATAGGGTGCCGGATGAACTCGAAGGTAAACTCAGTCAAACAAGGTGGCTATGAAAGTAAACGTGGGTGTAAAACCTGGCTTGCTTTCAATCTGTCCCACACCGTCCCCTCCTGGCCCCTATATATAGGTGGCCAGGTCTCAAGGATCGGGTGGGATCCGAAATACAACTGAAACTCGTATTTCGACTAGTATTACAATTGGACCTAGCTTAACGGGCCTCAGGGATACTTAACTGACGGACTCTATTATCTATACCCTTGTCAGCTAGAGATGCTCTTATATTCATCTGTAATCTATTTTAAAACGGGTAAGGGCTCGAAGGCCCTACAAGCTCCTATTCATGTAGCAGTTGGTACAGTTTTACAAAGAGACTCCTAAGAAACAAATGAATGATGACATAGGCCTCACATTTTACATAAAGGATCTTGGAAAAGAAGATGGGAAAATGATTAGGTCCCTAGTCCTCTCCACCACATCTGGGCTACCTCTAGGCATGGGCATCTGCGCCGGCCGCGATTGGGAAACAAACCACTTGGGGCGACGCAGGCCATGTATCCCGCAACGAAGTCAAGGAAGATCCTCCGTAGGAGGAAGAAACACCTTGGAAGAAACACCTTGGAGGTGGCTGCGGTCTCTAGGGATAACTTCGGTGCGAAGCAGCCGGTGTTGATGAACTTTGAAGCTTGATGAAGCTTCTTGAGTGTGCGCCGCATCGTGCACTCGACCGCCCTGCCGAGTTGCTAAGTGAACTTGGAGCAAAAATCAAAAGTCTTGGAGCACTTTCCTTTCTATCATCACGACCACATGGAGAGCGCTAAGTGAACTCCAGATCGCAGCGAATCTGAGCCCTTCACCCGAGCTTTATTAAAGAGACTGTAGAGTAGATGAAGTAGCTTGCCATCTCCAACCGCTAGAGCTCCTCAAGCTGCCATCTCTTCTCCGTCGTGCGTCGTGCGCTTGAAGCAGCTCACAGTCTTTAGGCATGTGAATCTCGACGGCATAATGCCAGTGCGGCATGAAGGCTGAACCTTAGGCCAGACGCCAGAGCGGCATAATGCTCAACCTGCTAACTGTATCTTTAAATTCTCCTCTCTTTGCAGCTGTGGCAACCCTGCTAAAATCTAAGGACTTGGCGCTTGTGCGAGATGGTGATGATGACCAAAAACTTGTTCTCCTTAACTTATTCTTCTTCACCAGTCTCTTCCTCTGCTGCTTCGTAGTACGTGCCCTTCCAGCCTGTGTGATGTGTATCATTGTACCGGATCCGGCTCGTCTAACTTTGCTCCTGCAAAGTCAGGACCCTGACTGGGTCTATATCAACCGCACAATAGCAATCCAACGGCTCTCATTCTCCCAGTACTACTTCTTCCGGCTGGTCAAACACAACGAAAGCTTTTTTTGGTCAACACAGAAACCACCGCTCCTGATCCCAGCATCTCCCCCGCGCGCGATACCTGGACCGCCGCCGGCGACTCGTACCGCCACGCCGCGCGCGACCCCTGCCCTGCCGCTCGCGATCCTTGCCTCGCCGCCGGCGACTCGCGCCGCCCCGCCGCCCGCCTCCCTCCCCTTTCCCGACTCCCTCCCGGCGATTCCCCCGACTCCCTCCCGGCGATTCCCCAATCCAGCTTCCGTCCGGCGAGCTCCCGTCGCCGGCGACCTCTGTGACGGTGTGTACCCGGCCTTTTCCAGCCTGCTGTCGCCGGCGAGTGGACGCCATGGCCAGGCGACCACGACCCCTATTCTTCTCTTCCCTGCCTCCGTTCACAGTCCCATCTCCACATTACAAATCAGGTAAAAATCATATACTAACTCAAATTGATTGATATATATATATATGTTTGATGTCCAATAAAATAGCTTGCAAAATATTCTCCATTTAGAACTCTGATTGCTTGCAAAATCTACTACAGAGTATACAAAAGTTCATCAAATAGCTTCAGAATATGTCTTCTCCAATGTAGGGTTCAGAGCTAGGCATATTAAGCAGTTCAGTGAAGTTTGTAATGTGATCATATCCATGCAGTTCTTCCTCTGAAGTTGGCTTCGCTGGATGAATTGTTTTTTCCTTCTTATGTTTCCCCTGCTACATGTAAAAATTTAGATAGCAATGTTGAAGTAAATTACATTTCGATGATATTATGTGTGTTTGATGTACCTTAGATAATGGTGCAGTAGTTGTAGATGGTTCTACCCTTTTCCCTTTGTACTGCCTCTCAGTCCAACTTTTCTTTCTTGTAGATTATGTGTGGGAGCCGCAGCAAGCAAAGAGAAAGAGAAAGTGAAAGTGTGGTCTGTTTTGGCGCCAACTGAGTAGTACTAGTGCTCCTGGTGGTCCTGTTTTGGCGCCAAAGTGGGCATGCCTCTTCCCTCCAGAACAAAGCATCAGGAAGTAGTACTAGGAGAAGGAGAGTCATTGGATTGCTATTGTGTGGTGGATATAGGCCCAGTCAGGGTCCTGACTTTGCAGGAGCAAAGTTAGACGAGCCGGATCTGTACCATCCTTTTTACACCTAGACTATTTGGGAGGCCAATGTGGCTGATCTCCTGAACTGTTTGTTGGGTTGTTTTGATGTTTTGTGCAACAAACTTGCTACCATTTAGCCGTGGGGCTTTATTAATTTAAAGCCGGGCACTATGTGACTTATGTTTAAAAAAAGCATTATAATGTACATAGAGGTCCGGCCTCCCCTCTCATAGTAACTTCGTCAGCGAGGCCACAGTAGGAGGGGGAGAGGGAGTTGGCGAAGGGAGGCGACTCTCAAGGTGTTTTCGCAAGAGAGAAGGGGGGGGAGGAGGAAATGATAATTGTTTCTGTGTGATCCTAGCGTGCAACAACAGTTATTCGGCGGCGAATAACTTGGTACTTGTTCCCCGCAAAAAAATATGTGATGTAATGTAACCAGATAATGTCATAACGGGGCAATATCGTGGAATTAAATAAAAAAATTACATCGTATATTCCCCGAGGTACCCTGGTTATTTGCCATGGAACAGAACATATTTACTGTGAACATCGGATATAAAAAAAAGGTCACTGTGAAGGCCGCAAATCATGGAAGAACAAAACCAGTTGGTTAGCAAGGGTTGCATCGTTTTGTACCAGGAGGGGACAAAATCATTTTTACGCAAGTTTGGACAATGAGATTTATTTACTAGTTAACTGGTATTCAGTCCAAATCCACTATCCAAACAAGTCTAGGGATATTACGGAGCTGACAATAAGCAATCAGAAGTTTGGACTTCCCCGTCACACTTTTCGGCTGTCTTGTCGACTCTTCTCTTTTACTGTCTGATCCTTGTGTGGAATGATAGTTCTTCGCCGACGAATGATCTGGTACTTGTTCACATTGTGATGTAACCAGACAATGCAAATAATGGAGCAACGGCAACGTCGTGGAATCAAACAGAAATTTTACATCGTATTCCACCGACGTAAACATCAGATGTACAAAAAAGACAAGGCGGCACTTAACTCTGAAGATTTTTTATTTCTGTCATGACCTATCTTCCACAGTATTGCAATACATACTCCTGTGAACACTGGGCACAAGGCTCCTTGAATTGGCACTAACAGTGGAAATTTTGCAAGAGGCCATATTTTATGAAAACTAATAAAGTAAAGCAACCCAATTTTTGCACCGTCCACAAGAAAAAAAGAAAAGACAAGGTTCTCATAGAAACGTATAATGACATACATACCTGACCTTTTTTTGGATACTATGGATTTTTTTTCCACATGTACACATGCCACAGCTTACTGACTTCAATACTATGGATGTTTGTTTCACATGTACACCATGCCACAGCTTCATTATTCTGATGAGCTACAGAAGTAGGAGGATGTTGGATGTGAGCTCCTTGTAATTGCCTCAAGTAGCCTTGGCATCGGGGGCACTTCAAGGTCAAGCAGACCCTCTAAAATACGAACAACTTCGCCCATTGTCGGTCGATCAAGCTCATCATCTTGAATGCACCAACAAGCAACTTTGCATAGTCGTTTGGCCTCCTCTAGATTTACATCACTAGATAATTTTTCATCAACCAAGCTAGCCACGTCTCCCTCGAGAAGCATATGTGCGGCACGCACAGGGAAGAAAACAGTGGGATCACCACCTGCAGTGTATTGTTCGAGTGAGTTCTGTCTTCCTGATATGATTTCCATTAACACCATCCCGTAGCTGTAAACATCGACTTTTGCTGTGATAGCAACCCCACTTATCCATTCGGGTGCAAGGTATCCTGCAGTTCCTCTTGCTGTAGTCAGAACCCGGCTAAAATCCCTCTCCATTAACTTGGCCATACCGAAGTCAGCAATTTTAGCAACAAATGATGTATCTAGAAGGATATTTTGTGGTTTGATGTCACAGTGTATGATCAAGTCTTGGCACCTCTCATGCAGGTAGGCCAGTCCTCTAGCAACTCCCAGAGCTATTTTATACCTAGTACTCCAGTCTAAAACCGTGTTGTTGTTCTGAAATAGATGGATGTCAAGAGAACGATTTGGCATGTGCTCATAAGCAAGCAACCTCCGTTCACCCTCGCAACAAAAACCAATCAGTCTAACTAAATTGATATGCTGTATAACTCCTATTGAAGCCACCTCAGCGCTGAATTGTTTTTCTCCTTGACAAGCACCATCAAGCCTTTTCACTGCTATTGTAGCTGTGTCAGTTAGATATCCCTTGAACACAGAACCAAAGCCACCGGCACCTAGCTTCTCTGAGAAGTTTTTGGTTGCCCGCTGCAAATCAGTGTAGCGAAATGCAATAATTCCACCACCATCTTGGAGATTTTTCAACTTACTACCAGACCGCCCCCTATTGTTTGTCCAAATCATCAGTAGAAAAACTAGCAATATAAGTGCAAGCAAGCTCAATGCAATGACAATGATAAATGCGGTAACCCTGATTGTCACTCTTTTGTCAGATTTCCGAGTTTGCATCTCTTTTGCAGCAAGGCGGAGATAAAGAACTGCACCATTTGTATCCATAGTGTCAATATGCTTCTGTTTTATATTGAGGAGTTCGTCATGCCAAATAGAGCATTTACCGCTGATAAAAGAATATGCAGTGCAAGAGCAATATCTCAGGCAAGCATCTGCACATTCTCTAGCACTAGTAGCAGCGCCTACATTACGGGCATTCTATGGCAGATCCACATTAGAAATGGAGTAGAATTCATCAGTCTTTCCTGCAGTACTCCTGTTACTCTTACAGTTTAAAGGAGTATTTCTCACACATCCACCGCTTCTATCATTTAGCTCCCAATCCTCTTGCGATCTGATGGAGAAGCCCTTCATACAGCTACAATATTGAGCTGGGTTGTCACTGCACACAGTGAACGGTCCACAGACAGCATAGACATCACACTGAGCTTTGGGGTTGGAGTAGGAACCTAGCCAATCCTGTGAGACCTCATCCCATATTAATGTTTTCATTTGACCAGAAACGTCAAGTCGATGATGCATGATCATTGTGTCATTCAGTAAGGTGAATGTGAAGTATTCTTCATGTTCGTTGTTCACAAATTTGAAGTCTATCAAGCTGTGGCTTACCATCTCTGGTATCGAACTAAAGTATTGTCCATTCCATTCCCCGCTTGACCAGTACACTATGGATGAGTTCAATAGTGTAAGTATCAATCCTTTAGGATCTAACTCATAACAGTAACGGCCACGAGCTGGGTCAATCGAGTTCTTTCTGGAAACAAGGCGGCGGGTCAAACCAGTGGTCTTGTCTCGGCCAATCTTTGCACCGGGGAGGAAAGTATCTGTTGGGTGGTCAAAACTCTGCCATAAAATGTCAGATGCGCTTGAGGTATTTTGTAGGACAAGGTTTCCATTGTTTGTGAGCACAGCAATGGTGGTGTTGGTTCTGATACTAACTTGGCTAGACCATATCATGGAATTGTTAGCCTCATGTAAGACAACAAGATTGCCATCCTGGAAGATTGTGAACCGAACTAGGGAGGGTTCTTTGATTGGATCATCACGGTTTGCGACCCATACCGGAGTTATCGTGGGCACTTTATTGAACCAAATGCCAAAGTACCAGTTCAAAGTGTTGTGGGACTTACTGCCTGTTTGAAAGAAGCCGAGGGCGAACTTCCCATCCAAGGAGACAAGCTTGTCACCGAAGACAAGTTCTTGGCCAGGTGAGATGGAGCCGATGGCAGCAGAGGATGCAGGAATATGTAAGGTGAACATATGTCCAAGAAGTAACAGGAGAAGAAGCATGTTGAAGTTGAACAGGTGGGGAAACAGTCTGCCACTGATAAGAAGCACATAATAGGCCGCGCTGCCTTAATATTAGGAAACGATGAAAACATAGTACAGCACAGGACAAGATTTAGGCATGGTGGAGACATGGGAGTGCGACAGGTGCCCTTGCCGCAGGGGCGCAACTTAAATGGTAACCACCTATGTGTTGAAACATCCTGACAACAACATAAGATCTTCAGTGATTAGAACAACCATAAATTGGTCAGGTTCTATCAGCATCAAGGAAGCAGAGACACCTGAACAACAACTAATAGCTAACAAACAAATGATTTTTCAGTTGTTAATGAGAAATGATTTTTCTTAGTCTAGACACTGCCACGGGTCTTTGGATTGTAACCCTTGGCGTCTGTAATAACTACTCCACTTACTAGTCAGCTTCATAGAGTTATATCATCCATAAAGCTACAGATCTGAAGTAAAATTACCTTACACTGAAATGCATAGACATCATGCAGCATGTATCTTTACCCAATTTATGTTCTTCATGAAAGGGAAATCCTGCCGTGTCCTGACAACAAAACTGCATTGGTAGCAACACATCTTAATATAGCAATTCAAATAGAACGAAAAAGGATCCTCCATACTCTATAAACCAAATCTCTCATCCAATCCTCTGAAATAAACCAACCTGAAACTAATAAATTGGTTAGGTTCTATCAGCATCAAGGAAGCAGAGACACGTGAACAACAGCTAACTGCTAACAAACAAATTCTTTTTCAGCTGTTAATCAGAATTATTTTTTCTTAGTCCAGAGACTGCCACGGGTGGGTCTTTGGATTGGAACTTTGGCATCTGTAATAACTACTCCACTTACTAGTCAGCTTCATAGAATTATATCATCCATAAAGCAACAGGTCTGATGTAAAATTACCTTACATTGAAATGCGTAGACATCATGGAGCATGTATGTTTACCCAACTTTATGTTCTTGGTGAAAGGGAAATCCTGCCGTGTCCTGAAAACAAAACAGCATTGGTAGCAACACATCTTAACATAGCAATTCAAATAGAACGAAAAAGGATCCTCTATACTCTACAAACCAAATCTCTCATCCAATCCTCGGAAATAAATCAACCTGGGACTAATAAACTGCAACAGGTGGGCTGGGTTGATTGTGCATTACAGAAGACATCTGCAGTACTAGTCTACCAGAAAACCTAGAACAGGACCCCCTGTCGATCGACGCTTGAGATTATATGGGCACACCTCTTCCAGAAATTGAGGCCAAGTAGATACTAATTCACTCACCGGGCGATAGGCCTGAGCTGCGCCGGCGCCGCAACAAACGAGCTCGATCAGTCCGCCACCGGCTCGCGGTGCCTGGGCACTGGCCGAACAGAGACATCCTTACCTAGAGGCAGAGCCGCAGTCAGGGGCAAAGCATCAAAGCAGCTGCAAATCCGGGAGCTCCTATTCGACGCGTTTTGCCACCCCACCCGAAGTGCTCGATGCTCGGAAGTTTGGGTCGGCCTGCGTGGGTCTGTAAGGGGCCTGGGCCTGCTAATTAGGCCTTCACGGCAAGGCGGAGGCCAACAACAAGGCCGAGAGCTAGATTCTACAGCAGGATTGTGCCCGCTCAAAAAAAAAAAAGTTGAGGATTGTGCACCAAACTGCAACCTCTGAAAAAAGAACACCTACAGATTCAACATGACATCGAGATAACATTTCAAGCATTCGCCGGTGGAATTTTGTTAGTAACTCGTGCAGTCAAACTAAACACTAATCCAGGCGATTCAATAAACTATGTTTTTCTGCACATCGCATCACATACAGAACTTTCAGAACGGGAGAAAATCAGGGAAGAAACAACATTCAGACTGCATTGAGGCACTGGTAACATTTCATTGAAACTAAGTCTCAGAGGCGAGCCACCATTACAGAAAGCAAAGCAACAGGCTGAGGAGCCGCCACCACATCTAGCTTCTACTGCTCCCTACACACACCCGAGAACCGAACACGAACAGACATGAATCAGGCCCTCTCGCCCCTGATGCGGCGCGCGAGCTGGATGTCCTTGGGCATGATGGTGACCCTCTTGGCGTGGATGGCGCAGAGGTTGGTGTCCTCGAAGAGCCCCACCAGGTACGCCTCGGCGGCCTCCTGCAGCGCCGACACGGCCGAGGACTGGAACCGGAGGTCGGTCTTGAAGTCCTGGGCGATCTCCCTCACGAGGCGCTGGAAGGGGAGCTTCCGGATCAGCAGCTCCGTGGACTTCTGGTACTTGCGGATCTCCCGGAGCGCCACGGTTCCCGGGCGGAACCTGTGCGGCTTCTTCACGCCGCCGGTCGCCGGCGCCGACTTCCGCGCCGCCTTGGTCGCGAGCTGCTTGCGCGGGGCCTTGCCGCCCGTGGACTTGCGCGCCGTCTGCTTCGTGCGGGCCATCGGAGGTTGCTGGAGGATTTGGAGGACTCGAGGTTGGGAATGGCGCTGGTGAGGTTCGGATCTGGGGAGGGAGTATTTGTAGCGGCTGGGGAAGGCGGGATCGCGAAAAATTTCGGGCGGTGAGGCGGGTCGGTGTTTCTGCGCTTCGGTGACTCTGGAGCGTGCGATGTGATGGACGGGCGGATGATGCCTTTGCTAGGGACGATCCGGGAGACTGGGCAGTGTGCGATGCTGGTGGCTGCGGTGATGTCGGGAAGGATCGACGGTCCCACCATCGGAGGATGGTTGATATTTGTCTGTTGTTTTGCAGCTCGCAGGAGCGACGCACCGTACAGCCCAACGGTGTGCTTCGGCCATGGGCTTAGGCGAAAAAAGCATTTGGAGACTGGAGCTTTTATTTTGAAAATTCAAAATTGCTATTTTGAAGTTTCTAGAAAATATGAAATAGCATGTACTCATAGGTAGTGTCGTATATTTCAAGTGTGCAATATCTCAATTTGAAAATTTGAAGTACATTGTAATGTGGGCTACACAAAAAGAATCTAACAAGTTTTCAAGGTGCACTATTCAAACATCTAGATCTATAATTTTATTTTATTCTATTTTTAGTAGAATACAACGTATATATTAGATAAAACTTTGCAGACTCTCTCTGTTTCAAAATATAAGATGTTTTAGGTTTATGAAGTAAATGTATCTAGACACATTATAGTGTGTACATTCGAGTGAACCTACACACTAAAAGATGTCTACATACATTATTGCCTCTATGTACATGTTTTTTCTAAAAAGAATTAAAAACTTCAAAAATACATATTTCGAATGTATAAAATAGAGGGTTCCAATGAGCCCGGGAGCCAAATTGACGCACCCATGGGCTAGGGTCATATTGTCGCGTGCATGGATTATCCTGCAGAAATTGAAGTGTTAATTCTCAAAAAAAAAAGTGATTTAGTCATGTCTGAATGAAAAGAGACCACTTCTTTGAGGAGATCAATGAATGGTGAGTGCTAAGGCATTCATCTGGATGGTTGCATTGTCATGATACGTATACTATATTAAAAAAATCCACTTGCTTATCTTTCTAGCATGGAATTGTTAGCATACTTTAGTAGCTAAATTTACTGAATAATACCACTTTATGTTTTGGGGATGGAATTCTACCACTTTTTTATAGGTTGACTCATAAAACACTAAACCCCGCTCTCAATCGTGAATTGATAGTGAATCTAACCATTCGGCCCCACCTACAAGGCTAACGTGGCATGACAGAGACGCACCTGTTAACGTCCGTTAACGACCTGTTTAAAAAAGAATTAAGGTAACCTAGTCTTGTTTCAATTGGATACATCTAACCATATTGAACAGCCCCCTCAGAAGTGCCTCCCTAGGAAGATGAACAGCAGAGGGGAAGATGACTTCAAGCTTGCAAAGAATGATGACAATTTCAACCTCTATTTGACGAAGCACATCTTTTCTTAGAGTTTTAGCACACAGATCTCTAAAAAATCTGCCCAATTCAACAATGGCCTCATACATTAACTTTAATGATGCATTACATCTCATCCTAGCTGGCAAAATATGTTATAGAAGTATGTGGCAATCATGCGTATTCAGGCAGTTTACTTTAGGGGGCATCTGGATCTCAGTCGACTGAGATTTAATTAAATCTCAGTCGACGGATGATCATCGAGCCCATGACCTGATTCTGTTTCTGTTTTATGTGTTACTTGTACGAGCAATTTCGTTTTCTGAGCGAAACATGTATGAGCTATTTATTTGGGCTGCCGAAGCGAGTTGGCCTGCCCCTGTATGAGCTATTTATTTAGGCTGCCGAAGCGAGTTGGCCTGCCGACTGCATGCGCATGTTTATGTTTGCTACAAACATATACACGTGTTATTTAAGACTTAGGCTAAAGCTTATAGGAAAAATCAAAAGCTAAGCCTCCTGCATAGAACCACTACTTCATACATATAGCTAGAAGTATCAGTTGCAATTCATGCGTAGCTCGTTAAACCTCCGTTGCGACCGAGTTGTAGCTTAAAAAAATCTCAGTTACGATTGAGTTGTAATCTAAAAAAATCTCAGTTGCGACTTAGTTGTAACTCAGAAATTTTCAGTTACGATCCAGTTGTAACTCAGCAAAAATCTCAGTTGCGACCCAATTATAACTCGGAAAAATCTCAGTTGCGACCCAATTGCAACTCGGGCGACCCAGTTGCAACTCGGAAAAATCTCAGTTGCAACTCAGTTGCAACTCGGAAAATCTCAGTTGTGATCCAGTTGCAACTCGGAAAATCTCAGTTGCGACCCAGTTGCAACTCAAAAAATCTTAGTTGCGATCTAGTTACAACTCGGAATATCTCAGTTGCAACCTAGTTGCAACTCGGAATATATTTATAACTGCGAAAATCTGGGTTGACTAAATCTTGATTCAAAATTCACACATTGAGTGTACCCGATACTACTTGGTGGAACACTGTGTTTTTTTCTTTTGCAAAAGCCAACAATGATCATACTGCACAAACAAAAAAAAAGAAAAAAGAAAAAAGGCCACATGCCCGCGCTTACATCATGCAGGCCCATCACAAACGGAAGCCAGACATAAACCAGCAATCCACATGCAGGCGTTTGTAGCGATTGCTCGTGCGACATAGAAAAAATCAGTATGCACTAATCTTAACGTATAGAATCTAATGGTAAATAAGGTGACTGAGATTTTGTTAAATATCAGGCGCCTGAGAACTAGCAAACCACCAAGAATATCAACACATCTTGCTAGGTTAGCAGAATAACCGTACGGGAATCAAGCATTGGCCAAATAAATGCAAAGTTTAACCTTATTTTCCTTTAGTAGCGTCCAAGTTGCATGGCGCTTCACGTAACTATCCCCCCTTTTTTTCAGCCAATACCTTTTCCTAACATTGAATTTCTTCAAATCAATTCTAGCATTAATAGTGTCCTTATTCTTTCCATCCAATTCTAGAAGAGTACTAAGGATATTGTGTTGGCTCACAATTAATAAACTCGCACACAGATAACGATTTTCCCCACCTCACGTCGTTTCGTTGACCTCAACCAGTCCAATCATCTCCCTCTCTCACGCCTATTGCCCCTAGTTGCCCCCGGTGATGTGTTGCCGCTAGAAGTACTCCCCATCCCTATGTTGTCGCTCGCGGATGTATCTTTGTAGCACATGCCTGCCGATTCTAGGCCATCGTCGCCGACATCGCCAGAGAGAGTGAAGTCGATTAAAAGGAAAAAGAAGCACGTGGGGGAGGGGGCTGTCTGAAACCTGTTATGTTCCCCTCTCTTGAGTCAAATGTGACGAATTTTGGGGGGGCATACATCGTTAATGGCCATGTAGGCAACCGTTTCCATCATGCCACATCATCCCTTCTAGTGGGTCTATGTTGTCAGATTCGTTGTGAATTCGTTTAGAGCCAGTTTAGTGTTTTATGAGAAAACCTAGAAAAAGCGTAGTAGATATTCGTTTCCAAAATGAAAAGGGATACTATTTAGTAAATCTCGCTCGAAAAATGGTGATTTTATGCTAATAACTCTTCTAGTATGAATTACCCATCATGGCTGTCTCATAAAACACTAAACTCGCTCTAAACGTGAATTTATAGCAAATCTGACCATCCATGGGCCACCTGTAGGGCTGACATGGCACAATAGAGGCAGTCTCTGATGCACTCGTTAACGACTTGTGGACTCACACTTAGATAATGATTTCCCCCACCTGGCGTCGTGTCACTGACCTCAACTAGTCAACCCGTCTCCCTCGCTCGCTCTTGCCCGCTGTCCCTAGTCGCCCCTGGTGTTACTTTGCCGCTGCCCTCGCCATCGTTCCTCGCCATGCCGAGCTGGAATGACGGCTTGTGTTGAAGCACGACTCTAGTAGGGGTAAGATCCTCCTCTCCTATTTATTTTCTAGAGTTAGTGTTGTGTTTGTGACAAATATTGTGTATGACTTGTCTTACGTGTAGACTTGAGTTGTATTATGTGTGGACAATTTACGAGTAGAGTTCGAGTCGGACTCTAGTAGCCTAGGCCTCTCATATAATGAGAGGGCACCACACATTGTAACCTATGACGACTTGATAGTGATAGGAGCGTAAGGGGAGCCGACGGCTTGTGTTGGCAACCAAGGGGGGCGGTGTTGAGGTATCATGGAGAGGAGTGCCCGTAGTCATGCCCCGTAGATATAGACGTTGATCACTGAACCGCGTTACCAAATCTCGGTGTCATCATTGTGCTGTGATTGCTTATCCTCGGTAGATCGACTATGCGCCTACGACAATAACAAATGACAATAATAAATGGTATCAGAGCAAGGTTAAAGGTGCGGATCCGTTGATCTAGATATGTCACGGTGTTCGTTCAACAACTGATGTATTGGTCATACGGTGGGAGACATTGATTGCGGTGCGGTGTTGATGTAGATGACCGACCAGTTCGGAACCCCAAGAGAAGGTATGATGAGCACAGCAGCAAGTTTTCCCTCAGTAAGAAACCGAGGTTTATCGAACCAGTATGAAAAAGCCAAACTTCAGAAGGTGATGCCTGCTAGCTTCGTGACAGCTCCGGACAATTTATAAGGTGCCTCGTCTAGGGCTTTGCTTTGCACCAGCAGCAACGTGGAACCTGCATACAACACAACCAAGTACTTTGCTCCCAACTTACGATGAGGTTGTCAATCTCACTGGTTTGCTATAAACAAAGGATTGAGCGTATTGAGTGGAAAGCAATAGTAGTATGCAAGAAAGTAAATAGTGTGAGTAAAAGTAAACAGTAATAGCAATGTAAAGGAAATTGGACCGGGGTCCACAGTTCACTAGTGGTGTCTCTTCATAAGATAAATAACAACATGCTGGGTAAACAAATTACAGTTGGGCAATTGATAGAATAAAGATAACGTGCATATGTCACGAGGATCACTATGAGATTTACTCTGGGCATTACAATAAAATACATAGACCTCCATCCAACTGCATCTATGACTAATAATCCACTTGCGGGAATATCGTCCGAACACCCCTCGAGTATTAAGTTGCGAACAACAGATAACTGCATTAAGCAAAGTGTGTAATGTAAACAAAACGAATGTCCTTGGACACAAGAATGTTGTTTTCTCCCTAGTGGCAACAGTACATCTACAACCTTAGAGGTTTCTGTCACTCCCCCAGATTAAATAGAGGCATGAACCCAACTATCGAGCATAAATACCCCCTCTTGGAGGCACTAGTATCTACTTGGCCAAGATAGCTACTAACAATGGAGAGCATGCAAGATCATAAACAACATAGAGATAACATAAGATAATATTCAGCACATCAACATAATATAACACCAATATTCATCGGATCCCAACAAACACAACATGTAGAATTACATAAAGATGATCTCGATCATGTAAGGCAGCTCACGAGATCTAAACATGAAGCACATGGTGGAGAAGACAACTATCTAGCTACTGCTATGGACCCATAGTCCAAGGTAGACTACTCACTCATCGCGCCGGAGGCAAGCATGGCGATGAAGAAGACCTCCGGTGGCGATTCCCCTCTCCGGCAGGGTGCCGGGAAGAGCTTCTGGACCCTCCCGATCTCAGGTCGACGACGGCGGTGGATCGCGATGTGTTTCTGGAAAATTGATCGGGTGTTTAGGTTTTTCCTGTCGGGGGGTCTTTATAGGCGAAGGGGCAGCGTCAGAGGTGGACCAGGGTGGCCTCACCCATAGGGGGCGCGGGCTAGGGGCAGGCCGCGCCGCCCTATGGTGTGGCCAGCCCGTGGCCCCCCTCTATCTCCTCTTCGGACTTCTGGAAGCTTCGGTAAATATTAGGAGGTTCGGCTTTTGTTTCGTCCAATTCCGAGAATATTTCCTATATAACTTTTCTAAAACACAAAAATAGCAAAAAAAAACAGGGAACTGGCACTGTGGCATCTTGTTAATAGGTTAGTTCCGGAAAATGCATAAAAACGCCACGAAGTGTAACAAAACACTAAGCAAATGGTATAAGAACAAGCATGGAGCATCAAAAATTATAGATACGTTTGAGACGTATCAAGCATCCCCAAGCTTAACTCCTGCTCATCCTCGAGTAGGTAAGTGATAACAAAAGAATAATTTTTTAGGTGACATGCACCAACACAATCTTGATCATCTATGTAAGCATTGAGTGCTGGGATCAAAAGAACTTAAAACATGGGCATGAAAGACATAATCTTGATAGAAGAAACTTAGCAACCATGTTATAACATGAAAAAGAACACAAACGAAAGATCATAAAAAATGAAACAATGAAAGTCAAACGTGTGTTCAAATCATATGGAAAAACATAGCAAATGGTTTTTAGCTTGTCCTTCATGGAATAGCAAAACATAAATGCATATGACACCTTCAAGTTTAAGAGGGCGACTAGATACAAATAATTTAAGAACAAGTGAAACCAAAATCATGAATCAATCAATGATAAACTTTGGGACTATGCACATTAAACTCAGAATGACAACTATGCTCTCTTAGATGGTGCATAAAGGTAGAAGGTGGTGACTCAACAAAAAAGTAAAAGAAAGGCCCTTCGCAGAGGGAAGCAGTGATTGCAAGTTTTATAAATCTTCAAAAATTATGGTACTTACTAGCTTTGAGCTCTCATTACCCCCATCATAGGCATCTTGAATGGTTAAAGTTAATGCGAGTACAATTATGAAGCATATGCTTGACAAATCATAAGTTGAAAACCTCGTGTTCCGTGAAGTACGAATACCTAAACCTCATACTACTCGACTTAGAGTCCCAAGCAAGCTCTTGTCATTGTAAGTATACACGTATCATCGAGAACCGCCAACGGGGTACCTTCGTGCCCGATGACATGGAACAAGCCCACATCAAAATGATAGGACAAACAGACAATGAACACCTCGACATCTCTTTTATTTACCATTGGTATAGCTTTTTATTTTTGAGATGCGTCGTCGAATGTTCACTATGGGTGATGAGGGTTAACTCGACGAATGGCCTAGATGAAGGACTTAGGATCGGGGGAATAAGGCGTCGGATGAACTCGAAGGTAAAGGTTAGTCAAAATAGGTGTATATCGAAACTAAACTTGGGTGTTCAACCTGGCTTGCTTTCAATCTGCCCTACACCGTCCCCTCCTGGCCCCTATATATAGGTGGCCAGGTCTCGAGGATCGGGTAGGGTCCGATACAGATTACAATATCGACATACGGTAAGAACTCGTATTTGACTATCATTACAATTGGGCCTAGCTACACGGGCCTTAGGGGTACTCAACTAACGGGCTCTATTAACTATACCCTTGTCAGTAGCCCCTGAGATTCTACCCGAATTGCAGATTCAGGTTGAATCTCTAATCTCTAAATCTTTGACTTGATCAATTCTTCGACTTCTTCTTATCTTCAAATCTTCGACTCGGTCTTTCGACTTGTTTTCATAATAATATATTGCAAGGGGTTTTGATGAACAAGCCTGACAACTCTGACGGATCAAGAGGTCAGTTAACTGTCGGAATAGATACTTGTCACCTACTTCAAATTCAATCCCCTTGGACTTGAATTTGGGATACCGGTCAAACCCACTCTCTTGCTGCATTTAGGACTTACAAAGAATGAATCCCAGTGATTCTCAGGGTACCCAGTGCGTCCACCAGGATTTTCTTCGCGTCGTAGACACGGATACATACCAGCAGAGCGCATCCATGTGCGTATACCAGGCCACACAGGACGGATCCCGGGGTCTTACATTCGTGATAAATCACGACATTCGAGTTTCGTTGCGATAACGCAACTCGAGAATCTTATGTCGCAGCCAAGTTTTGACTGATAAAATCAAATAATTTCGAACTTAAATTAACTTCTTCCAATTCCCTCCCGATGGGAGTAATCTCTCTGTATTTTGTCGACTATATAGTCGAAGTTTGTATGATAATCTTTCTTCATCTTCACTATTGATTAACTCATCCTCTATCGGGTGCGCGCTCAGCGCTCCCGATGGGAGTAGCCCCCGAGGCTATGTTTGGATACTTGTAGTCAAGCATAGGCTCAAAATTCACTTTTTCTTCTTTTCTTTTTAACTTCTCTTGTTTGTAAGCCCCCGAGCCCAAGGCGGGGTTTTTCATATCGTGCGACCACACTCTCCCCTTCTTTTTTTTCTTCTTTGGTATTTATCGTCTGCTATGTGCAGAATTTAACTCCTTTGTAAAATATGTTTATGGGCCTTGCTTATCACGGGGGCCCGATAATATGTGCTTATAAATAAGGCATCTTTGGCAAGGGTAAAAACCCTAATCAGATTCCTCCTCTGCCGCATCATCTTCTCTCGTCATCTAGGGTTTCCAGCCGTCCCACTTTTCCACATGGCTGACGCAGATGGTTTTCGTTTGAACCTTGGCTCTCCGGTGGCGCCGCGAGGTCGGGGCCGCCCTCGTGGAAGCAAGAACACAACAACTCCGGCCGCTGCAGGATCGTCATCGGCCGCTCTGGTTAAGCGTCGTCCCGGCCGCCCACCTGGTAGAAAGAACAAGCCCAAGGTGACAGGCGTTGCCCCAGGTCCAAGCGCTCCTCCTCCTGCTGCTCCCGCTGCTCCTAGTTCTCCTCCCAGAATCTTTTCTTTCTTCTGCATTGCCATGGCGCAGTGTCGCGAGATTCAGCGCCTACCGCTGAATTTCACCAAGTTCATGGATGGGCGAGAACTACGAGAAGCGGTTCTCCGTGAACAATCTGGCAGTGGGACTCCATATGAAGTGGAGGTTTGGTATGATGGCGACGGCAAGCAGTACTTTAAGGGTGGCTGGTCACAGTTTGCAGAAGACCATGACATCCATCAAGGCTTCTTCATGACCTTCGACTTCCATATCGGCACGTCAAAGTTCGACGTGAAGATCTATGATGGCACTCAGTGCCAGAAGGAATATGAGGCTGAAGCCCACTTTCATTAGGATCTGCTTTATATGTAATTTCTTTTAATAATGTCCTTGCTGTCGTGCTATATGTAATGAATATTCGTACTTTGCTTAGACGCTTTTATTAGTACCATGAAAACAAATCATTGTTCTGAGGTATGCTTTATATATATCGGGTTCTTCGCGAACCAATTATTTCAAAGAATATCGAGTTGACTGCACCACCTTGTAAAATAAAAAGATCTCCATGTCGCGATAAAAATTTCTTTCGTACGACCCGAGGGTTGAAGCCCTCGAGCGGAGAAGTAAAAAATATTTGTACAACTTTGTCGAGTTCAACCCAAGGAACCTGACCTATGGCCTCATGTTCTGGGTTCAGAAGGTTAACTCGAATTTACTTGACACCACTAGATTTATTCTACGCATAAAAATGTCGTAGCTGCTCTGCATTCCATGGGTTGCTCTCGTCTTTTCCTGTCTTCTTATCTTGTAGTCGATATGCTCCTCCGGGTATCACTTCTGTGACGATGTAAGGTCCCACCCAAGGGGACTCCAATTTGCCGTGGCTGTCTTGCCTGAGTCGCAGAACTAGATCTCCCACCACGAATGATCGTGGACGAACTCGACTACTGTGGTAGTTTCGTAGGCTCTGCTGATACTGTGTGGCTCTTTCTAATGCCTTATCATTTGCTTCATCTAGTGCATCGATATCGTCTTGCAATGCTTCTGTTGATGTTGTTTCATCGTATGCCATCACTCTTGGAGCCTCGTGTGTAACTTCGACTGGAAGCACGGCTTCTGCGCCATGGACCAGGAAGAAAGGAGTTTCTTGAGTTGCCGCGTTAGGCGTAGTTCTTAGGCTCCAAAGAACGGAGGGCAATTCATCTACCCAAGCGCTCTTGGCTTTCTCGAGAGGTGCTAAGAGCCTCTTTTTTATCCCACTACATATCAAGCCATTGGCTTTTTCGACTTGCCCATTTGTCTTCGGGTGCGCCACAGATGCAAATTTGAGTTTGATTCCTAGTCCTTCGCAATAACTCTTGAATTCCTTGGAAGTGAAGTTTGTCCCGTTGTCCGTGATGATGCTATATGGTACACCGAAGCGGAATACTATTGACTTGATGAAGTTGATTGCTGCTATCAAATCTTGAGTTGTTACCGGGGCTGCTTCCACCCACTTGGTAAATTTATTGACTACCACAAGCTTGTAAACGTGTCCTCCTGGCCAAGATTTGTGCAACTTTCCCACCATATCGAGGCCCCATTGTGCAAAGGGCCAGGACAATGGTATTGGCTGTAACTCTGCTGCTGGTGCATGTGGGCGAGATGCGAATCTTTGACATGCTTCACACTTCCGAACTATGTCTTTTGCGTCTTCGATGGCTGTTAGCCAATAGAATCCTGCTCGAAATGTTTTTGCCACTATTGCTCTGCTGCTAGCATGATGGCCGCACACTCTGCTGTGTATATCTTTTAGTATGACTTGTCCTTCCTGGGGCGTTACACAACGCTGCAAAACGCCGGTAATACTCTTCTTGTATAATTTCCCCTACAACACGACAAACGCTTTCGATCGTCGAGTTATCCTCTTGGCTTCCACTGCATCTTCTGGTAACTGTTTATTTATCATATACGCGAGATATGGCTGCATCCAGGTTTCTTCTATCATCATGACTTCCTCGGGTTCTGGCGTAACCCCCGAGCCTGCTGCAGTAGTCGAACTTTTGATACTTTTTATTGACCTTTCCACTATTTCCTCCCAGAATACTCCAGATGGCACGGGTAGACACTGGGACCCGATATTTGCTAAGTTGTCGGCTTCTTCATTGATGTTTCTGCTGATGTGCGAGACTTCGCATCCATCAAATGTTCCTTCGAGATAGTGATATAAGTTCTTGTAGGCCATCATGTTGTCATTGATTGTGTCACATCTGTTCATAACTTGTTGGACGACAAGGTTTGAATCCCCAAATATTTTTAGTCAAGTTGCTCCACACGCTTTGGCCATCTTCATTCCATGTAGCGGATCTTCGTATTCTGCTTCATTGTTAGAAGCCTGTGGAAAACTCATTGAAAGGGATCTCACGGGCGACTAGAGGGGGGGTGAATAGGCGCTACACAAAATTTTACCTTTTTCAATTTTAAGGCTTGACACAAACGAAATTCTCTAGATGTGCAACTAGGTGAATTTCCTATGTGACAAGCAAGCAAGAGAACAAGAGTGAAACGAGTAAAACCGATGCGAGTAAGGGTAAGAAAGAACCGTAAAGTGGAAGCCGGAGACACAAGGATGTATTCCCGTAGTTCCTTCCTTTTGAGGGGAAGTACGTCTACGTTGGAGAGGTGTGGCGACACGGAGTCCACCAAACGCCACGGAGGCTCACCTTGTTCTCCGGTGAGCAAGCCACGGAGGCTAACTCGTTTCCACTAAGCGGTGGTAGTGGGGGTACCGACCGAAACCCTTACACGGAGATTGGGGCACAACTCCACAACTCAATTGGAGGCTCCCAACAAGAACAACCACAAAGCTTTTACACGGAGGAAGCTTTGAGGTGACCTCTCTTGCCTAAGGCAAGGTCCACGGAGGAGGGGTGAAGCAATCACTAAGTACTTCGGTGAGGTTGTAGATCTATGGATCCTCTCCCAATCTACCAAGTCTTGGAGGATTTGGTTGGCTAGGGAAGGAGATCTACGAAGATGAAGCTCAGCACCAATGGAGGAGAGAGAGTGTGGACGAGGTAACCAGATCTGAGGTAGGGGACAACTATTTATAGGCTGGCTCGAAATGTGGCCGTTGGAGAAAACTTACCCCGGAAATTCCGGCCCTGGGGCGGAAATTCCGGCCCCCCGGAAATTCCAAAATGGAATTTCCGGCCAGAAATTCCGGCCCTCTCCTGAAAGTCGCACCACAACTTGAGATAAGGACTTAGTGAAAAATCACGGGGGGGGGGCGGAAATTCCGGCCTAGGGGCGGAAATTCCGGCCCCCGGAAATTCTGTGTTACCAGAATTTCCGGCCCTTATCTGCAAGATGCACCACGGCCTTTAGGAGAAGACTTAGCCGAAATTTCGGGGGGCCGGAAATTCTGAAATTTCCGGCCCCCGGAAATTCTGCCAATCCAGAATTTCTGGCCCCCTTACTGCACGGTGCACCACCCGGCTTCGTAAGGGACTTAGCCATATTTCGAAGGGCCGGAAATTATGAAATTTCCGGCCCCCGGAAATTTTGTCCAGGGGCGGAAATTCCGGCCATGGGGCGGAATTTCCGGCCCTGAAACAGAATTTCCGGCCCTGCAGATTTCTCTCCTTTGGGTGATTTCGAGCCTTTCTACAGCAGTCCCCATTCCCACACTTCTTCACCATCAGTCTTGTGCAAAACCTGTAGAATTCCTGCACAGCTCAGCACAAGGTTAAATTCCTTGTATTGTGATCAAACACCCAAAAACAGAAGGCAATGAATATGTCCTTTCAATCTCCCCCTTTTTGGTGTTTGATGACAATACACGGATTTGCAATAGAGAGCAAGAGCAAGTGCTCCCCCTAGACAAGTGCAAGGTATAAACAAGACAATAAGAACAATTTGCACGAGGAACACAATATCAAACGAGGAGCACAAAGTAGAGTACGACTAGTTTATTACAAAAATGGAACCAAAGTTCCACACAAATAAACCATGAACAGTTCACGAAGCAAATAAGTTCACAAAGCAATTAAGGCAAATAAACAGCCCAAACCAACCCCCAAACCAACCCAAGCAAATCCTAATAGAACTACTTCTCCCCCTTTGGCATCGAGACACCAAAAAGGGAGAAGAGCGATGCTAATCCCCAAACGAAGATCACTCATCATCGAACTCGTCCTCATCATCAACAGCAGCTTCTTCGTCATCCTCATCGCTCCCGGAGAACTCCTCGTCACTTCCAACCTTGGAGAGAGCCTCCACTTCAGCCCAATCGACGCCGTTGTCATCTTGCCACCTCTCATACGGAATGTACTTAGGAGCAGGAACTGGAGAGAGCTGAAGGGAGGGATCCTGAAGAAGCTGAACCTCGCGAGAAAGAACCTGCTGATTGTGAATGATATCCCTTCTCTCTTCATAGGCAGAGTAGTTCTCCTTGTGGATAGCAACGTTGAGGCACAAGAGAGTGCGTTGCCACAGAGAAAGCTTCTTGTTGCTAGAAGGACGGGCAGAGGAAGTCTTGCGCAAACGAGAGCTAGAGTCACCCATCTCAACATCAGCACCTGAAGGAACTGGTTTCTTCCCTTTGCTTTTGGCAGCTTCTTTCTCTTCTGCTGGCTTGATCACATTCATTCTCTTGAGCTTGTGTTCTGAGTTTCCCTTGGAGAAATCCATGTCTTGAGCCTTCTGAAGAATGAGGAGCATAATGTATGGAGCATAGGGAGGAGTACGCTTGGAAACCATGGCATCATGCATTTCATTGAAGATGTAGTGCATCACATCCAGCTTGAAGTCTTCATTAGGATCCGTACTCACAAAGCAGCGATGAGAAAGAAACATAAGCTCAACAAGTGCAGCACGAATAGCATCCCGATTACCTCCAGAGGGAGAGATGTTCTCCCTGAACATGCGAAGAAGAATGTTGTACAGAGGAATTAAACCCTTGATAGTGCCAATCTGACCCTTGGAAGAGTAGAGGGGAGCCAAGCGATTCTTGACTGGCTGAACTCCATGCAGATGCACACGGTGACCAACAGGCACACTATACCCCTGAAAATCATAGTTCAAAATCTGAGCAAACTCATAGAAATCCGATTCCCGCATGGTATCTCCACACATCCACCTGAAGGAGAGAGCCTCATTCCTCTTGAAAGCGAGAGTGGCATAGAACTGCTGAATGATCTTCTCATTGTAGGGACACTGAATATCCATAAGAGGAAACAGACCAAGCCTCTTCATGATTCCCAAAGCCTCACCAAAATATTCAGCCTTCTTCCTGAGATGAGTACGGTCCAAGATGTGCATGTAACACACCCGCTGAGACATAGGGCGATAGATATCTTCATATATACCTTTCTGAGCAGCACACCAGAAACGAGTATCTTCAAGTTCTTCATCTCTTGCCTCAGAATACCAGTCCAACTGCCTCAAAGCACTGTACTCCACTGAGCTCATTGTATCATAGTTCACACGAGGAACCCGTGAGGGGTTGCGAGCTGCCTTCTTGGCTGCCCTAGCTTCCTTCTCCCTTGCTGCCTCCTGAGCAGCCTCCTGTTCAGCCTGCTGAGATACAAATTCTTCCTCAAAAGTGCCCTCATCAGCATACCGAAAGTTCCGTTTGCGAACAGCAGAACGGCCGCGCTGATCACGCTTAGGACGAGAACTAGAGCCACCTGTGAAAGATAGTAGGAGGAAAAGCACGGAGATAAGAACACACAAGTCGATAAGATAGCTAGTGAGAACATAGAAGGGAACTAGTAAGGCAGAAACAATTTAGAGATGATGTATCTTAGTTGTATTATTCTCAGCATGGGGCGGAAATTCCGGTCTGGGGGCGGAAATTCCGGTGGGGGGGCGGAAATTCCGGTCCAAAGGACGGAATTTCCGGCCTACCCCGGAATTTCCGGCCCCAGGGGCGGAAATTCCGGTCCCTGGTGAGAACACCACAACAAAGATACAAAAACCTCTAGAAAAAGGATCGGCACCAACTAAGTTCAATGCTAGGTTCACTAGACCGAAAAACTACCTCTAAACATGCTCCTTTCAATGGAAAACGGATCAACCCAAACGAATCTAGATCTAGGGCAAAGGCACCTAGAGAAAAAGAGAATTGGGGCAATACCGCTGTCCATGGCGAAAACCGCGTGGAGGAAGAGAACCCCCACGCCGAGAGGAGCAAGGACCGGCGAAATCCGGGGAATCCGGCGGCTAGGGAGTCGCCGGAGAGGGCCTTGTTGAGGCGGCGGCGGCGGTTTGGAGTAATGGGGGTCGGGGGTGAAAAGAGGTACCAAGGGGTAACTCCACCCCAGCCCCCCCTTTTATATAGACTAACCGCAGGGGCGGAAATTCCGGCCCTAGGGGCGGAATTTCCGGCCCCCGGAATTTCCGGGGTAAGTAGTAGAATTTCCGGGGGGCGGAAATTTAACGTTTCCGCCCAAATTTCCGGGGCAAATTTCCGGCCCCCTTCCTGCAAAGTGCACCACTTCGGAGGAGTATATGGGGGCATAAAAATTTGCTACGGAAATAAGGGTTTCCACCCATTGGGAAGATTCTAACACTTAAACACGGAAAATCCGGCCATCTCATCAAGAACCAAGAGAAAACAAGAAGTTGACTTATGTGTTAGATGGAGGTTTTAGAGATAGAGAGGGCATAGGCTAGAAAACAAACACGGAGTGGTTCTCGGGACTTGAGGTTGCAAAAAGGCAAGAAATCATCGAAAAGACCAAACTCAAAGTCCCTTCCCATATCAAGAGAACTTCAAAAGATTTTCAAGGAATAGACTCTTCAAAAGAAGAGGTCGGTGGCCGACGCCACCATATATGAGTGTTTTGGCATTAAACCGCGAAGATATATCTTGGGTTCATAACCAATACTCATCATTGAAGCTCATATATCACAAAATGATATAAAGAGAATGATTGCATTACTATCGGCATAATGGGGGGAGGGATAGCCCAATGAATTAGGACCGCACTCCCCCTATGTCCATGCCCACATCTAGAGTAGAACACGTGCTATCGTATGGGAATGAGTGCACACTAACAAGCCACATTGCAGGAATCAATGATATTCAATTCATGCCTCAACTCTCGGAATCTTGCTTCATCAAGGGGTTTCGTGAAGATGTCGGCGAGTTGATCATTTGTACCTACATAAGACAAGTTAATATCACCTCGATTGACGTGGTCCCGGATGAAGTGATGCCGTATCTCAATGTGCTTCGTCTTGTTGTGTTGAACCGGATTATGGGCGATCTTGATGGCACTCTCGTTGTCGCATAAGAGTGGAACCTTGTCGCAATGAACTCCATAGTCCTTCAACGTTTGCCGCATCCAAAGGAGTTGAGCACAACCACTTGCCGCGGACACATACTCGGCTTCGGCGGTGGAGAGAGACACACAATTTTGCTTCTTAGAAGACCAACTAACCAAGGACCTACCAAGAAGTTGGCAAGTCCCGGAAGTTGACTTCCTGTCCACTTTGTCTCCCGCCCAATCCGAGTCCGTATACCCAACAAGCTCGAAGCTTGATCCCTTCGGGTACCAAAGGCCGAAAGTTGGAGTATGAATCAAATATCGGAAGATTCTTTTCACGGCCATTAAATGGCTTTCCTTTGGGGCGGCTTGATAACGTGCACAAATTCCCACACTAAGCATGATATCGGGTCTAGATGCGCAAAGATAAAGAAGCGAGCCAATCATCGAACGGTAAAGCTTTTGATCCACTTCCTTACCACTAGGATCGAGATCAAGAGTAACCTTTGTTGGCATGGGGGTTTTGGCTCCCTTCACTCTGGATTCCATGTTGAATTTCTTGAGCATGTCTTGGATGTACTTGGCTTGATTGATGAATGTCCCTCCTCGCAATTGGCGAATCTCAAAGCCAAGAAAGAATTTCAACTCTCCCATCATGGACATCTCGAATTTGTCTGTCATTAGCTTTGCAAATTCATCATTGAAGAGCTTATTAGAAGAGCCAAAAATAATATCGTCTACATAAATTTGGCATATGAAAAGCTCCCCGTTGACTTTCTTAGTAAAAAGAGTTGGGTCGATGAGCCCTATTTCAAACCCACGGTCTAACAACAACTCTTTAAGGTGCTCGTACCACGCGCGTGGGGCTTGTTTAAGGCCATAAAGTGCCTTATCGAGTTTGTAGACATGGGTCGGGAAATGGGGATCTTCAAACCCCGGGGGTTGCTTCACATAGACCAATTCATGTAGGGGACCATTTAGAAAGGCACTCTTCACATCCATTTGATATAACTTAAAGTTGAAATGAGAAGCATATGCAAGAAGGATACGAATTGACTCGAGACGAGCCACGGGAGCGTAGGTCTCCCCATAGTCGATTCCTTCCACTTGAGAGTATCCTTGAGCAACCAAGCGAGCCTTGTTCCTCATGACAATCCCATTGGCATCTTGTTTGTTCTTGAACACCCACTTAGTTCCAATGACGTTGCGGCACTCCTTGGGCTTCTCCACCAAAGACCATACTTCATTGCGCTTGAAGTTGTTGAGTTCTTCGTGCATGGCTTCCACCCAATCCGGGTCTTCAAGTGCCTCAAACACCTTTTGAGGTTCCACACAAGAGACGAAGGCATGATGGATACTAAAGTTGGCTAATTGTCTCCTTGTGGAAACCCCTTTTCTCACACTTCCAATCACACTATCCAAGGTATGACTTCCTTTGCGAAGAGCTTCTTCCACTTTCCTTGCACGGCGAGCTTGAGCTTCTTCAAAAGACTCTTGAGAAGCCACTTGGTCATCACCACTATTTTGGTCCTCGCCTTGACCTTCAACTTGAGCTTGATCAACATCATGAGCATGCTCAACATCTTGAGCTTGGCCTTGATCTACCAATGGTGAGAAATCACCACCGTCCACTTGGTCTTGATCTTGGCCTTGCTCGCTTGAATGAGGGTCTAATGCTTGACTTTGGTTAGCATCTATCGGTCCTTGAGGAGCTTGTAGAGCTTGTGAAGGTGAAGGCTCCACTTGAGTAGAGCATAGTCCTTCTCCTTCGGCCAAAAGGTGTCCCTCAATGGGTATGAGATGACCCACACCCATTCTTCTTATGGCTTGGGGAGGTATTTCGTCACCTACATCACAAACACCACTTTGCTCCACATGGGAGCCGTCATTCTCGTCGAATCTCACGTTAGAAACTTCAACAACACGAGCGGACTCTTTGTCAAAGATTCTAAAAGCATGAGATTCGGCGGCATAACCAACAAGGATACCCTCAAGAGCTTTAGAGTCAAATTTGGACAAATGAACACCCTTTCTAAGATAGAAGCACTTACAACCGAATACTCGAAAGTATTTGATGTTAGGCTTGTTGCCGGTGAGGATCTCATAAGGAGTCTTGTTCAAGCCCTTGCGAAGATATAACCGGTTGGAAGCATGACAAGCGGTATTGATAGCTTCGGCCCAGAAGTTATACGGAGACTTAAACTCCGCTAACATTGCCCTTGCCATGTCCATCAAGGTCCGGTTCTTCCGCTCGGCTACACCATTTTGTTGCGGAGTGTAGGGGGAGGAGTATTGATGTTGAATTCCCTCATCACTCAAGAATTCGTTGACGGTGTAGTTCTTGAACTCCGTCCCGTTATCACTCCGGATCATCAAGATATCTTGGCCATATTGACGCTCCACTTCCTTGACGAAGTCCATGACGGTTTGTTGGGTCTCGTATTTGTGCTTGAAGAAGTAGACCCAAGTATATCTTGAATAGTCATCAACAATCACCAAGCAATACTTCTTCCCTCCTAGACTTGCATGAGATGGAGGGCCAAAGAGGTCCATGTGAAGGAGCTCTAAGACCCTCTTAGAGGAAATGATCGTCTTGCTAGGATGAGGAAGTTCATGCATCTTTCCTTCAATGCAAGCTCTACACACACGATCTTTGGCAAAAGTTAGATCGGTTAGTCCTAGGATGTGGTTACCTTTGTGGAGTCTTTGCAAAGTTCTCATATTGACGTGGCCTAGCCGGCGATGCCATAGCCATCCCACGTCAACTTTAGCCATTAGGCAAGTTGCGGCTTTAGTGACCTTCTCCGAGAAGTCAATCACATATAAGCCATTTTCAACATGCCCAACAAAAGCTACTTTAAGAGACTTGCTCCACAAAAGAACTACAATCCCAACATCAAAGAAAGTTGCAAAGCCCATATCGGCAAGTTGAGCTACGGAAAGTAAATTGTAAGAGAGAGACTCAACAAGCATGACATTCTCCACGGTAACATCTTGAGATATAACAACTTTACCAAGACCCAATACCTTTGACCTTGAGGAATCTCCATAGGTGACGTAGCCCGCACTAGATGAACCGGTGCGAAGCTCCTTCACCAACTCTTTGCTTCCAGACATATGATTGGTAGCACCGCTATCAATTATCCATTGTCCCGCACCGGAAGCAAAGCCCTACAAGAGATCAAGCTTTGTTTTTAGGTACCCATTTTTCAATGGGTCCTCTTTTGTTAGTGACAAGGGTCTTAGGAACCCAAATAGACCAAGCAATGCATTCATTAGGTGAGCCAACAAATTTAGCATAAACATGTCCATCATAAGCACGACGAAGAACATAAGAGGGGTTATATTTTCCCGCAAAGTCGTTGTGGTTAGGCATTGCCCTCTTGGCATTCCCAAACTACCTCCCTCACAAGCTCCCCCTCCTCCTCATAAACATTGCCATCCTCGTCAAAGCATATGTCATTTGGGATGTGCTTCTTAGGAGGAGGAGTGGGCACAAGAAATTGCGTCTTCTTGTTGTTCTTCTTCTTGTTCTTTTTCTTGTTCCTCTTCTTGTTGGACTTGGGAGTGAAACCAAGCCCGGTCTTGTCACCATGTTGCTTTTGAGCACTCAAAAGCTCGTCAAGTCTTGTGTCACCTTTGGGGGCATCTTTCTCATAAAGAGGATTAGAGTAACAAGTACTTGCAACAAAGGTGCTAGAAGATAACTTGGTTGCTTCTTTAGCAATCATAGCATTTAGTTTCTCATTTTGCAACCTAAGTTCATTAGCTACTGATTGAGCAATATCACGATCATTCTTAAGTCTAGCAATGTCCAAGTTATAGGATTCTTCAAGACCTAACTTGGATGCCTCAAGTGCCATCCTTAGATCTTGCTCAACCTCAAGAGATTGATTGAGAGTTGCAATTTCATCGGCATACTCACGAGCATGCCCTTCTAGCTCAAAGATGCGTTCCTCATTTTTATCATTAAGTTGAAGAGACTCATTATATTGATTTAGGAGAATCTCAAATTGAGCTTTGGTCTCCCCATTCAAGGTTGACATGAAGGTGTCAAAATCATTAGGCTCATCCTTATCACTACTAGTATCAACACAATCCATCAAAGATAAGCTTCTAGGTATGATGGGTATGAAAGTCGGTGATACCTTTGTAGCGTGAGCCATAAGACATGTTCCCTTGGAGTTGAAGCGCTTGGACTCGTTTGCGGAAGCGAAGAGGGATGGTGAAGAGATGGGCTTGGCGATGGCGATGGCGGCCCTTCCTACTTCTTCATCATCACTTGCATCATCACCGGATGGGTATTCTTCTTGAGTCGTCAAAGCATGTATTGGAACGGCTTTCTTCTTATCAAAGTTCCTTGGTGGGTAAGACTTGGCCTTCATCTCCTTGCGAATGAGTCTTCCATTGTGATCTTCCACTCTTTCATAGGGACAATCCGCGATGAAGTGGTGTTGATTCCCACAATTGTAGCATGTCCTCACTCTACTTGTGGCCTTAGGTTTGGAGGCACTTGATGACTTCCACTTCTTCATGAAAGCCCGTTGAGCAAGAGCCATGTGTTCGGCATGAGCATACTTCATGTCTTCGGGACTTCCACTCATAGACTCTTCCTCTTCCATCAAACTTGCTTCTTCATGAAGAGAAACTTTTGCCTTCAAAGCAAGGTTGGGTGCACGCACACCACGTGCACGAGCTAGAGCATCATCCGCATTCTTCTCAGAAATCTTCCTTGCCACAATCTCTTGCAAGATGTCATGAGCGGTCATCTTCCTAAAGTTGGCATCTCCCTTGATTGAGTTCATAGTATCCTTGAAGAAGGGCAAGAGAGCTTGGACAAATTTCCTCTTCATCCATCTTCCATCACATTGAGTGGAGCCGAGGTCGACAAGCTTCACTTGGAGTGCCGAGAGACGACGATGAAGTTCTTCGGGAGATTCACCATCAAGCATAGCGAAGTTGTCCGCTTCATTAGACGCCTCATCAAACTTGGACTCTTGAATGCTCTCATTGCCGATGAAGAGTTTGGTGAAGAGCATCCCAAGCTTCCTTGGCGGAAGAGATGTTGCGGACGAAGGCCTTGTCCTTCTCGGAGAGTGACATGTGAATGAGGTGCAAGGCGGAGGCATTGAGCTGCTTGTCGATTTGCTCCCAAGGTAACAAGTTGGACAAGTCCTTGGAAGTTGGATGATAACCCTGCTCAATGATCCTCCAAAGCTCAATAGACACGAAATTGATGTGAGAGCGCATGTTATCTTGCCAATTGGCAAAGCTAGAAGCATCAAGTTGTGGCGGAGGGCCGCATGAGGCAAGGTGTGGCATTTGAAGGTGCCTTCCGGAGACATAGCTTGTAGGATGTGGAACCTCCGTGCTATGTCTCCGAGAGGTGTCATCTTTCTTGGGGGGATCCTCGTTGTTCTCATTCCCATCCTTCTCCGGATCTTCCTCGTTTAAGGATGGCTTATCCTTACCCGAGGTGTCATCCGGAGTTGGTGGAGTGGTACTTGATGTTCCACTAGTGAGAGCATCAAGTTGAGATTTTTGGCTTTCCATGGCTGCCATCATAGCATCCATGCGAGTCATTATGTTGTTAAAATCCGCCTTAGTGGCGGGTTCCTCTTCGCCCATGATCTCTTAGGCGGTTAAGCCCAATCAAAGAGCACGAGGCTCTGATACCAATTGAAAGGGATCTCACGGGCGACTAGAGGGGGGGTGAATAGGCGCTACACAAAATTTTACCTTTTTCAATTTTAAGGCTTGACACAAACGAAATTCTCTAGATGTGCAACTAGGTGAATTTCCTATGTGACAAGCAAGCAAGAGAACAAGAGTGAAACGAGTAAAAACCGATGCGAGTAAGGGTAAGAAAGAACCGTAAAGTGGAAGCCGGAGACACAAGGATGTATTCCCGTAGTTCCTTCCTTTTGAGGGGAAGTACGTCTACGTTGGAGAGGTGTGGCGACACGGAGTCCACCAAACGCCACGGAGGCTCACCTTGTTCTCCGGTGAGCAAGCCACGGAGGCTAACTCGTTTCCACTAAGCGGTGGTAGTGGGGGTACCGACCGAAACCCTTACACGGAGATTGGGGCACAACTCCACAACTCAATTGGAGGCTCCCAACAAGAACAACCACAAAGCTTTTACACGGAGGAAGCTTTGAGGTGACCTCTCTTGCCTAAGGCAAGGTCCACGGAGGAGGGGTGAAGCAATCACTAAGTACTTCAGTGAGGTTGTAGATCTATGGATCCTCTCCCATCTACCAAGTCTTGGAGGATTTGGTTGGCTAGGGAAGGAGATCTACGAAGATGAAGCTCAAGCACCAATGGAGGAGAGAGAGTGTGGACGAGGTAACCAGATCTGAGGTAGGGGACAACTATTTATAGGCTGGCTCGAAATGTGGCCGTTGGAGAAAACTTACCCCGGAATTCCGGCCCTGGGGCGGAAATTCCGGCCCCCCGGAAATTCCAAAATGGAATTTCCGGCCAGAAATTCCGGCCCTCTCCTGAAAGTCGCACCACAACTTGAGATAAGGACTTAGTGAAAAAATCACGGGGGGGGCGGAAATTCCGGCCTAGGGGCGGAAATTCCGGCCTCCGGAAATTCTGTGTTACCAGAATTTCGGCCCTTATCTGCAAGATGCACCACGGCCTTTAGGAGAAGACTTAGCCGAAATTTCGGGGGCCGGAAATTCTGAAATTTCCGGCCCCCGGAAATTCTGCCAATCCAGAATTTCTGGCCCCCTTACTGCACGGTGCACCACCCGGCTTCGTAAGGGACTTAGCCATATTTCGAAGGGCCGGAAATTATGAAATTTCCGGCCCCCGGAAATTTTGTCCAGGGGCGGAAATTCCGGCCATGGGGCGGAATTTCCGGCCCTGAAACAGAATTTCCGGCCCTGCAGATTTCTCTCCTTTGGGTGATTTCGAGCCTTTCTACAGCAGTCCCCATTCCCACACTTCTTCACCATCAGTCTTGTGCAAAACCTGTAGAATTCCTGCACAGCTCAGCACAAGGTTAAATTCCTTGTATTGTGATCAAACACCCAAAAACAGAAGGCAATGAATATGTCCTTTCACTCATCCTTAAGATGTACTTCAGTTTGTCACATGCGGCGATATCAAGATTACTCCCACGCCTGCGCCTTGTACTCTTTTAGAACCGTCGAAGTACATTGTCTAAACACTCGATAGATCTGGCGGTCCCGTGCTCTGCAGCTCCAACCATTCTGCTGTAAAATCTGGCAAGATTTGCGACTTGATTGCCTTCCTTTTTTCATACGTGATGTCCATGGGAGATAATTCAATTTCCACAAAGATACACGTCTGTTGCTGAAGGATTGTTCAATATGTTCGATAGTGGCGCTTCATTGACGACTATAATTGGGTGCACCGTGAAAGTACTATCGCAGTTTCCGTGCAGTTTGAAAACACTGTATGCAAGCTTTTGATAATGCGGGTACCTCTGTTTTGTCAGAGATAATACTTCACTGATGAAATATACCGGCCTCTGGACGCCGTGGGCCTTTCCTTCTTCACTTCTTTCGACTACTAATACTGTACTTACCACCTGATGGGTTGCGACGATGTAGAGTAGTAGTGGTTCTTTTTCTTTTGGTGCGACCAGCACTGGCGGCGTGGAAAGCACTTTTTCAGCTGTGCAAAGCTGCGTCTGCTTCGTCTGTCCATTCAAATTATCATCTGACTTCTTCATAAGTGCATAGAAAGGAAGCGCCTTTTCTCCCAATCGAGCAACGAATCGACTTAATGCCGCAATGCGTCCTGCAAGTTTCTGTACGTCGTGTAGTTTCGTGGGTTTCCCCCATTGTTAAAATTGCTTGAATCTTCTCTGGGTTCGCCTCTATTCCTCGTGCTGATACCAGGAACCCCAAAAGTTGTCCTGCCGACACGCCGAAGGAACACTTGTCGGGTTAAGCTTAAGCTTGTACCTGCTCAGGTTGTCGAAGGTTTCTGCCAAGTCGCTGATTAAAGATTTCTCCTCTCTTGTTGTGATGACTACATCATCAATGTAGACTTGGATGTTGCGTCCTATTTGGCTCCCGAGGCAGTTTTGCATCATCCGTTGATAAGTTGCCCCTGCATTTTTTTAGGCCGAACGACATTACTTGGTAGCAAAATACTCCGTATGGTGTGATGAAGGCCGTCTTTTCTTCGTCTTCTTTCTTCAATTTGATCTGGTTGTAACCAGAATATGCGTCCAGAAAGGAAAGCCTTGCGCATCCCGCTGTTGAATCAATTATCTGATCGATGCGGGGTAGAGGGAAGGGATCCTTCGGACAATGCTTGTTGAGAGACGTGTAGTCGACACATACTCTTTGTACGTCCGTGTTCTTCTTGGCACGATAACTGGATTGGATACCCAACTCGAAGTTTTGATTTCTCTGATGAATCCGGCGTTTTCTAGCCTGTGCAATTCTGATGCTATCACCTTCCTTTAGGTTCATCAAATCGTCGCAATGGTTGCTTGCCTGGTTTTGCCTTGGGATCTACATTCAATGCGTGCTCGACGAGTTCCCTGGGAACCCCTGGCATGTCCGATGGACACCAGGCGAAGATTTCTCAGCGCTTACGGAGGGAACTTGATACGTCTCAAACGTATCTATAATTTTTGATGCTCCATGCTTGTTTTACACCATTTGCCTTGTGTTTCGTTACACTTCGTGGCGTTTTTATGCGATTCCGGAACTAACCTATTGACAAGATGCCACAGTGTCAGTTCCTATTTTCTGCTATTTTTGTGTTTCAGAAAAGCTACACAGGAAATATTCTCAGAAATTGGACGAAACAAAAGCCAGAAGTCTTATTTTTCCCGGAAGCTTCCCGAAGACCGAAAGAGAGCCAGAGGGGGGCCAGAGGCCGCCCTCACACATAGGTGGCGCGGCCCAGGCCCTGGCCGCGCCACCCTGGTGTGAGGAGCCCCTGGCTGCCCCCTGACGACGCCCCTTCGCCTATAAGAAGCCTCGGGACGGAAAACCCTAGGGGAGTCGACGAAATTTCCAGAACAGTTCCGCAGCGCCGCCGCCGTCAAAGCCAAATTTCGGGGGACAGAAGTCTCTGTTCCGGCACCTTGCCGGGATGGGAAGTGCCCCCGGAGCCATCTCCATCGGTCTCCATCGCCGTATCCGCCGTCTCCATTGACTCCCGCCATCTCCATCACCTTGTTGTCTCCTATGATGAGGAGGAGGAGAGTAGTTCACCCTCGGGGCTGAGGGCTCTACCTAGTAGCTATGTGGTTCACCTCTCTTCCCATGATGTGATCTTTATGTGATCGTGAGCTTTGTATCATGTTGAACAAGTAGATGTTATTATTCAGATATTATGTGTACTCTAGTGGTATTATTAAAGTAATCTATTCCTCCTGCCATGTGTAACGGTGACAGTGCGTGCATCATGGTGGTACTTGCTCTAGGCTACGATTGTGATCTTTATGGATTATGAGAATAATTATCGCTATGATAGTATTGAAGTGATCTATTCCTCCTTTCATGGTGTAATGTTGACAGTGTGTGCACCGTGTTAGTACTTGGTCTAAGTTGCAATAATATCTATCTTGATTTGTGATCTGATTTGATACTCTATGAGTGGTGTTTGTCAAGTACTTGATGAACTTTAAGGAGTGCTTCGTATAGCCCTACGCAATGATTAGTGTTGTTCAATAGGAGAGTAATTCAGAGTACCATAGTGAAGAGAAGTGTTTATTTGTTCAATCATGTTATATTTGTTGGGAGTGTGTCCACTAGTGAAAGTATGATCCCTAGGCCTTGTTTCCAAGCATTGCACACCGTTTACTTACTGTTTGTTACATGTTTGCTCGCCAGCGATATTTTTTCATATTACAGTACTACTCATAGTCGTCACTACTACTTGTATTTTCACTATATCTTCGCGCCGAACTAGTGCACCTATACATCTGAACAAGTGTATTGGGTGTGTTGGGGAACAAGAGACGTTCTGTATCGTAATTGCAGGGTTGTTTGAGAGGGATAGCTTTGACTCTTCCTCCCTGAGTTCGATAAACCTTGGTGTATCCACTTAAGGGAA